>CM033464.1:2996399-3023899 GCA_019425755.1 Amaranthus cruentus
CCTATCCTTCCTATTTCTCACCCCTTCTTATTTGATCCTAAACCTATATATATATATATATATATATATATATATATATATATATATATATATATATATATATTATGTATATATATATATATATATATATATATATATATATATAGTAGTATATATATATAATATATATATATATATACATATATATATATATATATATATATATACATATATATATATATATACATATATTATATATATATATATATATATATATATATATATATATATATATATATATATGGTCGCGTTCAGGTGTGAACCATTGTTATATGCGAACTGTGCGAACAACCATTCAATAGCGTTGGATTGCAATGGACGGCTACGATTTACACGGTCATTAATGGCAAAATTGTAAATTCCGCGAAATTAACATTTTAGGGTTCTCTTCTTCAAATCCACTTCTATCTCTTCCGAAATCATTTGTCTCTGTTCCGAAATCCTTTCTTCGCGATTCACTTGGGATTTCACCTGCTATTTCAGCATCGATCAACTACAATTTCACCATTGCAAGATCTTCAAAGGTCCATAACAATCAACAAAAGGCAATAACTTATTCCTAATTTGATGTTCTTTTTTCTTTCATCAATTGATATTAACAAACTTTAGTTTTCTTCTACAGGAATTTCACTGTACAAATTCTCAGTTTGAATTTCGAAGATGACAATTAGGATTTTTAGTGTTTGAAATTTTAAAAAATTATTCATCTCTTAGAAATCGCTGTCTACAAATAATGGTAGATCTTCCTATTACTTTTATTTTTTTTATACTTTTTTTAAATTTTCAACTTTTTTCGTTTTTTAGGGTTTTGAAATTTTACAATGTGTATTGCAGTTTTTGTGCTTAAATATTGTTATCTTCTGTTATAATAGTGTTGTTTTCTGGTTTAAAAGTAATAATGGTGTATGTTTTCATGTTTTTTTTTGGAAAATGTGTTGGTCTTTGTTTAGATAGTGCGTTACTCTATGTTTAGAATGTGTCGATGTCTAGTTCTATGTTAGGGTGTTTGTTTGATGTTCAACTCTTTGAGTGGGTTACAAACGACGAATTTGTTTTGAAAGTGTCAATCTTTGTTATAAAGTGTTTCCTTTTGTTATAAAAGTGTTCTTTTTGTTATAAAAGTGTTACCAATGTAGTCTGCTGGTACAATATGTTTTGATGCAATGTCTTGTTCTATGTTAGAGTGTGATATAGGTCTTTTTATGGTAGTCGGTCGATAATGGTGTGCGAGAGTGCAACTGAATTTCAATTGTGGTGATTTGCTTAATTGAAGTTGGTTGTTGTGGTGGGTTCTAGGTGCTTGGACTTTGTTTTAGGAGTGCTGCTGGTCTGGAGTGTCGCTGCAGGCTGGTGTGGATGTGGGGTTGCAATTGTATTGTTCTTTGTGTGTTATCAGTGTATGCTTGCGACCTCTTGAGGGTAATACTGCTCTATTTAGTGTGGTGTTTTGTTATAAAAGTGTCACTCTTTGTTATAAAAGTGTTACCATTGTTGTTTTCATGTTACAAGTAAAGATTCTTTTATTCCGCAGTTCATTTTAGTCAGAAAGTAAAACTTTTTTACTAGTAGTGCCTATTAGCTCAATTGGTAGGGCATGCTATGCTTAAGCATACAGGATGTAGGTTCAAATCCTGCATATGCAATATCAAGTAATCCTTTTAATCAAGTTACACCAAGTGTGTTACTTTATGTTTAGAATGTGTTGGTCTTTGTTATAAAAATAAATGGGCTGAAAAACCTAAAATAAATTATGCTGTTGTTGATATGAAAAATTATATCACACTCAAGTGCACTCATGAAGCTGCAAAATCAATCATAACAAACAATATCATATAGGAGCAGCAACATAAAGGTAAAAATGACATCACAGATTTATTGTCTACTTTAGTGCACTTAAGAGCTTTATGATTAACTTAACTTTTTAGCTTCATATGTGCACATTACCCTCGAGGTCCGACGACAATACAAAGTAGACACAATGAAGTTATTAAACAATTTCAACGAGCGCATTTGAGTATGATACACTTTTTAAGATTAGCAACAACATAATTGTTTGAGTCAGCAACACAAGATTAGTCCTTAGCAACACTTTTTTTTAGATCAGAAACAATATAATTGATTGAGTAAGCAATAAAAGATTAGTCCTTCGCAACAGTACTTATTTCGATTAACATCAACACTAGTAGTAGTCCTCAACAAGACTAGCAGTTACAAGAATGTAGATAAATATCTTAAAAATAGCCTCTGTAGGAGTTGAACCTACATCCTCTATGTAAGTGCATAGCGCTCTACCAAGTTGAGCTAATAGACTAGTTACAATTAAAACTATCAAGTAACTAAAACTATCTTAGTACTAATACCTAACCCATCGCTACACGTAGAAAAGCAGGACAAATACTAAGACATCTAAATTGATGTTACACACAAAAATGTAGCAACAACAGACAAAAAACACACATTTATATTTATATTATAGAAACACTCAACTGCAGCAGTAACAACATAAATAAACCAAACAAAATGAACGTGCATTGATTATTGGTAAAAAAATTTATAACAAGCAAAAGTTAGTTGGTTTTAGGTAGCATAGGGTTGGGACCATTGAACCAAAATGCAACATCATAATAATAAGAAATGACAACATAATTTGACCCTATAACAACACTATTTAAACAAAATGCACCATTATTTCAGTAGCAAGCAAAAGTTGTCATTTTTTCGGATCAATTGAAGTCTTACAATCACTCTTATAAGCATTAATCATTAGTGTTGTTCTTCAAATGAGGATCATTCTAAGATATTTGGGAATTTTATCCAGACTCATCACATGTTACTCTAGATAAATAAAAATGCGTTGAGGAGATCATAAATATTCAAATAGCAAGCATGTTCTTCTACAAAATCATAAAAATTCGAATCAAACAACGTTTTTCCTAAAAAATTTATTATAACGAGCTACCAAAAAAAGAGTAAAATAACAAAAATTAAAATTAAAAATAGGAATTTAGGGAGTTCAATTACCGCATTAGGGATTAAAGAGAAGGTGAAATCAAAGTTTCAGAGAGAAGCTGTTGCAAATTGAAATGAATAATCAAAAGCAATGTTAAGGTATTTTTGATCTTCAGCTAATTGAAAACGGCGAGAATTTAATTTGGATCTTCAAACAAAGCACATGAACCCTAAATCAAAGAGAACAGAGTCATAAATTGTTTCAACAAAAATTAAAACCCTAAAAACCTAAAATCTTGCAATGTAAGTGTTTATGATACCTAATTTAAGGAATTGTTTCCCTTTTTGAAGATTTTCAACATATTTTGAAGATTCTTGAGAGTTCTTGAGTTTTAGAGAGAGAAAGAAGTTCTAATCTTCAACAAATTAGAAAATGCGATTTATAATATCAGTAAAGGACTAGCAATTTTTCCGCATAAATCTCGACCATTGATTTAGATCTAACTATCCAAATACAAAGTTCACATGGTTCGCATATAAGACAAGTTTGCACTAACTTCTCCTATATATATATATATATATATATATATATATATATATATATATATATATATATATATATATATATATATATATATATATATATATATATATATATATATATATATATATATATATATATATATATATATATATATATATATATATAGATATATTTACATATATGAGTTTTGCACTGCATCCGTCTCAGTTTGAATCTAATTCAACGAATTTGTTTTTTTTATGAGAAGGCATAAAATGTCTGATCAACTTAGTATTCAAGAGTCAAGAATACGTGCAAGGGAGAATATTGTTTCAAAGGTTGTCGGACTAGGCCACTTCTCTTCTTTTTCTCTTTCTCTTTCTCTTTCTCTTTCTCACACTTCAATAGAAGCTTCTCTTCTCCCCTAGACTTCCCTTAAGTCTAGTCACAATAAATTCTCTCAAAAACCCATACAAAAATAATGTTTCTAAAAAGGATAAAAACTAAGAAATTCCATAAGAAAATTATTCTAAGTTAATTGGCAAATGGAAGAATGGAATATTTTTCTTACTTTGGTGATCTCTTGGTTTTTTCGTTTGGGCACACACACCTAAAACCTGTTGAAAAAGTCTCCCTTTTATATGGGACCAACCGTAAGTCATCAAAGCCTTAACTCCCGATATTTCCCTTATTCCTAAAATGTAGGAAGGTGGCAAAAATATTTGGAAGTTATGTGAGAAGGCACGGTTAAGAAATGCTAAAAATAGCTAATTAGGATTAATTAGATTAAAACCTAACTAACTTCCTATTTTAATGGAGAGATATAAGGAGACTTATTCTCACACTTTGAATTAGTCTTAGATTATTTTTAGGTGGTTATTTAATTTTGCCAATTAACTAATTTTGCAATAACTTAATTTCTAACTGGTTACATCATTAAAAATAGAAAATAATTCCTTCGTAATTTTTAGCCGACGCATTCTCCAGACCTTAATATCTGACTTTTTTGATAACTTTGATTCGTACAATATTCTTTGACCAAGTTCTTTAGGTTCCATCAACAACTTTAACAAATCGGATATTTGACCTACAAAACAATCTCTAAAACACGTTTGTTTATTTAAAGTGCGGTAGACATTAATGTTGATGATATTGATGGGAAAGAGAAGGTTGTGGAAGAAGCAAGTAGTTAGAAGTCTTAGATTAACCAGGGACAATGGGAAAGAGAAGGTTGTGGAAGAAGCAAGTGGTTCACAAAACCCACAACTTAAAATTCCTTCTAAATTGCCAATAAGGAGTAAAAGACGTGAAACTCTACATGTTGATCCAATTCAACCCATTCCGTAAGATGAATTGAATCGAAGTGGACTTGATGAAATTAACCAAAGTCCAGTTATTGACACTAATCCAATACCACTTGATTGTATCATCCCTACTGATCACACTGTCCCAGATTATGAGACAACTAGAACCAACTCCTCTAAGGCAAGAAAAGGGTTGGAAAGCATGATTGAACAAGCTAATTTATCCAAGACTAGTTCAAAGCATGACGAGCGAGGGTAGGAAAAGAGTAAGAAAAAGTTTGCAACGTGCCACTATTGATCACATTTCTGATATTGATGTCGATGAACTCTTCATTCAAAGTTGGTGATAATGACAACATATCTTCTACTAGTGAGGTGAGTTTGGATGAAGAAATAGAAAGTGATGAAGATGATATCGACATGTCAGATGATTATGAACCTTGGATTGAATCGCATTGGGGTGGAGGAGATTACAAGTCAGATGATTATTATGCTCGGGTTTACAATAATAGAGAGATGTATGTGGATCAAGGTTGGGGAAATATTCAACTGAAGCCATGGCAACTTTTCATTGATAAGCATCATTTTAGAGATGTTCTTAGAGACTATTGCATACAAATGGGCTTTGAGTTAGTTGTTCACAAAGCAAGCAATGAGAGGTACACTGCTGAATGTGCGACATTGAATTGTGATTGGAGAATACATGCTACAGTACTAGTAGATTTTACTACATGGGCAATCAAGTCTACCAAGAATATGGAACATTCTTGTACTAGCATTGGTAACTTGAATCACAACAGTCTTGTGACTTATAAGTGGGATGCAAATAAGTTAATGGATGATATAAGGGTTTCACCAGACATATCAGGAGCTTCTTTGAATAACATTCTTTTCCAAAAGTTTGGGGTGAGTTTAAAGAAAAGTCTTATATACAAGGAACGACAACATGCGTTAGATGTGATTAATGGTGGTGATAACCACTTTCTTTTGGAAATGTAGAAGTGGTGATAGTATCAACATCTCTAGGACTATTACACCTTGTGTTTGTAAATATGGTACTTGGATTGTAAAGCATTGCTATAACCACTTTCTTTTGGAAATGTAGAAGTAGTGATAATATCAACATCTCTCTATAAGAAATCCATTACAAAAGTAGCTAATTTTTATTAATTAATAGATATGAGTATATAACAATCATTTAACCTTACTTTTTAAGAAATAATACAATACTAAATGCCCCCATCTAACCATATAAGCATTTACTTAACTACCATATAACCTTACATTTTTAGAATTAACAAACAAAACAAAAGGCAAACCACTACTACTAACTTAACAAACTTCATTATAAGTTTCTCTAACTCACCAATCTTACCAAGTATAATTTGAATCCCCCTTTGCAATTAAGTTTGATTGTCATGAAGTTTGAACTCTCCACCAACACTAATCAACTTCTTATCTCCAAACCATTAGAAAAAATTACAAAACTTACATTTGTAGTACATACGACCGGGGTTTGCTTCTGAATCTGACACTCTAATCTCAGCCAATCTTTGTGGTGAGCAATTACATTTCTTTACTCTAATCCAAAGCACTTAATTGTTGCTTCCATGAGAATTTGAAGAACTATTTCGAAAAAAATTCATTTTCAAACAATGGAAATTTAATATTAAAGAAGATGAAGAATTGAAGAAAAGTAGGGTTTCAGATTAGAGGAAAAAATGTAAATTGGGTGAAAAAAGATAGATTTAGGGTTTGTAATTTGGGGGAAAGTGTTGAATGCTTGAGATATTGTAGAGAACATTCGAATTTAAGAAGCTTCAACAACCTCCAGTTTAACATTTAAAGTTTCCTTAACGTTTTTTCTTTAAAAGGTTCATGTTGGTACATTATGGCATAACTCAGGGTTACCACGTGGATTTTTAAAAAGTTTTGGTTATCACGAAAAAAACCCAAAACCTCTGGGTCACCACATGGAATTTGCTATATATATATATATATGAATATATATATATATATATATATATATATATATATATATATATATATATATATATATATATATATATATATATATATATATATATATATATATATATATATTATACAATATATATATATATATATAATATATATATAATATATATATATAATATATATATATATATATATATATATATATATATATATATATATATATATATATATATATATATATATATATATATATATATATATATATATATAATATATATAATATATATATATATATATATAATATATATATATATATATATATATATATATATATATACATATATATATATATATATATATACATAAATATATATATATATATATATATATATATATTATATATATATATATATATATATATATATATATATATATATATATATATATATAATATATATATATATATATTAATATATATATATATATATATATATATATATATATATATATATATATAAATATAATATATTTACGGTTTGTTCGATGTTTTGGGAGGGCTCTCATGCTGTAACTCCTTCAATGTTTCTACTTTTGGGCTTTGGGTTGTTGGGTTTCTTTGCCGTTTGGTCGTTTGGTTTGGGTGTGTTTCTCTGCCTTGTTTTCTCGAGATTTGTTCGACAGTTTTAAAGGTTTTATCAGGCGTCTTTTAAGGTATGCTTGTTTGGATGTTTTGCTTTTGGGGTTGGAGATTTTTGGTTTCTTGGGTTCTATTCCCGACGGCACATTTTTCTGGGTGAGTAGTTGAAGCATTCGAATGGTTTGCTTGGGATTTTTTGACGATGGGGTTTTTATTCTATTTACTTCTCTTTCGTCTGGGTGTGGTCGTCTGGGGTTCTTGCTTCTTGGATGTAGGGCTTTAGGGTTGGTCTGCCGGTTGGGGATGGCGGCGTACGGCGGTGGCGGGGGCCGTTTTCTATGGTTTGTCTTGAAACGCTTTTGCTGTTTGGGCTTTGAGGTGCTGGGATCTCGGGCTCGATTTTTACGGAGGCCTTATACTGGGTTGGAAATGCTTCTGGAACTTCTGTTTTGTTGGGTTTTTGTCGTTTGGGTTGCTTGGTGCCGGATGTTGGGGTTGGTTTTTGACGGCGGTCAGCCCAGTGTTTTGGTCTTTTTGAAATCGCAAAGGGTGTGGGGTATCTTTCATTTTTGCATCCCATGAACCTATTTTTGAGGGTTCAATATCGTATTGGGGGTCGATTTTGGTTCTTCTGTTGTTGGGTTTTGATGTTTCGAGTGTTGGAATTGGTGTTTAACGGCGGCCAGTGGAGTGTTATGGTCTGTTAGACCTTGCGAAGGGTTGGGGCGATCTTTCTATGTGCTTTTTAGAACCTAATTTCTTTCTGTACGTTAAGGTTGAGGCTGACATATTGGGTATGGTGGCCAACGGATCTGGCGGGGGACGCGTGGGTTCCTGGTTTTGGGATCTGTGGTGCTTAAGTTTTTAGAGATGCCGAGAGTTATAGGTTGGGCGTTTTTCGACGGTTGTTTGGGGTATTGGGATGCTGGGTTTTCGAAGGTTGTGGTGTTAGTATTAGAGGTGTTGGGTGTTAGGTTGGGCGTTTCTGAGGTATTGGGGTGTTTGGGATCGATTTGACAGAGGCCTACTCTTGGGTACCTGTCGTAAGGGTGGGCTGTTCTTTGGGGCTGGTGGTGTATGGTAGGGCTTCAATCGATGGTTTTTTTTTCTCGCAGCTGTTTTGGGGTCGTTTGTCTTTGGTTTGTCTAATGGTATTTTTACAGGCTGTTGAAGCTGATGGGGCTGCTGGGTAATTGGTTTTGATGGTGGGGGTGTTTCTTTGTGATGGGGTTTTGTTCAGTTCGTGGGCCGAGTGGTGAGGGTTAATCCCCTCGTGGGTTCTCGGTTCACAGAATTGGGTTATGGTTCTTGTGATGGGGTTTTGTCTTTTGGAGTTTTTGCTTGGTGTGTTGGTAAGGTAGTACTCACTTTGGGGCTTTCTGGTTTAGTTTTGGAGTTTCGTTTTTGGTGTTTCTGCAGGCAAATCGATAATTCTTTGAAGGTTGTTGCTTGGAGATTTGGTGTTTCTAGGTAAGTCCGATTGGTGTTGCTGGCTAAAATGGGTGGTTGTTTAACGGTGGGTATTGGTGTTTTGGGTGATGGGGCTCTATGGCTGGAATGCCGAGTTAGGCAGATGGTGATCGAAGGTGATGGGGATCAAGTTCTTGTGAGGATGGGGTGTTCGTGTAATACCCCAATATTTTCAAGAACTAATATTTCAAATCAGAAAATGCAAAATCAGAATTTTACTCTTTGAATTTTGAAATTTGAATTTTAAATCAATTTATTATTCCCTAATTGTTCTCCAAGTATTTCCCCAAATAATTCAGCCCTAATTACTCCATCAGAATAATTTCTTTGCCATCAGAATAATTTACCCTAATTCACTCAAACACATTATACTCCTTCCTTAATTAAACCAACATTCATGCCTATAAATTGAGCCTAATTCTGAACCTTTAGTCACACAATTCATCCATCTCTCAAAGTCTTGGTAAGAAACCAAAACCCCTAGTTTTCCTCTTTGGTGTTTAAGAACCCTAATTTCGTTTTTTTTTTTGCCAGAAAATTTTGAAGGTTAAGAAAATGATGAAGTTAAGATGGTAAAGAAGATGACTGAGATTACCTACCTCGATTGCGTGGTAGACGAAATTCTCTCTTCTTTCTTCTTCTTTTCTTCCTTCGAGACCTTGAAACGCCATTTTCGTGGCTTGCTTGGTTTTCTCTCTCTTGTTTGTGAAACCTTCTGATTTCACGTTTCTGTTTTCTTAGAAATGCTAACTCCTTCCTTTTACTTCTCTTTTCTTTCTTTTTACCTTTCTTTTCTTTCTTTTTACTTTTCTTTATTTATTTTATTCATTTTATTTAAATTTCATTCCATTGACTAAATAAACTCATTTTACTGTTTTCTTATAAATCTCTTTTACTTTGAAATTATTTTAATCTATTATTCCTTATATCTTTTATTTCAATATTAACTATTTTAGAAATAAAATTATACTCGTAATTTGTTTTAATGAATACCTTTTTGTCAAAATTTGAGTTATTTAAATCTTTAATCTTAAAGCTAAATTTTATTTTATTTCTTTAAAGGGGTATTACAAATAGTCTATCTAACCCTCCGTTCAACCTAAAATTGTAGACGGAGATTTCGGAAGATCGATAAAAGCGACGTATTGTTAGTTCATAACCTTCGACACCTTTTTCCACTACTCGAGGTAATTTCGATGTCCATTATACTCCTATCCGTTACCCGATAAAATATACTTTAATAAAATATAAATCGAGTATATTAATACAATTACACACACGATTAATATTAGTACGATTAATATAATTATAAAATATACTTCTATAAAATATATCAATACGATTAATATTCTCATTGGCAATTATTATAAAATGTTGTGAAATCCTGTATTCCTTGTGTTATATTACTTACTTTATTTCTTTAATCCAATAACCGACTATGATTATTTTCGGTTGGAAACTTAAAATAATGTTAAATCTTAAAGTGATATAAAGCATAAGTTAAACTGTGTTTTATAAAGTTTTATGACGGTTAATTTTAGTCGATATAAAATTAACAATAATATTTTATGAGGAAAATGTAACCCGTAGGGGTGTTGAACAGTGTGTTTTGTTGGGTTAGTATAGCTACCCACAAACCGTATTAGTTACGTTCATATTATGTTCTGTTTGTCTTCCTTCTATTTGTTGTGATCCAAGTAGAAGGGGTGTGCACACTAGGGACTCTTGTGATTGGCCATTATTATTAAGGTGACGACCTTTGTTGAGGTAGGCGGATAACAGGGATTAGTCCCGGCCTACTAGCGTTTGCATTTCTCCTCTAACTTATCTAATTTATTTAGGATCGACAAATCTAAATAGGGTACATTATTCTAAATTAATTATTTTAAACTATTTATTTGAAACTATTTTAAACTGTTTATTGCTCAAGTCAATTTATATTTTAAAATTATTTTGTCAATGAAATTTTACGGAATGGAGTCGAATTACTCAGTTTCACTGATTTTTGTTTATTTTGTCTTTCTTGTTTTCTTCTTATTTTTGCAGGTTAATCTAGGGGAATTTTTGAGTGAGGATGCTTAGAATAAGAACACCTAGAATGTTATTTTAAATCTACTGTTTTTCATTTTAAGTCTTTTCTTTTTATGAACTTTCTATCGAGTTGTAACTTGAATATTTTATCTTCCGCTTTATTTAAAATGATTTTATTTTGTTTTTCCACGTCGTTTTTGTGTCCGATAACACTCTCTAAGTTAAGTTTGTTTTTAACAAACAAAATATCTTTAAGTTGTACGGACTTAATTTAGAGGGTGTTACAGTTCGATTTTCCAGTACCGATGGCTTATGGTGTCTCTCTTGGTGTGTTACTCGTTGAATGGGTACAAATGCTGTTTTCGTGGTGAGAAGCAACCTTGGTGGGTCCGTTTTTGGTGTGTAAGGGATGATATAGTGGTGGTAAATATGGTGGCGCTTTTACTTTCTTTAATTTTGGTGTGTAAGGTGTAGAATTTGAAAAACTTTATGGTGTTGCATAGTCCACTCCTATGCTGTTTAGAGTGGCCTGTTTCTTGGTCCCCTCTTCCAATGGCTTTTTCCCCTCTCGGGGTTTTTTTATGCCGGAGGTTTTGGGGGTCCCAAGTCTCAGTGTTGGTGTTTTTACTTTATATTCTATATATTCCAAATTTTCAATATATATATATACTAGTTGTGGGAAACGTGCAACGCACGCGGTCCCCTAAGTTACACTGTCGAATTTCATAATCCTATTAATATACTTTTATTACCAATAATACGAATAAATATATTAGGATGTCGATGTTTTGCAAATGTGTAAAAATGTAATGGCTGAAGACGTATAGGTAGCAATTTGCAG
Organism: Amaranthus cruentus; assembly: GCA_019425755.1. Lineage (NCBI taxonomy): Eukaryota > Viridiplantae > Streptophyta > Magnoliopsida > Caryophyllales > Amaranthaceae > Amaranthus > Amaranthus cruentus. The sequence continues at coordinate 3,008,171 of CM033464.1, forward strand.
CATCATCAAGGTAATACATGAAAACGTTTCAAAGGATATATATATTTAGCAATAAAACGTATATGTTGTTCAAGCAAACCAACCAACTCAAATGTAAATATAAATGATCTAAACTATTGTAAATCAGTTGCTTGCACAATGAAAAAGTATTAAATATATATCTTTGAACATCAAACGTGGTTAGCTTTTGAAGTGAAGGTTGATGGCTCTTTAAAATCAATTACAACAATTTGCTTGAATTTCATGTTGAACATCGATTAGTTAACAATTCAAGTAAGCAATTAGAATAATTCATCTTTAATTAACAATTTAAATTTAAATTTAAATTTATTAATTCATGATCTTTAATTAACAATGCAAGTAATCGATTTGAAATTGAGGTGTAAGCTAATGATAACAAAATATTGAGAGCATTTAAATTGATGGCTCTGTAAAAGAACTAACAATTTATTAAACATACATGATAATGCTTATGCTTTGAATACTAATAAAATTGCAGCTCAAATTTTCAAGTGTTTAAAGGCTATAATGGATGATCCAAAGCTACGGCATAGAAGGCTTGGTTACATCAATGCCCTCACCATGCATGAATTAGTAAATAAAGATCTAGTTAAGGGACTTCCAACTCTTGACTACAAGCACAGTCCTTCATGTGTTTCATGCATTAGAGGTAAACAAGTTAGAAGTTCATTTAAGTCGAAGAAAATGGTAAGTACTTCAATACCAAGTGAGCTTCTACATATTGATCTATGTGGTCCAATGCGTGTACGGAGCATAAGAGGTAAATCTTATATTCTAGTAACAATTGATGATTATTCTAGATTTACGTGGGTTGATTTTTGGAAGGATAAAGGTGAAACCTTGAAACCGTTCTCAAGACATTGTAAAGAAATGCAAACTCAGTTGAATCTTTCAATAGTTTTGGTTAGAATTGATAATGGGAAAGAGTTTAATTAACTAGGCTGTGATTCTTTTTGTGAAAAATACGGTATAACCCATAACTTTTCAGCTCCTAGGATACCTCAACAAAACGATGTGGATGACAGAAAAAATCGTACTTTAGAAGAAATGGCTATGACTTGATAAACCTTGTTTGTACCTTCTATTTAGACATAATCTTTACTGATTATTCCCTGGTTTTCGTGCATTTCCATTGTTTTGGTTGGTTTTACGGCCTTTTGTAGGGTAGCATGATTTAGCTTGAAAAGGGATTGATAGGCTACTCATATCAACAAGGTGCATCTTCCTTTTATAGGAGCCCATTTCCTAAAGACTCCACAGTTAAGCGTGCTTGGTGGGGAGCAAGCTTAGGATGGGTGACCTCCTGGGAAGTTTTTCCGAGTGCGCAAGAGTGAGGCCAAAGTGCACTGGAAAGACTTTGTTGGTCTGTGGGGCCAGTCTACAATCTTCATGAGTAGTCACCAGCGGTCCGTTGGACCGGGGTATTACAAATGGTATAAGAGCAACCTTGCGACCGTGGCTGATTGTGTGTTCAGTGCACCTAGTGAGGGAAAAGATCCTAAAATGACGGTCCCACAAGTACGTTGTATTCCTAAGTGGGGGTGAGTGTGATTGTAACACCCCGTCATTTTAATGACGTCATTAATTATTATTATTATCAGTTTTGAAGATTTTATAAATATATTAAATTAATTTGAGTTAGTTTTGATAAATTTCTTTTATTTACGAATTTGAATGTTATTGCATATCTATATTAAAGATACAGTTACGATTTCTAAAATAAATATTTGAAAGTGGTTAAGCTTTTGATTCAAGTGATACCGAGAAGTTATGAAGTCGAAAAGATGTGAAGAAGACAGAAATGACAATGAGAAGTAGGAAGTGATGTTTAGTGGTTATGATTGGCAGTAAGAGTGTTGTGAAATCACCCTCATATTGTGACATACTTTATTGATGCTAATTATGCGTTATTATGATATGATGTTACTCACTGACGTCTACTGTTTGTTTTCTTTGTGGATGGCTCGTCGTTGACGGCCCTGCTATGACGCGTTGATTTATGATCTTACGTTGAGCAACGGGGACATCATAGTTAGACGTTACAGGTGATGGATCTTCTATACATTGCATACGGGGGGAATGAGTGAGAACCTTGAAGCGTGCAATGTTATATTTGTTTTTGACGCTACATGTAGTTTCTTTGCATTTATATTTGTTTATGTTTTTGGCTTGAGGCACATGCCCTCCTTTTTGCATAAGTTATCTCCATTGCGTAGTTTATAACTTGCATGGTTCTAAAGAGCTAAGTCATTCTAAAACGCAAGCGTGGACACGGAACCACCATCCATGCTTGGCATGTTGACTTGAGAAGCTGACGATGAATCATTTCGCCTTGATATAGTTTTGATAGACCGTTGATCCCTTTACTTTCTTATATTCTAAATAACTTTTGTTTTTTTACAAAGTCGCGCACAGTTTTAGGGCAGATGCTGCCGAAATTTCCACTCACCTCTTTAATGTCTATCAAAATTCTTTTTATGCAACACCCGAAATTTCCACTCACCTCTTTAAAGTTAAGCTTGATACGGGATTGATAGACTACTCATATCAGCAAGGTGCATCTTCTTTTCATGGGAGCCCATTTGCTAAGAACTCCACAGTTAAGCATGCTTGGTGGGGAGCAATCTTAGGATGGGTGACCTATTGGGAAGTTTTCCCTGGTGCGCACGAGTAAGGCCAAAGTGCACTGGAAAGACTTGTGTTGGTCTGTAGGGTCAGTTTACAATCTTCATGAGTAGTCACCGGCGGTCCGTTGAACCGGGGTGTTACATGTTTATTGCAAGTTTTTGTAGATTAATCACCTATTTTCGAGCTTTAAAGCATGCTAGCTTGGAGGAGGCATGGATCAAAAACCGAGGAAGAAATGAGGCTAAGAGGTGAAGAAAAGCCCTACCCAAGCAAAGCGAGAAGCATCATTTATGGAAATTCAACTTAAGTGCCGATTGAATTCAACCCACTCAGATTTTGGTAGATATCTTGATGAAAGGCAAAAGTTGGGTTCGTTAGCTTTAAATCGACTGGTCACACGTCGAATTCGAAGTTATAACGAAGGAGATATGTTAAGCAACCACATAGGTTCGAAATTTCTAATTTGCCTAATCATGTGTTTAAACTAAACAAAGCATTATATGGATTGAAACAAGCTCCAAGGGCTTGGTATGACATATTTATCTCACATTTGCTTGAGAATAACTTTCAACAAGGTAAAATTGATAATCGTTTTTCATTAAAACTAAAGGAAAAGATATTCTTGTTGTTCAAGTATATGTTGATGATATATTGTTTGGAGCTACTAATGATTCTTTGTGCAAGGAATTTGAAATGAGAAAGATGAGAGACTTAATATTTTTTCTTGGACTACAAATAAAGCAAAAGAAAGATGGCATATTTTTTTTGTCAAAGTAAATATGTTAGAGATCTATTAAAGAAATACAATATGGATCAAAAGTGCTAATACGCCTATGAGTGCAACACTAAGTCTAAATCAAGATATTAATGGTAAAAGTGTTGATCAAAAGACTTATAGAGGTATGATTGGTTCTTTATTGTATTTAACAGTTGGTCGTCCTGATATTATGTTTAGTGGTTTGTTTATGTGCTCGTTTCCAAGCTAACCCGAAAGAATCTCACTTAACAGCAGTTAAGAGAATTCTTAGATATTTTTATGGGACTAAAGACTTCAGTCTATAGTACCTTAGTTGTGGAAATTTTGTTTTGATTGGTTTTTTAGATGCGAATTATGCTGGTTACGAGGTGGATAGACAAAGTACTTCAAGATCGTGTCAATTCTTGGGATCATCATTGATTTCATGGTATTCTTTAAAGCAAAATTCAGTTGCTTTATCTATGACAGAAGCTAAATATATAGTAGTTGGTGCATGTCGTTCTCAAATTTTGTGGATTGCACAACAACTTCGAGATCTTGGAGCTGATCTCAAAGGTATTCCAATCAAGTGTAATAATACAAGTGCAATTTGTATTACTAAAATCCAGTACAACATTCACATACAAAACACATTGAGGTTCGTTACCATTTCATACGTGATCATGTTGAAAAAGGTCATATTACTCTATCTTTTATTCCTACAGAAAATCAATTAGCTGATATATTTACAAAACCTTTAAGTCCTAAACGTTTTGGATATATTCGTATGAAACTTGGGATGTTAAATGATGTTGCATGAACTAAGGGGGAGTAAGGGTATAATAATTACTAAATACTCAGTAAGTATTTAGGGGGGCCGTATTTCATTTTATTTATATGATTTAATTGTGGTTGCATATACGTATTTTTGTACATGTATTTGAACGGTGAAAATTAGATTTCAATTTCTTAAAAATATTTGTTATATATATAAAATATATAAAAGGGGATTTATAATTAAATACTTTAATTAATAAAGGATATTTAAACTAAATTGTATGCTTGCAATATTTGTTTTGAACGTCAACCACATAGTAATTACTTGTTCATGAATTTGGTCCTAATCTAACTAGTTTCTTAATTGGACTCATCATTACCCTTCTTATACATCCCCACACGTCATTCAACACTCCCAACCGGTCAATTGTCTATCACCATCAATATTGTCTTTTCCCTAAGTTGTCAAATCACAATTTAAGATGAACAAATGCATTGTATTTTATTTCCTTATTTAAATGAGTTATGAACCGTCTTTTTCCCTACTCACCTCCAAAATTTCTAGTATTGTTTGTGATCCATCCCTTTCCTTAATTTCCATTTCAAGCTCTCAAAAAGTTCTTCAATGACCCCCAAAAGAAAGTTAACCCGTTCCTCTACAAAATATGAAAAAAGGAGTCTTCAAAGTCTCCAAGGCAAGAACAAACAACTCTGTGTATTCCTTCCCTTCTAACTGTTGTAGAGGTACCAAAATCATGTTTTGAAAACCATATGGCGTTTGGAAAATGGATCGATGTCTTTAAACATTTTTCTATTTCTTTTGTTGATATGTTGGACTGCAATTTCTTTCTTATTAAAGATTTCGAAACCATCTCTGCTTTTATTGAGTCTACTCCAAGTAAACTCTTAGACCCAAAATCTGTGTCGTATCCCACCTTGGTCAAAATTTTATATTGCAATCTTTCTTTCATAACGCTTGATGGTTTTTAAGAAGCTAAGTAAAAGGTCAAGAACTTTGATTACAAAACCCCAAATCAATGAGTTGTTTAAGTTTTCTAATGTTGTTGATGATTTTACCCCTAATTCTATTGCTTTTCAAAATGCAAAAGATGTTTGTTTTATCCTCGCATCCTGATTTTTCTCCTACTAGACAGTTAACCCACAATGGATTAACTTTTCTTGGAAAACTTCTCCATAATTTGATCGCCAAAATTATATTTTCCAAAGGAACTTCTCCATTCGCCCGAATTGGTGCATTCGGGGTTTCCAGAATGTATTGAACTTGAGTCTTGAGATTTCCAAAACCATTCGAACAAATGGAGAAGGGAATTCGCCCGAATGCTTCACCATTCGCCCGAATGCTACACCATTCGCCCGAATTGGCTCTGATTCACCATTTCCAGAGTGAGAGAATTGATTTTGGTCTGCAGCATGAAGATTCGACCGAATCTGGGCTACCTTCGATCGAATGCTGGTCTTTTTGCCTTTTTGTGGCTCTAATCAACTTCGACCATGCATCAAACGAATTCCGGGTTTTGCGAGAACCTAGGGAATGACTTGGAACACTCGAAAGTGCCTCGAAACACGTGCCTCTTATTCGATTATGATGTCTAAGTCTACAACTCAACCCGTTTTACCTCGAAACATCCGAAAATAACTGAAATAACCTCTAAACACCGTGGAGACAAGAGCAAGGTAAAATCGAGTGTAAAATGCATAAAATCATTGGAGGCTGAGGAGGAGGAGGAGAACCAAGAAGAGGTCGCCGCTACCCCTGTCAAATAAGCATCACCACCACTAACCGTTGAAGCTACCCCAGTGACTACTTCACCTGGCAAACCTAAGGCTTCCAAGAAGAGGAAGACTCAGTCCTAGAAGTAGTTTTTTTATGTTTTTGATGAACAATTTTTTTAATTAGTCAAACAATTAGATTTTTTAGCAGTCCCAAACATTGTGACTCCTTGTTTCTTTTTTATGAACAATTTTTTTAATTAGTCAAGCAATATCACGCTTTTTATAAATATTTATTTCAGAAATTTTAAAACTGATACGGTTATATTTTTTTTTAAAACTGAAAATTAGTTTTTTTAGAAAAGAAAACTGAAAATCGATTTTCCCTTTTAGAAAACTGATATCCCACTATCTCCATTCTCACCATTAACTGACCTTTGTAGCCTCTTCCCCCAACCCTATCAATACAACTCTGATTAGATTTTAAACCTACCTTCACCAAAGTTTAGTTTTAGTTTTTACAAATTTCTTTTAGTATTCTGAACCTACAATTGCTCATAGAAGAAAAAAAAAAACGGAAAGTTCAGAGGTAGGAATCCCATTATTTTAAAGTATTTTATCTCTTTTCTAATTTGAAAAATTTAAGAAAAAAATAAATAAAAACATGTTTCTGACTCTTTTTCCGGTGAGATGAGGGCCGCCAGGATGCCGCCGGCAAGTGACGTCGACGCCGGAGCCACGGATGGCCGGCAAGCCGGAGTTCTTCTTCCTTCTTCTTTCTTTCTCTCTCTTCCTTCCTCCCTCTCTCTCCCTTTCCTTTTTCTTTCTGATTTTCGTGGGTTTCTAAACCCAGTAAACCTTTTCTTCTATTTAATTCCCTTTTTTCCTTTTTTTTATAAACCTTTTTATTATTATTTAAACTTCTTGTCCTTTTCCTTTAAAAGTTATTCTTACATCTTAAAAGTTTGAACTACTTTATTTAAATTTTATTTTAAACAAATTATATTTTAATTAAAAGTATTTTAATTTAATTATTTCGTTTGGGTTGCTTCGGGTATTAATTCGAGACATCTTATTTTATCGTGTAGACTGCGGATTCGTAGATCGAGATTATTAGGAGCGTACGTTTGTCTAGGATCGCGTGACAAGGTAATTCTCGAGGTCCATCTATTTAGGATTATCCCGTTGGTATTATGTGCTAAGTGATCTTAATTTGTTTAAATGTGTTGTATGATTTTGTATGAAATTATATTTTATATGTTTAATTCTCAAATTATATTGAATATTATTTTGTGCCAAACTTTGAATTTATAATTGTTATTTCTGATAAAATTTGTATTATCATTTTAATAATAAAATTTGATACGGCTTAAATTGAAAGAAAAATATTTATGATTTTATTATTTTATGGAAGTTATATTATTATTTTTAATAATGGTTTTTAAAGACGATTTGATTAGAAAGAGAAATACTCATGATATTAATTGTTGTTATCACCAATTGATTTAAAAGGGTGATTTGATAAATGAGGTTTCAAATGGATATTCTTGAGATATTTACTTGGAGGATTGTGTTCATAAATAAAATAAATAATGTATGTTTGACTATATGATTTTGTGCTCATGACTAATTATTAAAATGTATTAAATCACTTAAAGTGTAACGATGAGAATGAAGCTCTTATATTTGTTGTGATCCAAGTATAAGAGTGATGAACAGGTTGCCATGTTTGGTTAGTATAGCTGCCGACAGGTTACTATTATTATTTTTGATGCTCGATACGATTTTTGATCTTCCTTCTATTTGTTGTGATCCAAGTAGAAGGGGTGTGCATACTAGGGTCACCTGAGACTACTCTGCTGGCTTTGATGAATTATTTGGGGTGACGACCTCTTGATGAAGTAGGTATAGGGGTAAAGCCTCGGCCTACTGGCGTTCTCGTTCCCTCAAATTAAAATTGGATATATGTGTTGTCGTCATTAAATGTCAAATTATTTAATTGGCTTATGTGTTATTATATTTATATTCAAATAGTCGATCTTTTACTCAACTTTATATTACTTTAAATTTCTACAACTATTTTCAACTCAATTATAGTTTGTTTTTTTAAATTATTTCAACTAAAATTGTTTTACGGGATGGAGTTGGAATTATTCAGTTTTCCTGATTTTTGGGAGCTTTCCCTTGTCTCTCTTGTATTCTTATTTGGCAGGTTGTTGATCACGTGGGGATCGTGGAATGAGAATCACCTAGAGTTATAACTTTAATTAGAGTCATATGTCAGTTTATTTTATCTTCAGTTGTTTAAAGTTTTATATGGACACAGTTTGCGTTTAAGTCTTTTCTAAATTTGTAAGACCCTTTGTCGGATTCAAGTTTTATTTAAGTTATTTTTCCTAGTCGTTAACCCTTACATTTATTTTCTTAGAAATAGATGTGGCGGTAACACTCTCATGAGTAGGTTTTGACTCAAGATTTTCTTAAACAGGGTTTTCAAAAACTTGACCTACTTTGGGGGTGTTACAAAGTGGTATCAGAGCCAGGTTAGCATTTAAAGTTATAAAAGTCTAAATTAAAAATAGGTTAAATGGTATAAAGTATAATCACCTTGAATAATTTAAGTAAGTTATAATTAAAATTAAAAATAAATTGTGAGAGTGGGACAAACGGGCTTATTGTTTTGAAGTACTTTTAAGTACTTAGTAGTAGTGTGTATTTCCCTTAATTGTATTTTCGTTTTCGTTGTCTTTTGTTGTTCTTTTAGATGCCTCGTTTCCGTCGCACCGCTAGGAAGAGTGTTAGGAACTTTCATGATGCGCTGTACCACCTTTCCATAAAAGCAGGAGAACCCATTCCCTCATACATACATCGTATCCGTGTAAGCATGGAGAACTGTCACTTGAATAAGTATCACGGCAACTCGGATTATAACACACTACCTAAGTAGGCAGATGTCCTTGTTAAAACCTTAAGCGATGTAGGTCCTTATGCCGAGCTTAAGAAAGAGTACAATGATATAGTTAAAAATGGGAGGCCCAATTGGGAAAGGTACATGGATGAAGATGGAGAGTGGTTCCTTACCTTGGAGTATCTAGAAAAGAAAATGACCGATGTTAAAGCAAAGTGGCTCTATAATATATCGGGGAATTCTTATGTCTACGTGGACGAGAATGACGGGGAAGATGATACAACCTACACTATACCCATTCTGATTCAATCTGAAGATGAGGAAAATTATAAACCTAAAGGGGACTATGAGGAAGACCCGGAGGAGGACCTAGAAGAGGACTCGAAAGAGAATTTTGAGGAAGACCCTATTCGAAAGTGATTTTGATGATTAGTCGTTTTCTAGGAAGATAGGATAGGTTGAAGTTCTTTAGTTTTTCTTCTTTCTTTGCTTATTGTCTTTTATATTTGAACAATGTTGGTTTTAACTGTTATGTTTGGATTATTTATTTGAGAATTTTATTTATGATTACCTTCATGAGTTTATGTTTGCATATGCAACTTGTTTTCTTTGACCTTTCTTTCAAGTTTGAATACTAAGTATAAGTGCGTATAAACATGATGAAAACGTTTGTAGTAAAGCCTTAGTTTTCTTATATAGGCAGCTTATGAACGTTTACACTCGATCACGTAGACGTCAACAATCAAGTATCATGGCTGAAACACCTGAACAATTAGCTACTAGGGTGAGGGTGCTTGAACAATTGTCTCAGAACATAGGACTGCTAGTACAGAACCAAACTAACAATGGGAATAATGGGCACGATGACCCCCAAGCAGTAATGGCTAAGAAGATTGCTACCTTAAAACCCCCTATCTTTGCTGGGAAAGAGGACCCTATGCTGTTAGAGAATTGGCTACGCGATATGGAAAAGATCTTTACTGCAAATGGGACACCCGAGACCCAAAAGGTTGACCAAGCCACATTTTACCTACGAGAGGATGCTGACACATGGTGGCAAACTGAGGGACAGACCATTAGTGACCAACCAAACTTTGACTGGAATTATTTTAAGGTTGCTATTAGAGGTCGTTTCTTTCCTGAGCATATTAGGAGACAAAAGTGCAGTGAATTCAATAGGTTGAACTAAGGAAAGTTTATGAGTGTCAAGGAATATGCCCAGAAGTTTAATGAGTATGCTAGGTTTTGCCCTAACATGGTCCCTGATGAAGTTTCTAAGGCACAAAAGTTCGAGGATGGTTTAGCTTTCAGAATACAAACTAGGTTAGGAGGAAGTACCTCATCTACCCTTGCAGAGGCTTACTCTAAGGCTTGTAATATGGAGAGGATCTTACAAAGAGAAGAAGATGTGTTGGGAAGGAACAAGGGGAAAGACCAAAGTAATAGGGATAGTCAAAATAATGATAAAAGACCTCGTTTTGGGAACAATGGGGGAAATGGTAGGAATAATCACCACGGAGGAGGACATCACAGTAGGAACTACCAAAACCCTAGGCAGAATGAGAACCAGCAAAGAAATGGTAACCAGAGGGCTTGGGTTTGTAAGAAATGTGAGAAGAGTCATTCGGGCTATACGTGTCAAGGTGAACAAATTAAGTGTTATGCTTGTGGCGAAGCTCGACATAAGGCAAACTTTTGTCCCAAGAGGCAAGGTGGAAATCAACCAGGGCAGGATGGACACAATAAGGGATATAACAACAATGGTGGAGAAACTAGGAACCAGAACTTCAACAACAACCACTCGAACAATATACAAGCAGGAAATGGTTCAGCAAATGATAAGAACAACACCAAAAATAATCAGAACAACAATGGCAACAATGGAAATGGAGGACGCAACTTCAATGGGAGACTCCACGTTATGAGCAAGAGTGAAGCTGATTCGGACGCCAACGTTGTGACGGGTACCTTTCTTGTAAACTCTAAACCTGCTTTTGTACTCTTTGATTCTGGTGCTTCACATTCCTTTTTATCTCGATCTTTTATCGAAAAACATTCCTTTAAACCTTCTTCCTCATGTCAAGCTAAGGTAACCACACCCTAAGGAGAAACCTTTCTCAGTAGAAACCTTTACTTAGATATGCCTATTGTTATCTCGGAGGCCGAACTACCCGTGAACCTTATTGAGTTTAATTTAAAGGACTTCGATCTGGTTTTAGGGATGGATTGGTTAAGGAAGAATCATGCTAAAATCGATTATGCTAAACAGAGAATCACCTTTAGAGGCCCTAAGGGACATAAACTAACCTACCAAGAAATTACCTATGAACCACCAAAGATCAAGCTTATCTCTGCCTTAAATCTCCAAACCCACCTTAGGAAAGGCTACCCCGTATATTTGTGCCATGTAAAGGACACGAGCATGAAAGAGGACGAGTTAGAAGAGATACCCGTAGTCAAGCAGTTTGTTGATGTATTTCTAGATGAGATTCCAGAGATGCCGCCGGTGAGGGAGTTAGATTTCAAGATTGATTTAGTTCCGGGAACAGGACCCATCTCAAAGGCACCTTATAGGACGGCACCTCCCGAGTTGCAAGAGTTAAAGGTACAACTTGAGGATTTGTTGGATAAAGGATATATAAGACCGAGTGTATCACCTTAGGGAGCCCCAGTATTGTTTGTGAGGAAGAAAGATGGAACGTTGAGACTATGCATCGATTATAGGGATTTGAATAGTGTGACGGTGATGAATAAGTACCCACTTCCGAGGATTGAAGACTTGTTCGATCAACTTAGGGGTGCAGGAGTATTTTCAAAGATAGATTTGAGGTCGGGTTATCATCAATTGAGAATTGCAGAGGAGGATATAGCCAAAACAGCTTTTCGAACAAGGTATGGTCATTATGAGTTCACAGTCATGCCTTTTGGACTCACTAATGCGCCTGCTGTCTTTATGGACCTTATGAATAGAACTTTTCAGCCTTATTTGGATAAGTTTGTAGTTGTTTTTATTGATGATATTTTGGTATACTTTAAGGATCAAGAGGAGCATGAGGCTCATTTGAAGAAAGTTTTGGAGACCTTAAGAGAAATAAGTTGTATGCAAAGTTTTCGAAATGTGAATTCTGGTTAGAAAAAGTAGCATTTTTGGGGCATGTAATCACAAAGGATGGAGTAGCGGTATATCCCTCAAAGGTTGAAGTAGTGATGAATTGGCCTACACCCACTAATGTAACAGAAGTGAGAAGTTTCTTAGGTTTAGCCGGATACTATAAGAGATTTGTGAAGAATTTTTCTAGAATCGCCTAGCCTATGACTAACTTGATGAAGAAGACCACTAAGTTCCAATGGGATGAGAAGTGTGAAACGACATTTCAAGAGTTAAAAACAAGGCTTACCTCTGCTCCTGTGTTGACTTTACCGAATGAAAGTGGAGAATATGAGGTTTATACGGATGCATCTAAGAATGGACTAGGTTGTGTGCTTATGCAAGATGGAAAAGTGGTAGCATATGCTTCACGACAACTTAAGCCGCATGAGAAGAATTACCCTACACATGACTTAGAGTTGGGAGCCGCAGTCTTTGCATTGAAAATTTGGAGACATTATCTGTTTGGAGTAAAGTGCAAGATTTATACTGATCATAAGAGTTTGAGGTTCTTGTACACGCAAACGGACTTGAATAATAGACAAAGACGATGGTTAGAGCTCATTAAGGATTATGATCTGAATTTGAATTGTTGTGAGGGAAGGGCAAATAAGGTAGCTGATGCTCTGAGTAGGAAGTCAAGTCATACAATGAATGCATTGATTCTGGCAGATGAGTTGTGTGAAGAGATTCGAAGGATGAACTTAGAGGTAGTAGAGTATGGATATGTGGATACTCAGTTGAATGGAATGATGGTCAAGTCCGACATTTTTGAGGAAATTAGAGTGAAGCAGATTACGGATAACTGGTTAACTAAGTTGAAGAAGTTAAAGGAGGATGGTCAGGCACCTGAGTTTGAAAGTGACGAAAATGGTGTAATGAAGTATAAAGGAAGATGGTGCATACCGCGTGATGAGGATCTTAAGAATAAGATTATGACGGAAGCCCATAATTCGCCATATTCTATACATCCTGGCGGTGATAAGATGTATAAGGATCTTAAGAAGAACTTTTGGTGGCCAAACATGAAGCGTGAAGTTGCAGACTATGTGGCGAAGTGTCTGACGTGTCAGAAAGTGAAAATTCAACATATGAAGCCGGGGGGGGAAATTGCAACCATTAGAAGTACCTGGATGGAAATGGGAGTCGATTTCAATGGACTTTGTAGTAGGATTGCCAAGGTCGGAAACAGGGAAGAATGCCATATGGGTTATAGTGGATCGATTAACAAAGACCGCAAGATTCATAGCAATGAAGAATACTTGGACAATGCAACAGATGGCGGACGCATATTTTCAGGACGTAGTGAGATTGCATGGTGTGCCTAAAGACATTGTATCGGATAGAGATTCGAGATTTCTGTCCAAATTTTGGAAGATGTTACAGGAAGCAGTTGGCACGATACTAAAGTTCAGTATTGCGTTTCACCCAGCAACAGATGGTCAAATGGAGAGAACAATTCAGACTCTTGAGGATTTGTTAAGAGCATGTGTTATGGATTTTGGTGGATCTTGGGAGGATAATCTGAGGTATGTAGAGTTTTCTTACAATAACAGTTTTCATTCTAGCATAGGAATGGCCCTTATGAAGCTCTATATGTAAGGAAGTGTAGGAGTCCTATATGTTGGAATGATGTTAATAAGTCGATGGGATTAGGACCAGAAATGATTGAGGAGACTACAAAGAAGGTGAAGATGATTCAGGAACGTATGAGAGGTGCGCAAGATCGTCAGAAGTTGTATGCAGACAAAAGGAGGAGAGCGTTAGAGTTTGAAGTAGGTGAAAAAGTTTTTCTCAAAGTGTCACCAACCAAGGGTGTCATGAGATTTGGTAAGAAGGGAAAATTGAGTCCTCGTTTTATAGGCCCTTATGATGTTTTGGAACGAATTGGGGAAGTAGCCTATACATTAGCCTTACCTATGAACCTAGCCAAAGTCCACAATGTCTTCCATGTATCCCAACTCCGAAAATATGTCCATGACCCTTCCCATATCATACATCCTGAAACCATTGAACTTGATGAAACCCTTACCTTTGAAGAAAAACCAGTAAAAATCCTTGATACCAAAACAAGATGTACCCGGAACAAGGAAATTAAGTTGGTTAAGATATTATGGACGAACCAACAAATCGAAGAAGCAACATGGGAAACCGAAGTTGACATGAGAAAGCGGTACCCCGAGCTTTTCGAACAGGTACGTTGAGTTTCGGGGACGAAACTTTTTAAAATAGGGGGGTGATGCGAGTCTATCATACCGTCCAAGTTTATATTTTGAGTTTTAACTTTAAGTTCGAGGACGAACTTTTGTTTTATGGGGAGTGTATGTAATATCACGCTTTTTATAAATATTTATTTCAGAAATTTTAAAACTGATATGGTTATATTTTTTTTAAAACTGAAAATTAGTTTTTTTAGAAAAGAAAACTGAAAATCGGTTTTCCCTTTTAGAAAACTGATATCCCACTATCTCCATTCTCACCATTAACTGACCTTTGTAACCTCTTCCCCCAACCCTATAAATACAACTCTAATTAGATTTTAAACCTACCTTCACCAAAGTTTAGTTTTAGTTTTTACAAATTTCTTTTAGTATTCTGAACCTACAATTGCTCATAGAAGAAAAAAAAAACGGAAAGTTCAGAGGTAGGAATCCCATTATTTTAAAGTATTTTATCTCTTTTCTAATCTGAAAAATTTAAGAAAAAAATAAATAAATATATGTTTCTGACCCTTTTTTCGGTGAGATGAGGGCCGCCGGGATGCCGCCGGCAAGTGACGTCGACGCCGGAGCCACAGATGGCCGGCAAGCCGGAGTTCTTCTTCCTTCTTCTTTCTTTCTCTCTATTCCTTCCTCCCTCTCTCTCCCTTTCCTTTTTCTTTCTGATTTTCGTGGGTTTCTAAACCCAGTAAACCTTTTCTTCTATTTAATTCCCTTTTTTCCTTTTTTTATAAACCTTTTTATTATTATTTAAACTTCTTGTCCTTTTCCTTTAAAAGTTATTCTTACATCTTAAAAGTTTGAACTACTTTATTTAAATTTTATTTTAAACAAATTATATTTTAATTAAAAGTATTTTAATTTAATTATTTCGTTTGGGTTGATTCGGGTATTAATTCGAGACATCTTATTTTATCGTGTAGACTGCGGATTCGTAGATCGAGATTATTAGGAGCGTACGTTTGTCTAGGATCGCGTGACAAGATAATTCTCGATTTCCATCTATTTAGGATTATCCCGTTGGTATTATGTGCTAAGTGATCTTAATTTGTTTAAATGTGTTGTATGATTTTGTATGAAATTATATTTTATATGTTTAATAATAAAATTTGATACGGCTTAAATTGAAAGAAAAATATTTATGATTTTATTATTTTATGGAAGTTATATTATTATTTTTAATAATGGTTTTTAAAGACGATTTGATTAGAAAGAGAAATACTCATGATATTAATTGTTGTTATCACCAATTGATTTAAAAGGGTGATTTGATAAATGAGGTTTCAAATGGATATTCTTGAGATATTTACTTGGAGGATTGTGTTCATAAATAAAATAAATAATGTATGTTTGACTATATGATTTTGTGCTCATGACTAATTATTAAAATGTATTAAATCACTTAAAGTGTAACGATGGGAATGAAGCTCTTATATTTGTTGTGATCCAAGTATAAGAGTGATGAACAGGTTGCCCTGTTTGGTTAGTATAGCTGCCGACAGATTACTATTATTATTTTTGATGCTTGATACGATTTTTGGTCTTCCTTCTATTTGTTGTG
>CM033464.1:3028899-3073899 GCA_019425755.1 Amaranthus cruentus
AAATATAGCTGGTAGCACGAATGACAATCGTGATGCATATTTGCAACTATCTATCACAATTCTAGCAGCCTTTTGCCGAGTTCCAGAAATAGCGGCATCTGCGGATATGGTATCAAAGATTCCTTTGGTGCTGCAAGTGATGGAGCAAGAGTAATTTTCTTTATAAAATGTATATTTGGGTGTTCATATTTGTTGCAGTTGGAGCAAATACCAGAGGTGAAAACCTTGGATTTGCGTTCTAGATGCTTATATCCTTTAGTTTGATGTTCATACATAGTAGCTATTGTCATTTTAAAAAGCAGATCAACTTCTTCTCTTTTGGAAGATTGCTATGAAATATTGATTCTCACTTCATCAGTATCTGAAAATGGAGTTACTGCTTTCATTGACTCTGGAGGCTTGAAATTGCTTTCTAATCACATGTCTTCTCCGCCAAATGGTATGAAAGCTTTCATGCTCTTGTATTTTGCTTATCTTAGTTGTTTTTTTGCTGATTTTTTCACTGAATGTTTAGTCAACATGCATTCAATTTATGTGTGCAATCCTTTGTCGTTATAAAAATTTGGATCTTTTGTTAGGGACTGAGGTAGTGGAGCCTTCTTTGAGACTTTTCCAGCTCATCCTAAGCAAATTTTCATTGGATGCTATGATGAAAAATTATTTATCAGAAATGTCAACTGTGGTGAGTTGATTTTCCTATTCTATTTTCATCATAGCTATGTTATTTTTTTTCTTCTCAATTTATTTAATCCGCGCAATTAAAGGTTAAATAACTTTCAAGGAAAATTTGCCAACTCCTATATTTTTTTGGCTAACAACAACCTATAAACTTATTTAGAGTTACAATTAAAAGCTTAATTATTTTATACTACGACCTAAACCAGTAATTTTGACGAAAACTATATAAAATGATGGTTTATGATCTATTATCTGTATCTAAGGAATCCCCACCATACTAGTGCAAATGCAAAAATACACTAACGGTCATAGTTGTGCTTACGTTTTATGTGTTGTTGTAGAGCCAAATTTTGGCCTAAACCATGACATATCGATTGAAACGACCAAAATACGATTATTTTACACTTTACGATGCGAGTAACACCTGTTAGTGAATTTGAATACCTTTATATATGATTGTTGAAATACGATGCAAACGCTTTTCCACTATGCCGCACACCTTGACTCAATTGCTGCATTCAACTGCCAGAGAGATGCCACTCTCTTTTCTTTTTTTGTTTTTCTTTTCTTCTCTTCCATATGGTTAGTTGATTTAATTAGTCCAAAATTTAAGAACAACGAAGAAACTAAAAAGAGATTGACTCCATAAAACACATTTTTGGTGTAATCGTTTTACATTTGAAACACCATCTCTTTCCTTAAAACAACTTTTCAAGTGAGGAAAAGGGAAAACTATGTTTGTCACTTTTATTTAATTTGATTCATAGAAAAAGCCACCTTAAATTTCTAAGGATCTATGATACGCAACAAACTTGAAATAATTTTATTGATTAATAGTGCAAAATCATAGGCGGTCACAATTGTGGTAATAGTCGCAAACTCACCTTTGCAGTTAATGCAGATTGTCTTGTAGCTATCACGGTCTATATTCCGGTTGTGGTAACCTCAAAAACTCGTCGTGTTGTGTTAGTGCACCAATGACGGGGAGGGTGATCCACGAAATTACCGGGCTGTTCTTCTTTCCTTCAAGAACCCACACTTGGAACGATCCTCAAGAAAGTATTCTTCGAACAAGAAGCTGATCTACTGGTTCTGGGTTCGAATTCTTTTCAATTGCAATGCTTGATCATTTAATCTTTGGAGATTAATTGATCGTGGGAAGGACACTGTTCACACTCTTGGTTTCCGAGGCCGCTTTCCTCATTCTCCTCTCAAATCGCCACCGACTGTTTGGAAGGGAAATGAATCCTCTTGATTTTCTGATGAAGTTCGAAAACAAGCAAGAAGAATTGAGATATTTGGATGCAAAATATCTGGAATTTCTATTTGATTTGAAAAATGATTGAAGGATCCTCTACAAAGTAATCAAGCCTTATTTATAGCTTTTGCCTTCTTTAATAAGACAAAATAATGGCTAAAAAAATACTAAACACATGCCTACTTTATTTAATCAAAAAAAAAAAAAAACTAAACACATGCCTAAACACATTCTATCCCCATTTTCTTGACGGCCATGTGTGAAATGAAATTATTTGTGGCGCCCGGATCGATCATCACTACTAATTCCTAATTCCTCCTCTTGTAACAAATCACTACTAATTCCTCCTCTCCAATTTGCCCAATCATCTTCATGGTTTTATGATTAGTAATCCCCACTACGGAATTCAAAGAAATGATGGAGCTTGATTGCTCCTCTACCTTCGGCTCCTCGGCCATCTCTTGCACCCCCTCCTCCTCTTCATCTTCTACACTCCCAATTAGCACACTCAACTCCTTCTTGCTACACACATGGTTCAAGGACCACTTAGCATCACATTGAAAACACAATCCTTTCTCGCTTCTCCCTAAACTCCTTATCGGAAAGTCATCGGATTCTCTCCTTGGGTTGTGGTGCTTGGTTACTCATGTCTCTAGGTTTGTATGTGGAATTGGGTGGGAATTTGTGGGTATTTAAAGAACTTGGGTGGGATTGGTTTGGGTAGTTTCGGGTGGGGTAGAATTTAGGTGGGTTATATGGGGATGTGTGATGGGTTTGGGCCGTGTGGGCCGTTGGGTTTGGGGGGGTTCGGTTTTGGGCTTTTGGGTCCCAAGCATTTTTCCTTCCTAACCAAGTTAAAGATTGGGCTATTAATTCTGCCTCAATCTTTTCCGCCCATGCCATCGCTTGTCCCAAGTCAACCGGCCCTAGCATCTTCAATTCCGTCTTTATTTCATCCCTTAGTCCTCTCAAAAATGCCCCAACCATGACACTTTTTTCCTTCTTCCCCAAGTGAGTCAAACGAGAGACGAACTCACTTCGATATTCGGCCACGGTTCCCGTTTGCTCGGCCGACATCCAATATTCACACATTTCATTTTCATCCCAAGATCGAAACCTTCCAAGAATCAATTTCTTTAAGTCATCCCAACTCCGAATGGTTCCGTTTTGTTCCTCCCAATCAAGCCACATCTCGGCTTCTCCTTCAAAACACACCGCTACCGCTTCTAACTTCTTTTCATTCAATTGATAAAAAGAGAAGTATTTTTCCGCTTTCCGGACCCAAGAATCCGGGTCTTCCCCATTAAAGTTGGGAATTTCCAACTTCCTCTTTTTCCAATTAGACCGTTTCCCCTCCCCCTCTCTATCATCATTTTCGCCTACCTTCTTTCCCTTTGCCTCCCATGCGTTTTCTTCACTCACTTCCCTCGAATGGTGCCGCTCCTCCTTCTCCAATTTCTCAAATAATTTCGAGTGCCCTTTAACTAGCATCTCCAAGATTTGATCGGTCTTATCATGCCTTTGATTGAATCTTCCTTCAACCGCTTCCAATTCAAGTCTCATTTTGTTCTCCATGGCGTTCTTTAACTCCTCCACACTTTGTTCAAGAGAACTCATGATTATGTAACGAAACACCAATCTTTCTTTGCCCACAATCGAACAATGCTCTGATACCCTTGTAACAAATCACTTCTAAGGTTTGATTATAAGAGAGAATTAAAAAAGACAAGTAAGAAATAGAACCAAGAAAGCCCAATTAAAGATGGTATTTGAGCCACCACCAAGCTCCTAAATCCTCCTCAATTCTTATTTATTACTTGACAAAGGAATAATATGTACAATGGGTTCTATATATAGGAGTCTAACATTCTAAGACTCCTAATGCCACCTCATCAAGAAAATCAAGAAAAGATTATTTATTCTAATTGCATGCCACCTAGGCTTTATTTATTATTTAAACTCCTAATAGGCCTTTATTTATTATTAAGACCCCTCCTAACATATGTTTTGACAACCGGTCCAACCGGTTGCCCCCCATTCATTACAGATACTTCATCACAATTGGAGGTTTTATTTGATTGGCTGAAATTTGAACAAATATATAGGATAGAGATAGATCTTTTATCATCTAATGGTTTGTATTTACAATGACCTTAAAATGTTGGATACGTTTTATGATTTTATCTTAGAAGCATTAAATAGGTCTAGTACTAATATCAACAAAAATTCATTACTCCATTGTAACTTGAGGCCACTAATGTGTTTCCATTTAAACTTGAGGCCACTAATGTGTTTGAATTCGTGTGTTATAAGGGCTTGGAATTCTGAAAGATATGCTAAGACCATTGGTAGCTCACTAAAAGCATTATAAGGGGTCTGAAATTTTAAAGAAAATCTTTTACTCCTAAATGCATAAACTACAGGAGTCAAATCCATCCTTTTATTGTGATAATATATTAACAACACTAATGTTCTTTAGAAAGTTATTTTCAATTGTTACTCGGACCACTAAATATGCACACTCGTATTCAATACGGATACATGTGTCAGATTGTTAAACATTGAAAAATTCCATATCCTTGATCCAAAATGAAATTAAGTGTCAAGGATCTTACACGAGTACTTGAGGTTATCAAAGAGTTTATTTATCAATGACAAGAAATTCAAGAACATGCTTGAACTTCAAAACACCGAACTTGGGCACAAAGCAAAATTTACTCTCAAACCTTATATCTGATGTGTTATTGTCCTACAAACTAAATTTACTTTATGTTTCCAGACTCACTGTCTGATATCATGTTTCTAGCAACCCACGAACATAGTTGTTTTTTCATGTTGGCTTATCATATACAGAAAGAATATGGTGTCCTTACATCGGATCATTCGGTATGCTTGATCAAATCCTTATCTTTCCAGGTTGTATCTTTAGCCAGGCAGTTTGGTTTATTACAAAATGCTCTGAAATTCGACTTGCTTCAGCTGCTTTGTGTTATCCTTACATCGGATCATTCGGTATGCTTGATGCTTGAACTCCTTATTATGCTAATTGCTAATCTTTGTTCTTGGTTTTACAATAGCTTGGAAACTTGTTTGTTTGCAATATGGGGATGTAATGGCCATTTGTTTTACTGTTCTAGCAAGAATAAACTTGTACATCATATTCTCTTTTCAAGTAACTTTTTGGGAACGAATCTAGCTTTAAGATTTTTCATGACTGCCATTTTTTCAAAAAATGGAAGGGCCAACATTCCATTAGAAATACTTCATTACATGCTTTGTTATAATAAATTCTTTAATATATTTCTCTATAATGTCGTTTGGCCTACTCCCCCAAGAACCGGCACTAAGATGTAGTAAGTGTAAAGAATAACCTGGAGCTGAGGGAGCATACTTTACTTTTCAAACCAGATTTGTATTGTCTTGTATCATTTGTAACTAGTTTCGTAATAGTCTGACAAAAGTCAGATTTGCCATAGGAGGACTTTTAATGCACACAAAGCCACAGTAGTACAAGAAGCACATAGATAGTCTAGTTTTTTAGAACATATATATTTATGATTTCCATTCTGCTAGGATCTCAGATCAGGTTTTTGTGTTGTTTGTTGCTAATTGCAGATGTATTTATCATATTTTTTCTATGTTGATTCTTTTAGTTGTCTATCTGATCTCATTTGCAGAATTTACATAGTAGTGTCTTAATGCATCTCAACTCTTAAAATGCTTGTTTTTCTTTTAAAACATCTTAGGTTCCTTTGAAGAAAGCCCTCCAAGAAATGTCTAATGATACATGGTCTGCTTATGTGCGTGTTGGTGTCATTGATATCTTACAAAACCGTGTTGGTATGTTTTGGTTTTAATGATCTCACTTTTTTATTAATACTTATGCATTGTATTAACGGAAAATTCGCTCCTTAAATTGGTTTGCATGATTTTTAATAATGGCTGTTAGTATTTCATTGACAGTTATGTTCTCAGATATTCTCTCTCCTCGATTATTGCTTAATATTGATTTCCTTCGCATGATTAATTCATTCTTTTCGCATTAAATATTCTCTCGTTCTCATCGTTATATCTTCTTGTTTGATTCTTTGATTTCTCATAAGTATATCTTTGTTCTTTTCTTTTTTTTTTTGGAGGCTTTTCCATCCTGCTTGTTTAATTTCCGTATCTTTGCCGAGGATCCTTCAAAACATTGATCTATTTTGTAGTCTTCTTCGAACTCAATGTTAACTCTTCCATTCTGTTGATGTATGGATGCACTATCTGTTTCAAATGATGGGTGATGGATGCCTTCTAATTTTTTCTTTGTCGAGCAAGATTATTAACATTTTATTATGTTGTAATATACATGTTTTGGTATTTTAATGTTATATATTAATACATCACGTTGTTTGTGAATTGTCAAGAGACACACTATCTTAGTTTTAAGAGGCATGAGGCGCAATAAGTTCGTTTTTCCGAAGTGTGAGGTGAAAAGCGAGAGGCGAAGGTGCAAACATTTTTATATGTGAGACGCACGATTCAGCTAAAAAGTTTTAATTTAAAACATATTTAACTCTTAAATGTTCAAAACAACATGAAATTCGTTATAAAACTGTCCTTAATTTCTTAAAGTTGTTCGCACAAGAAATGTTCACTAGAATTAAGAAAATAAATCATTTAGATGGTGTATATATTATTTTGTTGAATAGAAAATTTGATAGAGAAAAGTGTGGTCCATTAATATTTAAAAAATATTAAAATAAAGTTAGTAAGAAAAATATAAGGACCACAATTATTAAAAAAATGTTTAAATAAATTTAGTGGTAAAAATGTGGGGGTTATAAGCAATATAAAAATGTTAAAATAAAGTTAGTGGAAAATATATGAGTACCATAAGCATTAATATAATATTAAAATGAAAATGAAAAAGTTTAATTATGTACGAATTTTTTTTACATAAATATAACAATTTTTTAGGGGAACAATGGCCAAAAACGACGAATGGAAACATCTTTAAGGAAACAAAAGGAGTACATATAAGTAAGCTATAGCTATACATTACCTCAGCACATAAAGTCACATGCTTGACATGTCGATAACATAGTATTTAGTCAAAAAAAGAAATAAAACTAAAAGAAAGAGTAAATATCAAAGGTAAAGAATGAAAACAGTGGTTCATGATGCCTGAAATGTTTTGTAACACACTTAAACAAACACTTAAAATTTATATTATAATCATATGTGAACCAGTATCACTTCAAGGTTATTTTTGCTCTTTTGTTTCTCTCTTCATATTTTTGTTTTCACGAAAGAGGGTATATTTTTGATTTCCA
The DNA here is from genome assembly GCA_019425755.1 of Amaranthus cruentus. Taxonomy (NCBI): domain Eukaryota; kingdom Viridiplantae; phylum Streptophyta; class Magnoliopsida; order Caryophyllales; family Amaranthaceae; genus Amaranthus; species Amaranthus cruentus. The sequence goes on from CM033464.1 coordinate 3,036,151, forward strand.
TTAAATAAACAACTAAGATTTGAGAGCAAAGACATGCTATCTATTAAAAATCACATCTGGCATATGCAAGGCGTGCCTTTGAAGAGCCTCTTGTATCGCGCTGCGCCAATACTTAAGGAGACGTTCAAGTGGTCGCCTCTTTTATTGCTTTATGCCTAGGCGCGCCTCGAGCATGAATTTTAAAATTCATTTCGCTTGAAGTGTGAAACAATTGATTTTGATGCAGTGGTGTGATCTCTTTTTTTTATTAGTATAATAGTATTGTTTTGAGTTCACAATGTGATGAACTATGTTACTTGGACCTAATACACAAGTGTACAATATTTTCACAATGATTTTGACCCAAGTACTCATGTTGGCATTCCAAGGATATGTCATAGATGATTGGATACTTGAGAATTGACATAGGAGCTGAAAATGACTAGCGAGTAATATAGGTTACATTATTTGAGGTTATGCTATGTGTTGAAGCGCAAGGTGCAACTAAGCACCGAGATCCTGGATGTAGGCATTTTGCATGTTTTTTGTCTGGCTTTTTTTGTAGGTAATTTCTTGTGGAATTCTAAAGTAGTTTTTTTGTGTGTGTTTTGAAAGTGCAAAGAGATCCAGATAAGAAGATTCAAGCTCTTACTGTGGCTGAGGCAATGCTAGCTATGCTGGGAGAAACATGGCTGATTAGTCAGTTTAATATTCCAGAAATGCATAATTCCTTTCCATCAGACAGGTCAAAAACATGTGATTCTTGCATAATAACCACTCATTGCAACTTGATATACTGTTGATTACTTTAGGTAAATTGTGTAAAATTTGTAATCACCTTTATTTGCTCAGGTGTTTATTACTTGTTCTAGAGTCAGCAAGAGTTGAAATTTCTGTTCTACTCAATGAGCTGGCATACATAAAATATGAAGCAACTTCATCAAAGTCTATTGCAATCCCTTTAAAGAGACGCAATTTAGCCGTTGTGTTTTCTTTGGTTGAAGATATTATCAAACTCATCTCGAATCTTTGTGAAGATGAAGGTAAATTTACTTTCTACCTATTTAAAGTGCTATATTAATATTGACATCGCTGTCAAATATGTCTATTCTTGATTGAGCCAAAGATTCATTATACTCAATGAATCATGGGCAATTTCTATTAATGTGAAGCTAGTGTAATCGAGGGTCATTTGGTCAAATCTTTCATTACAATAGTTATATTGCACATATCTGCCCCTCCTAAGCATGCTTGGGCAGGAGCTACTTGCTGAAAACAGTATGGTATTACAATGTTTTTTTTCAGGGTGCAAATGTGTTTTTGTAATGCACCCAAGGAATGAGAAGGAAATATTAACCTACAAGAGGCGCATGAAGAAGAATAGCCAAGTTGTAACTCATTCTATTATAGAGTATTGAGAAGCTGTCCACCTGGGCTACAAGGAGAATCAAATCAGTTACTATTTTTGGTAGTGGGGACCAGTAAAATGCAATGTATTTTTACCTTTACTTAAGCATCTAGAATTATTTGAGAATGACCTAGCAATGATTGTTGGGCCCTTAAGCTTTATAAATAATGATGGGTGAATGCATTGCAAATCATCTCAGAAATAGTAATACTTTTCTTGGAGTAGCTTGGCTCTAATTAGCACTGTTATCTCTTTTTACAGTCTTTCTTCCTTACTCCTTTCCTTTAGCCTATTTTCCCTTTCCCTTTTAGCTTAACCTAAATGACCAAAAAAACTGATCCATTACAAATTGGTATCTGAGCAAAAACACAAATAATGGGCAACCCCACCAACCAATAGAGAATCGAAGTACTGGAGCAAGAACTCGAATTTCTGAAGGAGTTAATACCCACCCAAATGCAATCAGAAATTTCAGCCTTGGAGGATAGACTGATGAAAAACCAGGAGGATCTTAAGGAGTCTTTATCCTTAATGATGGAGGGCCAAAACAAAATGCAAAAGACTCTGAAGAACATGCAACTAAATGAAAATCAAAGAACCCCACCAAATCAAGCCCAAGATACACCAAACTCACCCACACTTATCACAGAAGAAAGCCAACACCACACAAATCGAATGCCCCAAAATTCTAACCTCTTCTCTCCATTACCCACTCCTAACCCAAACCATCTGTCACTCTCTCCCATACTAAGTCCCCACTCCACCATGAACTACCCAAACATTCCGGTCAACTACCCAACATTCCCGATTCCGCATTCGCCATTTCCACACATTCCCGATCTGTACCCCATGAATTCAAATGTGTTTGGCCAGCCGGATTTGTTCGACCACTCCTATCAAACACAACACCCAACCATGACCAACGGAAGAGGAGAAATGGCCGCAAAAGAACAATGGAGGCTCAAGAGGTTAGACATACCGATGTTTTATGGCGAGAACCCCGATGGATGGTTACTTAAGGCGGAGAAGTTCTTCAAATTTTATCAATTCTCCGATGAAGAGCGAATAGAAGCGGCAGTGATGAGCATGGACGACACTGCCCTACGGTGGTACCAGTGGGAATGCCAGTTGGGAGAGATCCGATCATGGGTCGATTTAAAGGGCCTTATCCTTCGTTATTTCCGGCCTCGAGATAAGGGCTCTCTTTGTGAACAATGGTTAGCTGTGAGACAAGAAGGGACAGTTGCAGAGTACAATCAAGAGTTTGTTGAAAAAATCACTGTACTAGAAAGGGTACCGGAGTTTATAATGATGGGATTTTATGTGCATGGATTAAAGGACCACATAAAGCATGAGCTCAGACTTTTTGAGGTTACTACTTTGCGGAAAGCAATGGAATGGGCTGAATATATAGATCAGAAATATTCAACCCCTTTTTTTCCCAAATTTTAAAACATGCCCCCACCCCACTCATGTCCCTCACCCTCCCACCTCCTTTTTGACCAATCAAACAAAACACCCACCCAGGGGCGAAGCCAGGATTTTCAGTTAGGGGGGTCAAATTGTTGATATACTAGCAAGTTTTTTATTTTATAAAAACTAGTTAAACTATGAAAATTTGAATCATATAGACTGAAAAAGTAACCAGAATCATAGCAAAAAAAAAAAATTAAATTAAATTTGACAAATACAATTGAAACTTCCCTATGCTTACCCCTTTTAAAAAAAATTAAGTGTTTTTGACTTCATATATTTACCTTTTACGTCTCCAAAAAAAAAACACTATTAAAATTAAAATAGCAAAAATATAAAGACACACTAAAATGGATAAATGTGAATTATGAAATATATATATAATAATGACATTATAGTATAAATTAAATTTATTAGTCTACTAAAAAATTATAGTTCAAATTTGGGTTTGATCCATAATCTTAAATTAAAAAATATGTTATCTCAACCATTGATCTATAGTAATGTTTGTTATAATTATGCAGTCTTTAAATTATATAATATATTAGTAAGGGGGGCCGAAGCCAAAATTACAAAGGATCGCATTTTCTGCAAGGGGGGCCGGGCCTCCGCCGGCCCCCGGTGTGGCTTCGCCCATGCACCCACCCAAAAACATTTATAAAAGAAACCTATATCCCGAGAACCGCCCACAAGCCTACCATTCCTACAACCCAAATCAACCCACCATCAAACTCCGAAAAAGAAATGCGAGAAAAAAGATCCAAAGGGCTTTGTTTTAGGTGTGACGGGAAGTGGTCACTCAACCACGTTTGCAAGAATCGGGAATATAGCTTACTACTTACCTTCGATGATGACGTAGAGGAACTCGATGAGGGAGATGAGGAAGCGGAAAAATCAGAGGAAGCTGTTTCAATGACAGGAATATCGTTGAGTTCGGTTGTCGGAATAACCGGTCGCAAAACAATGAAGCTGAAAGGGGTGATTCAAGAAGAGGAGGTGGAAATTTTAATTGACTCAGGAGCCACAAATACTTTTTTTCCCTCTTCTCTGGTTCGAAAATTGGGTGTGGCTTATGACCCGTGTACCCTATTTGCGGTGGTGCTCGGCACGGGGAAGGAAGTGCGTGGTCAAGGGGAGTGTAGAAATTTGGAAATTACGTTCCAAGGAATCACAACCACACTTAATTTCTTGGTCTTAGAATTGGGTCATTCCGACGTAGTCCTTGGAGTTTAGTGGTTAGAAACGTTGGGCCCTGTGGTGGTGGATTGGAAGTTGCAGAGCATGACATTTCATGAAAATGGTGTTGAACATACCATAGTTGGAGTTCCTTCTTTGCGGCTGGCCTGTATTTTGTTTAAGGCTATGATGAAAATGATCAAACATGAAGGGCCAGGAGTCTTGGTAGAATATTCGGGCCAACAGCTTGAGACGCCTCAACATCCTAAGGAAGTGCCACCCTATTTCCACAATGTTCTTCAAAAATATGTACATGTTTTCTAACCCATCACAACCTTACCACCACCTCGAACCCATGATCACGCTATCACCCTCAAAGAAGGAACTAACCCAATTACTGTGCGCCCTTACCGATACCTTCACTTTCAGAAAACCGAAATTGAAAATATGGTCTCTGATATGCTCAAGGCAGGGATCATACAGCCTTCCACTAGCCCTTTTTCTAGCCCAGTGATCCTTGTAAAGAAGAAAGACGGTTCTTGGAGATTCTGTGTGGATTATCGAGCTCTCAATAAGGCTACTGTCCCAGATAAGTATCCTATCCCATTTATTGATGAATTGTTAGATGAATTGTTAGGTGCCACTGTTTTTTCTAAGTTGGACCTAAAATCCGGCTATCATCAGATTCGTATGAGACAAGAGGACGTTTGCAAAACGGCTTTTCGTACTCATGAGGGCCATTATAAGTTTTTAGTTATGCCATTCGGTTTAACTAATGCCCCGGTCACATTTCTGTCGTTAATGAACGACCTTTTTCGCCCTTATCTGAGGAAATTCGTGCTGGTGTTTTTTGATGATATCTTGGTCTATAGTCGTAATGATGATGAACATAGGCAACATTTAGACACTGTTTTGCAAGTCCTATATCAGAACCAGTTACACGTAAATGGGAAGAAATGTGACATTGGCCTTAAAAGAATAGCTTATTTAGGGCACGTAATATGTGCGGGAGGGGTAGCTATGGACTTAGAGAAGGTGTCGGCCATGCTGAATTGGCCTAGACCTACTTCCCTTGAGGCGCTATGAGGTTTTTGGGCTTAACAGGCTATTATTGTAAATTTGTAGCCAATTACGCGAGCATAGCCAGACCTCTGACTGACCTCCTAAAGAAGGATGCCTTTCTCTGGAATGAAAAGTCCACTACTGCCTTTGAAAATTTGAAAACCGCCATGACTACCGCACCCGTAGTTGCTATGCCAAAAATTTGAAAAGAATCGGCAAAGTTGCTTACAAGTTGGACCTACCGGATACATGTTTGATACATCCTACATTTCATGTTTCACAACTAAAAGCTGCAATCGGAGGAGCTCCAACCTCTAATATTCCCCCTAACCTCACGACTGACTTGGAATTGGTCGCTCAACCTGCTGAAGTCTTGGACATTCGCAACCGATCTTCTGACCCCGAGAAGGCTGAAATTTTGGTGTTGTGGAAAGATTTGCCGGACACAGATGCAACTTGGGAGAATTTGCAACGCAGGCTTCTGGTATTTCCTTCACATCACCTAGAGGACAAGGTGAGTCTGTTGGCCCCGGGTAATGTAATGCACCCAAGGAATGAGAAGGAAATATTAACCTACAAGAGGCGCATGAAGAAGAATAGCCAAGCTGTAACTAATTCTATTATAGAGCATTGAGAAGCTGTCCACCTGGGCTACAAGGAGAATAAAATCAGTTACAATTTTTGGTAGTGGGGACCAGTAAAATGCAATGTATTTTTACCTTTATTTGTGCATCTAGAATTATTCTAGAATCAATGATTGTTGGGCCCTTAAGCTCAATAAATAAAGATGGGTGAATTCATTGTAAATTATCTAAGAAATAGTAATACTTTTCTTGGAGTAGCTTAGCTCTAATCAACACTGTTATCTTTTTACTGTCTTTCTTCCTTACTCCTTTCCTTTAGCCTATTTTCCCTTTCCCTTTTAGCTTAACCTAAATTACCAAAAAAATTGATCCATTACAGTTTTGCTCAAACTTTATTGAGTATCCCGATTTATTTTGAAGCATCTTATTTATATTACTCTTAGACACATCAAATTAAACTTGAAAGAGTAGGTTGATTGAAATATTCCGAATATGATCCATTGTTTGGATACCGACATACTCTCACACATCCAGTCAGTTGCAATTAGCATATGCCTAAATTGAGATTTAGTTGTGGCAGTACAATATAAAGTGTTTCCTCTGGAACTTTACTTAGATGAAACTCTGAACTGAGTGAATTGTAATTGAACTTATCGGAACCTACTGTAGCTTTAGTTGTGACTTGTGAGATAACTTGGAGTTAGCCCTTGTTTGAACTTTTAGGATATTGTTTGAACTTGGAACTTATCTGAACTTGCTTATCTTTAAGCTTCGATCTGTAAGGTGAAAAGGATAGATTGATGATCTAAGTTCCTTTTATGAACCGAATAATGTTTCATTAGTCTCTAGACTGTAATAAGGTGCAGAACATGTATTTCCATCCTGTTGGTAATTTTACTCTTTTAGTTTTCTTGTAGCTTGGATCTACATTCATCAACTTTATGCCTCCAGTGTTTTTTGTTTTCTGCAGTGTCATCGAGAAATGCAATTTGACATAATTGTAATCAGCATGTGCTGAACAATCTTTCTCAATACAAACTCATCTTTTGTATTGTCTTTGAATCAGTAGTTGATTAATTTCATGCATACAACATACCTGTTTCCTGTATGACTTGCTGGTCAAGTACTAAGTTCACATTATCTGTTGTGCTTTATCGTCACTTCCTCACTCAATCCCTACTTTCCTATTTGAGTGATGTATGTTACTTAAACTTGAGCTTTGTAAATGTGTCTTATGTGGTTACATGTTTTTGTCAAAATTTTTGATGTTTCAGTTTTTCTACTCTAAATAGTATCTTCTTATTTGTAGAATGCAAACTGCTACTATCTTATAAATTTACTATAACTGTTTCAGTAACTCATTAAGTCCAAATATTATTTTCTTTGTGGCCAAGAAGTGGAGTTTTTTTTTTTGCTTTAATGGTTAAAGCTCTTTATGAATGTTTACTAATGTCTTGATGTGATATGATCTAAATTTTCCTTTTAAAATAGTATAATTTCCTGATTGAATGGATGAAAGAAAATGTTGAATTTTTTTGGGAAGTGCAGGGGGTATTATTAGTGAAAGCACTTTTACGAAGGTCATATCTGGGCTTAATGAAACAGTTGAAGTTGTCCTCGAGTATCTAAAGGATGCAAAGGTATTAGTGTAATATTGTTACTGATCACTTGATTTTCAACCATTTCAATGGTGAAGGATCCTGGACGGATTTAGGAGCATGATCTTATCATTTATTTGATTTAAATGTTGTTTAGGAACATGGACAAAAGAAGGGAGATGATCTTCTTGCTTCAGTACGATTTGTTGGAAGGTGTGCCTGTTTATTCTTTTTATCTTCAGCTCTAAATTAAGAAATATCGGTTTTTTTTATTTTTTATTTTTTTATTTTCTATTTTGAGATTGCTTTTAATTGTCATTCTGTTTCAGTTACCTGGCAGAGGCCCCACTTGCTTGCAAAGAGCTGGTCAAGGAGCTTCTTCAATATTTGTTGTCAGTTGAAGGTGAAACTGAGTCGAGGTATTGCTCTTTGAAAGTTATTGCAATTTCTTAAATTGTTTTTGTGCATTACTAACAAGTTTGATACTTTTTTTTGTGGCAGTCCTTTTCTTTCTAGATGCTTCTTGCTTCCCTTGCTTTGCCAAGCAACAATGACGGTTGAAGGAGTTAAGGCTTTGGCGTTTACTGGAGCTTATAAAGCTGTAAGTTTCACCCCTTAAGCTTTGAATGTGTATGATCAGTTCTTTTTATTGATTTGACTTTTAATGTTTTGAATGACTTGGATGGTGGGTAAAATGATGTGGCAAAATTGGGTCTGCAGCTATGTTACCCGGATTGTGGGATGAATGACCAATCTGTGATCTGGAACGTTTGACCCAAATCACGGATCGTACACGACCCTAAACGATATGGGTCGCGATTTTATTCAATATCATCGACGTTCCTTGTTATATTTGCTCTATTAATCAATGTAAGGGGGAAAATAGGAATGAATAAAACAACTCTATCTGAGAATAAAGATGTGAAAGAGGGGAGAACAAAGATGAAGAAGGGAAAGGAGACAATCAACCCTGACTTCCCCGGATCATTGCAATGAGAAGAGAGAAATTAGGTCTTGTGGTACTGGCTACCACAGTGCTGCCTGCTACTTATGTTTCACTCGAGAATTTGTTATTTTTTTAATTTATATATTATATATATATATATATATATATATATATATATATATATATATATATATATATATATATATAAGTAATTTAGAATAGAAACCCTACACATTAAATGGGTTGGCCCAAATCTTTTCATATTTCTTTTACTTTTTCTTGTTTTTAAAAGTTGATTCTTTTTCTTTTTCTATATTTGACAGATGATTCACGTTAGTTGAGGATGGTTGCCTATTTTTTTCTTTTCTTACTTATTTTTTACTGTTTCCTTATATCTCCTCTTCTATAATTTTAATTCTAAAAGTAGAATGTCAATGAAGTAACAGTACCCCTTCGTTCTGGAGTTAGTTTAAGTAGCGTTCTGCGTTCCCTTTCCCGTCCCATATTCTTAACTGTATTGCGTTCCATGTAACAAAAGTCTGCTGGACTCCATGCATTAGATGGGAAGGCACATTGATAGAGATAACCCTTATTTAGATTTCATTTGGGTTCATATTGTTGGCCCCCATCTTGGGTGGTGTTGGCACAATTGTTAAGATTTAGAATATAGTAATCCACTGATCTTTTTTAGATTTCAAGTCATCCACTAAAGTTGCAATGGGAACTCAAAATATTGTGGCTATTTAAATGACTCTGGTAAGAATAACAGTAGCAAACATCAAAAACAACAAGAAAACATAGAGAACTGAAAATAAGGCAAATCAAGTGGTGAGTGACTGCTACAAGATGGCTTCAATTGGGATGCGTGGAAACGGGATGAATGCGGCCGTGATCAGGTGGTTGTGAACATAGGCTGAGGGACCAATTCTTCGAATCACCTTATATGGCCCATAAAACCTTGGTGCGAGTTTCTCATTGTTCTTGCGGACCATGGATTTTTGCCTATAGGGTTGAATCTTCATGTAACACCCTCTAAATTAAGTCCATACAACTTAAAGATATTTTTGTTTATTAAAAACAAACTTTAACTTGGAGAGTGTTATTGGACACAAAAAAACGACGTGAGAAAAACAAAACGAAATAAAATCATTTAAATTAAAGCGGAAGATAAAATATTCAGATTACAACTTGATAGAAAGTTTCTTAGTAAAGATATAAAAGAAAAACGATAAACTTAAATAACTTTCTAGGCGTTCTTATTCTAAGCATCCTCACTCAAAATCCCCTAGATTAACCTGCAAAATAAAAGAGAAAAACAAGAAAACAAAGTACACAAAAATTAGTATAAACTGAGTAATACGACTCCATTCCGTAAAATTCAATAGCAAATAATTTTAAATATAAATCGAATTGACGAATAAAAGAGTTTAAATAATTTATCATTTTTAAGTTTGTCGGTCATAAAAAGATTAAAATAATTTAGAGGAGAAATGTGAACGCTAGTAGGCCGGGACTAATCCCTGTTAACCGCCTAATTCAACAAAGGTCGTCACCTTAATAATAATGGCCAATCATAAGAGTCCCTAGTGTGCACACCCCTTCTACTTGGATCACAACAAATAGAAGGAAGACAACAAAATTATAATACGGAACATAAATAATATGACTTTTTGGTAGCTAAACTAATCCAACAAGACACACTGTTGAACAAACTTACGGGCTACATTTTCCTCGTAATATTAGTTGAGATATAATCGTCAATTTTATAACGACCAAATTAACCGTCATGAAAACTTTATAATAACACAATTTAAAGTTTACTTTATAACACTTTAAGATTTATCATTATTTTAAAATTCGACCGAAGATAATCATAGTCGGTTAATAGATTAAAATAAAATAAAGTAAAATAAAACAAGGAATAAAAGATCTCAAAACACGTTGTATAACATGTGAACAAAAATATTATTCGTGTTAATGTAATCAGTTTACATTTTATAAAAGTATATTTTTTTATAATTATCTCGGGTAACGGATAGGGGTATAATGGGCATCGAAATTACCTTGAGTAGTGCGAAAGTGTCGAAGGTTATGAAAACTAGTAGTACTTCGGTTCTACGGCTCTTTCGAAATCTCCGTCTACAATTTTAGGTCGAAAGGATGGTTATTAGATAATCTAATAGTAATACCCCTTTAAAAAATAAAAAATTTTCTTTTAAGGTTAAAGGTATATATAATTCGAAATTTGACAAAAGACATACTTTAAAATTAGAAGTATAATTTTATTTCTAAATTTGTTAATATTAAATTAAGAAATATGAGAGACTAACAAAAGAATAAAATGAATAATACAAGAAAGATTTAAAAGTAAATTGAGATTTAAAGGAAGACTAACAATGGGGACGAGTGTCTAACGCGTGGCGTCTGGGTGTAATGGGGCTGTTTTGGGAATTGTGGTAAATTATGGTTTTAGGGTTTTGTTTTAAATCTATTTTAACAGCTAGGGACATTGCATGGTTAAGACTCACTGGTTCAAAGAGTCTCAACTCTCCCTCTCACGTTTTCTTCCAATCCCTTGAAGTACGCTTCCATCAGAAATTTCTCAGGTACCTCGCCTAGAGATTTTGCTTTTTCCACAAACTCCAGATTGTACTCGGCCACCGAATTAATCTGCTCCACCATCATCCGTTGCTCATGTAACGTGCCTTCTTCATCCGACCGGAATCTCCTCAACACCAAGCCCTTCAACTCCTCCCGACGTTTAATGGGTCGACGTTGGTGTTCCGAGTGAAACCACTGCAGGGCGGCGCCTTCCAATCTGGCGATGGCGGATTCCACCTTCTCCTTCTCACTCAAGCTGTAGAAAGTGAAATAACGCTCTGCTTGTATTATCCTTCAAATAGTGAGAATTTAGGTAGGGTGGTGTTTTGTGTGGGTGTTTTTGGGGTGGGTGGGTTTTGTTGATTCTGGATAAGTGGGTTTATTGTTTCAGGGTTAGTGAGCTTGTCGCTCAATAGCTGAATGGTTTGGCTTAAGGTGCACATTTCGGTGGCAAGGGTTCCATGGTTTTGGGTGATGGTGCGGATTTGAGAATTTAGGTTTTGGGTGGTTAGGTTAAGCTCTAAACAGATCGGATCCATCTTAGAGCTGATCAAGCGTGGTATAACACGTAGCTCGCTCTCCAATCGATCAATACGTTGAGTATTGTTTACCATTGTTGCTCTGATACCAGGTTTGGTAAGAATAACAGTAGCAAACAACAAAAACAACAAGAAAAGATAGAGAACAAAAAATAAGGGAAAACGCTGAATTTCGAGTATCCAGCTTACTCCAACCAGCCTTAAGCTTTTCTATTAACGTTTAGCATGATTTCACCATTTAAGCACTACCTTATTTATAACTAGTAAGATTACTACTAGCTCATACTTTACATAACCGTTTCATTCCGCCTGCCAACTACCCAATTCTGTTATGGCCTCATTATACTTCTTATCCCTCCAAGTGACACCTCAGATATCAGATGTCTCTTTTCCAAAAACAATAGGTCAACATTTATAGAGTAAACTTAAGTTTATTAACCAAGTTTCACTACCCCCATGGTCTCATGTTTCTATAAGCTAGTATTAACGATCAGATAGTGGAGGGAATCATTGCTAGTTATTGACTTAACAATTGAATGCAGAAGAACATATTCACAGCAAGCGATATTATGTTTTCTTGATTTTCTCAAAATTACTCCGTGAATATCGCATGTAGAATTTATGAATATTTTAATATTTAGTTAGAATATACCTATTTACTGCCAATGTTATAGGAAAACGTTTTTAGATTGTATGCCATAATATGCTTTTTTCCTTTCTTAATAACCTAAAGTAGCTAACATGTATAAAATACCTTGGAACTAAACTCATAATTCCGTTAGACATTAGCATGTAATGTATATTCCTTAGCACACTTCAAGTTTCTTAATAATCTGCAAGGCTTTTTACAGGAACATTATCCAAATTTCTTCTCTGAACAGGGTTCCTAGAAAACTTTTGTTAATGTGATGAAGCCTTACTCATGTTAAATGAAGACCTTCAATCTCTAATGGAGTGTCAAGCGCAAGTCAATTATAGAAAGTGAGAGAAAGAGATGTCTTGACTCTGGAGAGTTGCATGAGGCAAGCAGTTTGCAATCAAAAAATTATAGTTATGAGCTAGTATTTGTGACCTCCTTATATTAAAGCTAAGTTCCAAATTCATTGGATTTGGTTGCATTACAAATTCAAATTCTTTTGGTTTTCCAAACTAAGGAATTTAGCAAACTTTTCTCATAATGTGATAACTCTGCTTGGGTGGGCATAATGTGTTGTATTTGTCTAAATCTACTTATTTATGGTTGCAATGCACATGTACATCTTCGGCTAAAACGTATTTTCCCTTTTTAATTATATTTTTTCTTGTTCCTTCTCCATCTGGTTTGTGAATATTTTTGGTTGGAAGTCTATTTCTTGCTGTCTATTCTATATTGCAAGCCAGCTAATTATAATTTTGTTGTGATTACATTTTGCAATCCTTGATAGGTTATGGAGTGTCTTGTGCAATTAGTCAGTAAAGATCATCATCTCATCGAGGATAATGATTCTGTATTTTTGGCATGTGATACAGTGATAAACTTCTTGCTGAAGGTGATCCCTCTTGCATGTTTCGTAACAGAATTATTCATGTAATAGTCTAATATGGATTTGGTCCATACTATTTTTATTGTGCACCCTTCTTTAATCTTCCATTCACAAGCTCATACTCCTCATTCTCTACTCCACATAATCACACCCCTAACTTACACTCCTTAAATTTAATTTGGTACACACTTTTTTTTGTGGATTAAGTTCATACAAGGACTACTCATTATTTGATTAGACGTGCTTATTTATTTTATTTTTTTGCATGGCTTGCCCTAGAGAGAGCAGATCAATGTTCAGCTGGATGAAGTTGTGCTTGTTTGTGTCTTGAAGGCATTGGCCGATTGGACAGGTACATATTTTTGATGTTTGGTGTTTTTATTATCATCAATAATATAATAAATTTTGTATGTCTGACCTTATCTAATACGCAGTCAACGAGGATGAATGAGTTTTGAACATGACTATATGTAAAATGAATTGAGGTTAATAAGTTCAAAAGTTTGTCATAGTTACCAAATCTTTATAGTTTTTAATACTTTTCTTATTTAATGGTATTGAGATGATTCATCTAATTTTTAGCAGTGTCAAAGTCGAACAAATGGGGCATGAAAAGGAATAGATTATATTCGTGAACATTATTTAATTATGAGGTGACAATCAAAGTTGCCTATGGCACCATCAAGTTTGTCTCGGTTACAACAACAAAACATTGCCGAAGCCTTAATTCAATTGGAAATATTATGGGGTCAGCTACACGAATTAAATTAACTCCAACATGTGAAATGATTACTAATAAATGTATCACTCGTTTCTGGTTGAAATTGTTGGATGCAATACATGACTATGAATTTTCTCTACACCCACAACTTGCTATTTACAGTCTTGTTTCTTATACAAGACTATTGTGTCTATGATGGCCAGAGGGTACCAGTGACTCAACTATTATCATAAGGGCTTCAAGCATCTGTTCACTTATTTTTGACAACACGTCTGAGCATAGCCTACTGAGGTATCCTGACATTGGTTTTAGCGTTCTTCAAAGATTGTCTCAGCTCATTGCAAGAAGCCTGCTTATATGTGGACAGGTAAATTTTATGTTTTGTACAATCACTTGATTTTCTAGTGAGAGAATGGGGGAGAGGTCGAGGCTTGAGGGAATGCAAGGGTGAATGGAAAGGGTAGACACTATGCACATATAACTCTAGTGGTAGATTTGGAAGCAATCTCCATAACACCTAGACTGGATTTGACAGATTGAGTAAGGCTAAGACACTACGCACATCCAAAACTCTCTATAATCTTATTTGTTGTGCTTCCCTGTATGAATATTTGTGTTTTAACGTCGTTTATAATGTCCACTGAGATTCTGTATGTTTCATTCTGGGAGTGGTTTTGGCATTATGCATTGCTTTGCAGCATTGCTTTTTAAGAGCTAAGCATGCACTTTGTTATGCTTTAGGAAGATCTAAAATCCGAGTAAACAATACTGGTAGATATTATGTTTAAATCCTCATGGACAAAATCTCCCTATCTACCTGCTAAGTGCTAAATGCTAAATTCGATCTGATACGAGAAACAGAAATGGAAACGAGAAACGTTTTTTTAAATATTTCAGAAACGTAGGAAACATAAGAAACGTACATAGCTACATAAAAAATTATTTTACAACAAAAAGTAAAATGAATAAACAAAGAAGAAAAGAAAATGACTAAAAAAGACAAGGAAAAACAAGAAAAGAAAAGAAAGGCTTTCATATTAATAATTATTATATGTTTTTGGGCTTTAAAAAAATCATTTGGGAATGTAGTTTCGAAAACGGTAATCAACAGTTTCGAAAACGAAGCATCCGAAACGAGATTTGGTGTGAAGTTTCAGATTTCGTAATACTATGTTCCCTGGTTAATTTTTCCTCTGCTTTTCATGGGACTTTGTAGTTGGTAGCAACACTTGAAACTAAGGTTCTAAAAGTCGGAGATTAGTTCTCTTGCCACTAGTTCTACTAGGATTGTGGGAGTTTAAAATTATTCTAAGTTTATAAAACTGAATCCTATGCAGGAAATGTGCGACGATGCAAATTCGGAAGTGGATCTTTCTCAGATTTTGATTGCAGGTTTGTTGGGCTTCTATGAATCTTAGTATGAATCTGTGCAGTCATTGAATTGTTTCGCCTTACATTTTAACTGCTGGTGCAACTTTGTATGGATTTTTCTTAAGTCGAGAAATATTAACAAAGCTGAAAAGCCTGTTGATTTTCATTTGGGCGGTTGCATTATTTACTTCTAATTTTGACAACCCTTCTGAATTTGAAACGCAGGGTATTCACGGTGGGCTGATCGATTTCCACTTGTCAGAGAGGCGGTTGGGAGGTGAACTGTTGCATGATTTATCTTTCTGTTTCATACTTCCAGGAGGTGTTCTCATTTATACCTGGAACGTGTTGTAAATCATGCACTTTGAAATACACATCTAGAATGCGAAGAACACTTGCTAAACACATTTATACTTGGGAAGTATGGTAAATTATGTACCTTGTAAATATATATTTAGTTATGCTACTTGGTGGGGGAGTGTACTGTGCATGTAATTTCCCAAGAAATCTTTCTGAGGTTAAATCGTCATTAGAACTGGATTTAAGTGATCTTTATTGTAGTTAACATGTATATTTTAATATCTTAGTCGTTTTAGTTTGATTATTTAGCTAAGAGGTGATATATTTAAAAATTAGTATTAATAAATTAAAACTTGAGCTATATGAAGTCTAACTGATTTTGTGAATAGTTAGTTATTCCTTAGCTTACTTAAGTATACATATGATTGTATAACCTTGTCCTTAAACATAAAAGTTTATAATTTACAATTGATTTCATTCTTGTGTTTCAAAAGGGTATATATTTCACTAAATTGCATTTAGTAGCAGCATTAGAGCAAGGTAAGATAGTAGAGTAGGCAACAACAAAGCTAAACATGCAAGCATTTAGTAGTTTATTAAAATATGCAACTAATACTTTGGATAATTGACGTGAGAGAATCAAATCCATCTAATGTAAAACCACATACAAGGACACCAATTTTAGGCATATAACTTAATTTCGCAATCATTGCTAAATGACGTCAATTCGATCAATCTGGATTATCAACATGTTGTTTAAGTTGATAGGATGAACCCTTTGTCAAATGTTAACCTTGGAAATGTGATGCACTACCAACACCAAAAAGATCTTATCATGATTTCAATTTGTGGTGATACTGAACGCATCACTCACCAAAACAAGCATCTATCCATCGAATCAAATCTTGGTTAAATCTCTTGATTTGCTTGAACTTATCTTTCTCAGTATGATTCACTCACAATTTGGTTGGACAAGGAAAAGTGCTTCACTTAAAGTTTCATTTCAAAGAGGGTCTCTATATAAAACATGGATTTAATTAATTATCACAATCTGAATATTATAATGTGTAAATGCCTCTATAAATAGCCACAAAACAAGATCAACACATGCCTAGCTCATAGCTTTTAAAATGAATATATAAATATGACTAATTAAAACTCACATGCTTATTTTACACATTCAATTTAAAGAACGAGTACAATTATTTTTACAGCTGTAGTGTTCTGTTCTGCACCTGCACACTACCCGAATTCTGCTGTTGGTGCTGAATGTGCTCCTTCTGGTTCTGTGCTGCTGCTGGACTGATCTGCACACGACCTTTGATGTTCATTACTGACCATAGTGTAAAAATGTCGTAACGATTGTGATCGGTGTAACGGAACGCTGATGCGGTAATGGGAGTGATGCGATTATTATATCGTCTAAATATCAGTCGAAACCATAAGATATCCCTTAACGAGGACCAAAATAACAGTTTTTACACCTTTACAATGCGGGAAATATTAGTTCATACAACACGGCCGATGCGATGCGATGCGATGGGACTTTGTTTTTATTCTATGTTATTGACCTAAGCACCTGTTGTTATCCTTATTTGACTAGTCCAAATCAGGGGGCTTTTGTTTCAGGAAGAACTATCATTCATAATATCTTGTTCGGTCAGGATATCATTCGTCATTATTCTAGGAAGCATTGTTCCCCTAGTTGTTTGATTAAGGTGGATCTTAGGAAGGCCTATGATACTATGGATTGGGATTTTTAAAAAGATATGCTTGTTGCTTTGGGTTTCCCTCAACTCTTTGTGAACATCATTACTGCTTGTTTGACTTTTACAACTTTTTCCTAGATTCTGAATGGCTCCCCCCTCAAGTTCTTAAAGGCTAAAAGAGTCCTCCGACAGGGAGATCCCATGTCTCCCCTCTTATTTGTTTTGGGTATGGAATATCTCTCCCGTATCCTAAAGTGTGCCAGTCAAGATGAGTCCTTTAAATTTCACCCTAGATGCAAGTCTATTTAGCTTACTCGTTTGTGCTTTGCTGATGATCTTATGCTTTTTACAGAAGGAGATTATGCATCCATTCGTATTATTTTCCAAGGGCTTGAGATTTTTACTAATTCTTCTTGTCTTCATGTTAATTCCTCCAACTCAGCTATCTATCTTGCCAGTATTAGTAAAGAGCATCAATCTGATATTCTTAGCAGGATCGATTTACCTCTTGGTAAGCTTCCATTTTAATATTTGGGTGTCCCTCTGAATTCCAAGAGCATGTCAGCCTTTGATTGTGAGAAATTGGTTGATGAAATGACTAGTAAGATTCGTAGCAGGCAGGGCAAAAATTTATCTTATGCTGCTAGGTTTCAATTAGTAAACTCTATTCTTATGGGTGTTACAACTTATTGGTGCCAGATTTTTCTTCTTCCAAAGAAGGTTATAAAACAAGTTAATAGTGTTTGTAGAGCATTTCTATGGCATTATAATGAGAATGACCCTAGACTTGGGAATGTGAATTGAAATGCTTTTTGTAGGCCTAAAAATAAGGAGGTTTGGGTATCCGTAACCTGGAATATCGGAACCTTGCTGCCATAGGCAAGATTGCTTGGGTTCAGGGTGTGTATACTAAAGGGGGAAATTGACTAATCTTCAATCCCCCTATCTCTGCTAGCTGGGCGTTCAAAAAATTGTGCAAAGCTAAGGCAGTCAGCCAATGGTGGAATGCAGTGCAGTATATCATTAGTTCCGTTTATGATAGTTTGAGAGTTCATTCTCCTCCTGTAAAGTGGGCTAGCTTGGTTTGGCATTGACTTTTTGCTACAAAAATGCGATTCATTTTTCTGGTTGGCCATGCTTAACAAATTGAAAACTCGGGCGAACTTGAAGCATGGTGGTATTATTGATGAGGATTTGAGTCCTTTTTGCTGTAATGATAGTGAGTCTGTTATGTACCTCTTTTTTAGCTGTCATTATAGTCAGCAATGTTTTATGCAGCTCACCTCATGGCTTGGTGTTAACATAAAATGTGACAACATTATCATGGCAATTTGCAGACTTATTTATATGCTTTGGAAAGCGAGGAATGACTGTATTTGGAACCTGAAGCTTGAAGCTTACGTTTGTCCCGAAGCTTATTAGTGATGTTAAATTTCAAGTTAAGCTGTCTGCAAAGTCTATACCTTTGTCAATGGGTTTGCTTGAGTAACTTGTTTGCCTTAGAGAGTGTATAGGATCCTTTGGCTTTTGAAGGCTTTGTCTTTGCTTTAGGTTGTACTGTTTGTTTGGTTTAATGAAAATCTTTCTCAAAAATAAATAAATCACACGGACTATTTAAGAGAAGAGTTTAAAGAATAGAAGTTCTTATCATTTAAAAGAAATTTACAAGTAATTGAGATTATGATATTAATAAATAATCTTAATTCATATTAGACAAACCGGAGTTGTATGAAATAAGTTAATAGGATATTTACTATTTATTCACGCGAAAATGCCATGAAAATTTTAAGTGTTATTTTAATATTTTATATATGTATTCTATAAATCGATTTAATATATAATCTTAATGCATATTAATTTAGGCTATTATTTTAATTATTTGATTTTAAATCTTCTAGATCATATTAAGCTATTATTAAAATTATACTCCATTTGATTCTTTTTTATTGTCCACTTTCCATATTTAGTCAATTTATTTTCATTGTCCACTTTCTATTTTGGCAAAGATTTTTTACCTAAATACCCCAATTACCCCAACTTATATTATTTAAAATACCCCCACCTACCACATTTTCAATTATTATAATCACTTAAATACCCCAACTACCACCTTTACAATTATTTTAATCACTTAAAATACCCCAACTACCATTTTCTTAAAATTCGTGTCCACGCCAAAGTGGACAATAAAAAGGGGTGGAGGGAGTATTTCTTATTTTATAATACTAGGTGTGAGACCGCGTGCTTCGCTCGCGGTTCCCAAGTTATACTTTCGAGTTTCATGATAATATTTTACATGTTTCGATTAGCATAAATAGTTTAGAAAATGTTTACGTTGAACATGCCAATTCATTTTGCTATACAAATGTTGGATTTTTCAAGACATATTGTTATTGGAAAGATGGCATCAAGCTAATATAAAGCAAATTTGTTTGTCAATTAGTTTTATATTAAGTTGGCAACCTTGCAAGAATTATTCAACATCCTACATTCCCTTGATAAGTTGACAAGAATATAATCATAGAAACATCTATATTGTTATTTTTTTTTTTAAACATCTATAGGAAACTAATCTATGCTTTATTTTTGATATTAAGAACAATATTAATAACATAGTGAAACTTGAGGGACCCAAGCCTGTCGACATATCAATACCCCAAAAAGGAAAAAAAACCATTAAAAGAGAGTACCAAGAGTCAGACCACTCAAAACATATAGCATAGATAGGAGTGGACTACACCTTACAACACCAAGTACAGTTAGACTCTGCCAATCTAGTAAAATCGATATCAAAAACCCACCTTACACACCGTACGTAGCACCACATATGTCTAGGGGCCCCCTGCCGCCCTTAATTGCCGCCTGCCGCCGCCTGCTGGGCCGCCCAGCCCGGAAAACCCTTAGCCCGCCAGCCAAAACCAGCAAAAGCCGAGCACCAGCCCGCAGCAAGGGACCTTTTTTAGCAACCCAAAGCCCGCTTAAAAAAAAACCCCTTGCCCTTTCCCCTTTAACCCCCAACAACCCCCTAAAAATTTTTTTAAAATTTTTTTTTTAAAATTTTTTACCAAAAAACGCAACAAAAAAAAATTTTAAAAAAAGGAAAACCCTTGTTGGGGGCCCCAAAAACCCCCCTTTTGCCTTTTTTTTAAAGGCAGGGTTTTTTTGTTTTTCCCCCCTTCCCCCTTTTTTGTTGCTTTTAAAATTTTTCCCTTTTCCCCTTTTTTCGGCCCCTTTTCTTTTCCCCCGCAAACCCAAAAATTTTTTTTGGGGATTTTAAAAACCCCAAAAATTTTTTCCCAAAAAAATTTTTTTTTAAAAAAAAAAATTTTTTTAAAAAACAAAATTAAAAAAAAAACCCCCCGGGGAAAAAAATTAAAGCAAAACCCGGCCAAAGAACCCCCCCGAAAGCACCGGCCCCCGCCTGTTTAAAAAAGGCGGCCAAAACACCAAAGGGCCCCAACCCCCCCACCCCCCCCAAAAATTAAAAGGGTTTTAAAAACCCGCCCCCCTTTTAAAAACCCCGGGGGGGGGCCCCCCCCTTTTAAAAAAAATTTAAAAAAAAGGAAATTTTAAAAAATTTTTTTAAAAAAAAAAAAAAAAATTTTTTCCCCCCCCCCAAAAAAAAAGGGGGCCCCCCCCAAAAGGGGGAAAAACAACCACCCCAAAAGGGCCCCCGCCCCCCCCCCTTTTAGCCCAAAAAAACCCCTTTTCCCGCCCCCCCCCGGCCCCCCCCCCCCGCCCCCAAAACCGCCCTTGCCTTCCCCCCCCCGGCCCCCCCTTCCCCAAACAACCCTTCAAACCCCCCCCCCGCCCCCCCTTTGGCCCCCCCCTTAAAAATATATTTAAAAAAAATTATATTTTTTTTTTTTTTTTTTATTTTAATTTTATTTATATTTTTAAAATTTTTTAAAATTTTAATTTAATTGGGTTGGGGGGGTTTTTATTGTTTAACTTTTTCCATTTTTAAAAGGTTTTTAATAAAAAAATTTGGGGGTTTAAAAAAAATTTTGAAATTTTAAAAGGGGGGTTTTAGGGGGTTGGAAAAGGGGGGAAAAAGGGAAAAAACAAAAGGAAAGGGGAAAAAAAGGGGAAAGAAAATTTGGGGGATTTGGACAGGGGTTTTTAAAAAAAATTTTTTTCCCATTTTAAATTTTTGGGCCCCCACCTCCTTTTTCCTTGCATGCCGCCTTCCCTCTTTGCACCCTCAAATGATGTTGGAGATGGCTTGTTGGACTTCCTTGGGAATGATGATGAATGCAAGTGGGGAGCCTCTTGTTTTGGCTATATAAACCCCCCCATTTCTGCAGAAAAGATACACTTCCATTCAGCCCATAAGCTGAACCAAACTCCATTCTCTCTTCTTTCTAAGTTCATTAGTGTATTTGTAAGCTTAAGTACTCATCTATTCCAGAAATTTGTAGTAGTTCACCATTAAAACACTTTGTTTAGCATCTTATTTCTTAGAACTCAAGCATTTAGTTGTAACTTTATTGACTTAAACACTTTCTTTTGATACTTTAGTCAAGCACTTGGAATGCAATATTGTACCTATACACTAGGTAGTAAGTCTCTTTAACTTAATTTACTTGTTGTTGTTTTAAACTTTTTGATAATTTTTTTATGTTTTTTAAAATTTCAAAATGGTGGTAGTTTTCTTTCTAGAGTTTGGGGGTGTAGTTCTAATTAATTTGATTATGGGGAAATGTCTTGAACAAAATTTTCTGAAAAAGAATATGTGAGTTAAAGGAAAGGGAATGGCCCCTTTTGATCTCCATCCATGTACAATTTATGTTCTTGATTGTTGAACACTTGTGGTATGAATTCATGTTTTTTGAGTACCGAACAACTTTCTTAGGTTCCCCGACCCCCGTCCAGGATGATGAAACCCCATCTTGTATGTTTTTCGTTTAACAAAAATTTGGGGGTATAACCCCGTTAGAAAGTTGGGTATGGTGGGTTATCCCCGGGGGTTCCCCAAACCAAAGTAGCTATATAGTTCACCCCGGAAGTTGTGGAGCTAAATTAGAAAGACCCCATCAAAAAAATTTAAAAATATTTTAACCCACCTTTTTTGCATATTTAGATAAATTCCCCCAACTCTATTCTTTTATATTATGTTTAAAAAAAAGTTGAGATTTGTTTGTCAAAAACTCAAAATCATAAACCTTTTTTTGTCCGAAAACATCTTTGGGGGGACCCACTTCCTGATTTTAGTTTGGGGTTTTTTAAATGAATAAAATTAATTGTGAATTTAAAATACTTTTTTTTTTGTTTGTGATGTGTCTCCCAACTTTTTTAGATGGTGGTTCATGAGCATAAAGGTAGGGGGAAACCCGAAGTTGAACCTTTTTGGGAGATAGGTATCTAGTAAACCCAACTTGACCGACATCATTGAGGAGGGTAATCCTAGTACCTCTCCTTATTCCCCCCCACCATCTAATATTGATATAGAAGGGGCACCACGGAGAATCAAGCTCTTTTTGTGCAATTTGAACAGAATTATGAACACAAAGAGGGATTATACTTCCTACCACCAATACCAATTACCAAATCCATTCTCAGAGCACAAGAACCGTTAGAGAGGAGGTATTTTCGGGGATGAAAAATGAGTGTCCACTTGAGCATTTAGAAAAATTCACCGAGCTTTGTGACCTCATGCAAGTGTGTACCGATAGCTCAGATTATGTGAAGATGCATCTTTTATGATCTAGTCTTGCAGGAGATGCGAAAGATTGGTACAAATGTCTTGAGCCCAATTCTTTGACTACATGGGGGAGGTGAAGAAAGCCTTTTTAGAGAGATTCTACCCTTCTGTAAGAACCTAAGATTGGAGAAAGAAAATTGCCGGGTTTACTCAAGATGATGATGAAACTCTAGCCGAGGCATGAAATCGTTTCAAAAGAATGTTGAGGGCTTGTCCGCACCATGAATATGGGGAAAACCACTTCAATACCTTCTTCTATGATGGCCTTCTCCCACAGACCAAGGCATTGCTAGATTCTAGTGTTGGAGGGCAATTGTGCAAAATCCCTCAAAACTAAGTGAAGGCACAAATTGAAGAGGTAGTCAAGAATTCGTCATGGGGCAATCAAGGAAGAATTAGATCCAAGGGGATGTATGAAATGGAGAACTCAGAGTCTCTAGAAAGCAAACTTGAAGCATTGTTGGATAAGAAGTTAGCTCAATTGGGTGTTGATAAACCTTCAAAAGTATCGACTGTCTTGACTCCCAACTTCACCTGTGATATTTGTGGGGGAACAAATCATGATACATCTTATTACGGAGGGTCCAATTCGGAACATGTTACAACCTTGAGTTGTGGAAATCAAAACCAAGCCTCCAATTCCCAAGGGGGGCGTGGTTAACATCAAAATTCGTATCAAGGAAGGTGGAACAACCAGGGGTATAACAATGAGCCCTACAAGCATCCGAATGCTAGAAACCAGGGTCCATCTAATTTCAACCAAGGGCCTAAGGGGGGTCATGTTCCATTCCCAAAGGAACAACCTCCCGCTGGGGTATGGATTTACAAAATAAAATCATGTCCCAGCTGCAAGGTATAACCCAAAGCAATCAAACCCTTAACCAACAGATAGCAGAAATACAAGCTCATCTCAGGGTGGTGGATAATCAATTAGCCCAGCTACCCAACCTTCCTCCACAACCCTTATTTCCAGGAAATCCTCAACCAAACCCGATCAACCCATCACCTCCGCACACCGCAAAGGCGATTCATTTGAGATCCAGGACATCATACAAGGAACCTGAGATGCCAAGGGAAGATGAGTACATCAGTCAAGAGGAACGTGAGGAAGTGAGTGAAAAAGAAAATGAGAGTGAAAAAAATGAGATTGATGGTGAGGAGAGAAATGAAATGGGTGACAGAAATGATATAGAAGAAGGTGAGGAGAAAAATGAAAAGAGTGAAAAAAATGAGATTGAGAAAAATAAAAAAATTGAAAAATGAGAGAAAAAGAAAACACAAGAGAAAGAAGAAGGGTTATTGAGAGAACCCGAAAGAGTGTATGTGGCACCAGTTCCATTTTCATACCGGAGGATAGAAAAACAGCTCGATGTGCATTTCAAAAGATTCATTGAAAAGTTGAGCCAGATGGAAATGAAGATACGATTTCTTGAAGCAATGGAGCAGATGCCCAAGTAAGCAAAGTTTCCTAAAGACCTCCTTTCAAACAAAAGGAAGTTAGAGGAGGAAGTCATCAACTTACCCCACTAAGTTAGTAAGATTGTTCAGGGTAATCTGCCAAGGAAAAAGAGACATCTAGGGCCGTTCAATTTACCAGTAAAATTGGGTCATCTCGAGCCAAAGGGGGCTCTTGCGGATCTTGGTGCTTCTATCAGTCTTATGCCTTTGTGCATTTCTAAAAGGCTTGTGTTTGATCTTCAACCCTCTCGGTAAAAAATCCAACTTGCAGATCGCAACATTAAGGTACCTTATGGTGAGTTTGAAGATATTCCGATACAATTTGGGCATTTGGTGGTGCCATGTGATTTTGTTGTGATGGAAATGGAAGAGGATCCCTACACACCTCTTATACTTGGGAGGGCAGCTATAAAAACCCTCAATGCTCTTATCAACTGCAAAGATGACACCATCACAGTGGAGGTAGCAAAGGAGATATTGATCTTTCAATTTTCAAAGACCACCAAGATGCCATTGATGGAGCAAGCTTGTCGTATGGAGGTGATTGACAGTGAAATGGCCTGTTTTACCAAGAGGATTGATGTCAAGGACCCCCTAAAGGAGGTCTTATGTGATGAAAGTGAGAGCTTGTCTAAAGAGGCGATGTTTTTTGAGAAATAACTTGATGAAGCTCAAACTTGTGGAGAAGGTGATATATTGAAGGACATATTTGGAGCCGAGGAAGTGGATTCCGCAAGGAGGAGTGTACAATACCTCCTCCCAAGGTATCATTAAAACCCCTTCCCCCTGGTCTTAAGTATGCATATTTAGATGTTGAGCATGATTGTCCTGTCATAGTGAATGATGCCCTCGATGACTCCTCGCTTGAAAAATTGCTTGTTTTGTTAAAAAAATACAAAGGGGTCATAGGGTATTCAATAGATGATATAAAGGGAATTAGTCCTTCCCCGGGTATGCATAGAATCCACTTGAATGATGATCTTTTCACCTCTATTGAACCTCAAAAAGGAGGTTAAATCCAAACATGAAAGAAGTAGTAAAAAATGAGATTCTAAAGCTACTCAGGGCAGGCATCATCTACTCGATTTCTGATAGTAGATGGGTCAACCCTATTCATGTTGTGCCAAAGAAGGGTGGAATGACCATTATTCAAGGAGAAAGTGGCGAGATGATACCCTTCCGCACCACCACAAGCTGGAGGGTATGTATTGATTACCGAAAATTGAATAAAGCCACTATGAAGGATCATTTTCCTTTCCCCTTTATCGATCAGATGTTAGAGAGATTGGCCTCACATTCATATTTTTGTTTTCTTGATGGTTACTCCGGGTTTTTCCAAATTCCAATTCACCCGGAAGACCAAGAGAAAACAACTTTCACATGCTCGTTTGGAATGTTTGCTTATATGCGTATGCCTTTTGGATTGTGCAATTCACCTTCCACGTTCCAAAGGTGTATGATGGTCATTTTCTCTGACATGCTTGAGGATTTTATGGAAGTGTTCATGGATGATTTCAGTATTGGTGGTTTATCTTTTGACACATGCTTGCAAAATCTTGAAAAAGTTATGAAAAGGTGTCAAGAGGTAAACCTTGTTTTGAATTGGGAAAAATGTCATTTCATGGTCCAAGAAGGCATTGTCTTGGGTCATAAAATTTCATCTAAGGGAATTGAGGTAGATCCTGCCAAAGTAGATGTTATAAAACACTTACCTACTTCTACTAACGTTAGAGGAGTAAGAGCCTTTTTAGGACATGCGAGATTCTACCGGCGTTTCATCGAAAATTTCTCCAAGATTGCAAAGCCTTTTGACTAAGCTTTTACAGAAAGATGTGGAGTTTAATTTCGATGAACGTTGTTTGAAAGCTTTTGATGAGTTGAAAAAGGCCCTGATTTCAGAACCTGCTGTGCAGGCTCCAGATTGGAGCTTGCCTTTTAAGCAAATGTGCGATTCAAGTGATTTTTGTGTAGGTGCAGTTTTAGGGCAGAGGAAGGAAGGAAAACTGTATGTGATTTACTACATCAACAAGACACTTGATTCTGCACAACGGAATTACACAACAATTGAGAAGGAAATGCTCGCACTAGTTTTTGCGTTTGAGAAGTTTCGGCCATACTTGATGTTATCTAAAGCCATAGTCTATACCGATCATGCAACATTGAAGTATCTCACCTCTAAGAGGGATGCCAAACCGAGATTGATTCGATGGGTGTTGTTACTCCAAGAGTTTGACTACGAGGTACGGGATAAGAGTGGAAAAGAAAATCTTGTAGCCAATCATCTATACCGCCTCCCATTGGAGTGTCATCATGGTGACTCTGGGCCGATCGATGACTCCTTAAGAGAAGAAACCCTCTATGCAGCCGAGATTAAGGGTGCCCCATGGTTTGCCGATATAGCCAACTACCTCGCTTGCAGTATTGTTCCCGAAGGTAGGAGTTTGAGTGAAAGGAGAATTTTTTATAAGGAAGCAAAGTACTATTATTGGGATGATCCTTTGTTGTTTAGGCTATGTTCAGATAGGGTTTACAGGAGATGCATTCCGGAAGATGAGATAGCTAGTGTGATAGCTAATTGCCATTCTCTTCCATGTGGAGGACATGCCGGGGTTATGAAGACCGTCGCTAAGGTTCACGAGGCAGGTTTCTTTTGGCTTATTCTCCATAAAGACGTGAATACTTTTGTCAAGTCTTGTGATTCGTGCCAAAGGACGGGAAGCATAGGAAGAAGGCTTGAGATGCCTCAAAACAAAATTTTGGAGTGTGAAATCTTCGATGTGTGGGGTATAGACTTTATGGGGCCGTTTGTTTCTTCAATGGGAAATGTGTACATACTTGTGGCAATAGACTATGTTTTGAAGTGGGTCAAGGCTCTCCCTTCTCCCACCAATGAACACAAGGTTGTTATGAAGATGTTCAAAAAGGTGATTTTTCCGAGGTTTGGTGTGCCAAAGATCGTGATAAGTGATGGGGGGTCGCAGTTTGCTAAGGATCAGCTCAATAATCTTCTAAGGAAGTATGGTGTGAACCACAAAGTTGGAGCTCCTTACCACCCCCAAACAAAAGGGCAAGTTGAAGTGGCAAACCGGGAGATCAAGGGAATTTTAGAAAAGGTGCTAAGCCCAAATAGGAAAGATGGACCTATCGAACATCTTATGAGACCCCGATTGGAACCACTCCATTCTGCCTAGTTTATGGAAAATCGTGCCACCTATCGGTGGAGCTTGAGCACAAAGCCTGGTGGGCCTTAACAAAGCTAAACATGAATCCCGAGGCGATCAAAGAGAAGAGGCTTGCTTAGCTCCGGGAGCTCGAGGAGTTAAGATTGAATGCCTTTCAAAGTTCTAAGATTTACAAGGAAAGAACTAAGAAATGGCATGATCAAAGGATCCTCAACCGCGACTTCAAAGTTGGAGAGAAGGTCTTGTTGTTCAATTCAAGGGCGAAATTATTTCCTGGAAAGCTGGTGTCCTGGTGGTCAGGACCGTTTGAAGTTTCAGAGGTGACTCGTTTTGGTGCGATAAGGTTGAGATCGAAAAGAGGTGAATTCTTGGTGAATGCACAACGAGTGAAGCATTACTTTGAGAGATTTGATAGTGTTAATGTGGTTGTTAGTGAAGTAAGATTGTTGGAAGTGGGGGGTGAAGGCCTGTGAAGTTTCAAACCGAAGGGCGTCAAGCTAGTGACGTTAAAAGAGCGCTCTTGGGAGGCAACCCAATGTTTTTATTTCTTATTTTATTTATTTTCATTGCATTTCTTAATTTAGCATGCATTTTAGGATAGAATTCCGCATCTTTAGCTTCAAATGTTGGAAACTCGAGCCTAGATTTTCAAGCACGCACAAAATTAGAAAGTAAGAAAAAGAAAAAAAAAATTTGCAATAAAATGGGCAACTCACGGAGTCGACCCATTGACCATAGGGAGTCGAGTCGACCCCGTGGCTGAAGAAGAAAATTGAGAAAAAAACAAAAAAAAAAACCAAAAAGGTGGAAATTTCTGAACTAGTTGACCGATCGACTCCCACCAGTCGAGTCGACTGGTTTAGTTCTCCGAATTTTTTTTTTACTTTTTATGCACGGTTTCTTTTAAATCTTTCTGCACCTCTCATTTCTAATCTATAACCCACGAAAACCCCTTCTCTCTCTAACCCTATCTTCTACCTTCATACCTCCATTCCTCCATTAAAGACCAAGGTGCAAGGTCTCAAGTCTTCCATTTTCTCAAGTACCCTTCATCTTCTCCATCTTCTACATTCATCTAAGGTTATTTTTTTTATTTTCTTTTCCTTTTCCATTTCAATTTCTTTTGATTTTAGATCTAGTTTTCATAACTTAGGTTCTAGATAATTTTTTAGGAATAAAATTCTGATTTTGTGCTTGCAATTATCTTTTTGTGCTTGTATAAACTTCTTTGTGGTTGTTTGTTTAACTTTCTCTCTCCGGATTTAGAGAATTAAAAATGGCTTCAAGAAGGCAAGGAGAGAAAAGGAAGACAACCACAAGTGGCTCCATGAGACATCAAGTCATCCCCGAGGACCCCGACTTTCCCGGAATTATTTTCAGGGACGAGTACCAGAAAGAAAAGTTCGCAAGACTTAAATTGCGAAAGGTAAAAAGTACTCGATTTATTTGTCAAGATACATTATAGAGCTGGGAATTTATGATCAAATGAAATATATGTTTAATTCCCTAGGGTTAAATGCATTTTTTGAAATGAAATATGAAACATGCCCTGCTCTAACCTTAGAATTCCTTAGCTCATTAAGGTATAAAAAGTCACATGAGGGTCAGGGGAGATTGCTGTTTGGAATTAGGAACCAGGAAAAGAATGTAAAGGATGAAATACTGGGTCAAATATTTGGGGTGGTGAATGATGGGAGCACTGGAGCTCCCGTAGACTATCATGTTAGCTCGCTTTTGGACGCCCTAACGAGCCAAAAAACTGAAAATATGCAAAATTTGAAAGCGACATTAATACACCACCCCACCATTAGAATTTTTGTCAGATTTTATCCTACACAATTAACTCCAGAGCCGCGGCTGACAAATCAAACAACAAGGATCTTGAGATTCTAGGCTCCCTGTTGAGGCTCGATAACATGCCTCGGATGAACTACGTGTATTGCCTTAAAAGGGCATTCGCGTACTACACCCGGGATGTGAATATCGACCGCAAGCAGGACATCACTATCGGGGGCCTAGTGTCCCACATTGCGGCATGTTTTAACATAGGTTTGGACCCACCGAACTCATATCACGACAGCCTAATCACCAAGGACCACCTCGCTAGATCAAAGTGGCTCGATGAAGCGAATGGGCAAATTTGGTGGAGGATAAATGATAGCCGCAAATTCACTCTTCCTAGACCCTTACCCTCGCTAGCAGCAAACCTTGCTAGCTATTTGTGTCCTTACACGGGTGCATCCTCTACGGACGCGCCAGTTCGGCTTGCACGTAGGCCGACAGTTGAGACCGCCCCTATACCACCCCACCCCTCGACCACAGACCTTTTAGAGTCTATGAACCGCCTACACGTAGGGGTTAACCAAATGTGGTACGAGTCTGCTGAATGAGACTACCAAGCTGCTGAACGAGACTACCAAGCTGCTGAACGAGATTTCGAATAACAGTGGGGTATGTACCCAATTTATGACTACCACTATAGGCAGGGGGTGCTTGACTTTCCATATGACCATCCTAAATGGTACACCCCTCTTGAGACCCAAAGCACGCCCGACAGATTTTTGCCATACGGGTTTCCTCCAGGGATGATTGATAACGGGTTTCTAACGCGTCGTTTAACGCTAGAAACCTAAGCTATGCAAACACATTTATAATCACCCAAAAAGCTACTACAACGAGTGTAGTGGTAAGTCGGGGGTCGAACCACAGGGACAAGGGATGTTAGACTAAAGGTTTGGTGTGGAAAAGGTTGATGGTGTGTAGGTTGAAAGGTGGGTGAACTAAACTAATGACAAATATAAAGCAAGGAAAGAAAGCGGGCTTAGGTTAGGTCCACCCTAGGTAGGTCTATTGGAAATAGAGATAGGCTAAGTCGAGGGAGATCGAACGAAGGTCAATCGAGACACTCTAGAAATCGAGGGGAAGTTGATGACTATAGTCACGCGAATGACCCATAATCGCCCTATGTCTCACTAAGGAGTGGCAGGACAAAATTCGACTCGAGTATCAATCAACAAACCAACATCAATCTCAACCATCTTCCTAAACATTAAACACAAGACCAAAACCCTAAGATTTCTCTAACCCAAAACCCTAAGATTTCTCTAACCCAAAACCCTAAAAGACTACTCTAGCATAATGAAAGCAAAAGCAAGAAGAAAGGAAAACAATAAAACTATTCTAGAAAGCATAAATGAAATGAAGAACATGAAAGCATTAAAAGAAAACATGAAGAAATCAAAAGACAAGAAAGCATTAAATATACACTACAAAAGCAATAAATGAAAGCATTAAAGAAAGCATTAAAGAGAGGAAAGCAATAGATAAAGGAAACTTACATAAATGAAAGAGTAAATGTGAATAACAAAGCAATAAATGAAGAACAATCTAAGCTAGGGCAAAAATAGAGAAGAAAAGCATTAAAGATTGATGAACAAGAGAGGGAGGGTTACTCCCAATCAAGTCATGGGCATTACATTCAGAAAAGTGGGTATTTATAGCCCCAAAAGATCGTGCCCTAAAAGCCCTAAAAGACCCACGCGGAAAAAGCATGCGAAGAAAAACGCTGCGCAGAGTTTGGGCCCAGATTCGCCCGAATTGGGCTGGGATTCGCCCGAATCCGTACAGTTCGACCGAATGGGGGTCGAATTCGCCCATTCCAAAAAGTTTTGGTCTTCTGATTGGGCTGCAGTGCTTAGCTTCGACCTGGCTTCGACCTGGCTTCCACCTGGCTTCGACCCAGGTTCGACCGAATTGCACTAGCTTCAACCGAATGTGAGCTAATTCTGGGTTTCCAGAGGGTTTGCAAGCTTTACTTGGGCAGCAGCAGGTCAATTCGACCGAATGAAAGCTAGCTTCGACCGAGTCTAGCTCTTTTGGCCACTTAGAAGCTTCAAACTATCATCAAACAACATCTGACCTTCGCGATAACTTCGGGGATGACCCGAAACACTTGTGAAAGCCTCGAAACACGTGCCTCTTCTTCGACTTTGATGCCTAAGCCTCGAACTCAATCCGATTTACCTCGAATTCTCCCGAAAACACCTGAAATGAACTCTAAAAACCATGGAGACAAGAACAAGGTAAAATCGAGAGTAAATCATATAAAACCAATGTAAAACATCGAGACTCGACACCAAAGTAGGGGTATAAATGTGCTCTAAAATCGAGCACATCAATGATTAACTCATTTTCCCAAGGAGGATTCTCATCCTATTACGCTGAGCGATTTGGTATCCCTCCTTACGAGGGGTATGGTAGTGTGCAGACCGAGGGGGTAGGGCACCAAACCTTCACCGAAGCTGGAGTTAATCCAACTCCAGCTACTTCAGGCCCTAGTAGCTCAAGGGGTGGGAGAGGGCGAGCGGATAAGGGTAAGGCCGTCCTCATAGAAAGTGAGGAGGAGGAAGATGAAGAGATAGATAGTGAGGAGTTAATGGAGGAGGATTCTGACGAAGATTCCGATGACCCAGACTTCGCCACATAAGTGGTTCCTGTAGTTCCTTCCTTTCAAGTCCAAAGCAATGGGGATTGTTGGGTCTGGCTTGGGGGCATTTTTCTTTTTAGTTTTGACTTTTCATTGTTGCATTTATGTGAATATTTTTCTTAGTTTTTGGTTTAGATTAGTGTACGTGCCCGTATTTCTCAAGAAAATTTTTCCATTTGAAGAGAGCGCATGTTTGTCCCTAAGAGATGCATGACCTGTTTTAAAATGTTTCTTTGACCAGCGGTTATTTGTTGTGTGCATAATTTGATGGTAGGCTTTGGTTCTTCCTTCCAAGTTGTTGATTGCATTGGTAGGCTCACTTGAGGATGTTCCTTTGAGGTTTGTGTAGTACATTGGTTTGTGGCACTGCCTTAGAGTGTGAGCAACAAATTTAAACCTTGTGATAATGATTGAACTCCTACCACCATTTTTTGTGCTAATTGGAGACAACTTGGGACAATTTGAATCAAGTTAGAAAATGATAATTGTGAACAATAGCATAACATTTGAAACCTTTTCCATCAACCCATCTTACATTCAACTTTTATTTTCTACATCACCCCTTTAGCACTCTAGCTTGCAAGTTGGGTCAATTTGGATATGTTTTGGTTGGTTACTCTTAGCACTCCTCGGTTTATTTTGTCTAATTATTGTTTCTCTTACATACATACATACTTTGGTGATGTTTTGTTCATTTTTGTTTCTCTTTGGTCTTGTTCATATATTTTGGCCTCAATGTCGCTTGGTCTAATCACTAACCAAGCTTTGGTGTACATATTGTTTTTTTGTTATCATAGAAAAATATATATAGATATGAAAAAAGAGAAAGAAAAAAAAGGACAAAAAAAGAGGAAAATGTTGATTCTTTAGAAAATCATAGTTTTAATTAGGAGTGCTAAGTTGTATTGGATTTTTGGGTTTGTGGCTTGTTTGGTTGTTGGCTTGCTAGCTAGAGTACTTTCTACCCCCATTTCATTCATTTCCTACTCCACATTCTCATAAGCCATCCATTTTCACCACTACCTCATTCTTTTTGCATCAATCCATCCCATTTTTCATTGGTTTCATTGTTGTTGCTTGGTTTCTTGAACTTGTTGATTTTTCGAAGCTTGATTCATGAGTTCCCTTGTTGATTAGAGACTCACATCACTTGAGTCATAGGTTTGAGTGATGAGCGTTTACCCTTAAACACATGAGTGTGGTGGACAATTTGGGAAGTTCACAACCTAGAGTGAGGTTTGCCCACCTCTTTGAGTTCGGTTTGGGAGCTAAAAGCTCATGATTGGTTGCGTGCTCACACTATAATCCCTTTGTAGGAACGATTCAATGGAGCCTCGATATCATTCCACTTCTTGGAACCTGGAACCAATGTTTTGCCATCATTGCTTGCACCTTTTCGGTTTTTATGGTCATGTTTTGTCATTTGCATCTCAAAATGTATTGTTGCTTTGCTTAGGGAAAACCAAAGGTTTGGCTTGGGGGCGTTTGATGCACGCGCTCATCACACGTGTTTTGCACCGATTTTTAATTGATTTTAATTCATTATTGTGCATATCTTACTTAACTTAGGCCTTTCATCATCAAATTCTATGTTTTACGCTTGTGGTGTAGTGGTTTTATTGATTTCAGGAGCTTTTAGCCACTTTTGAGGAGGTTTCGAGGTAATTGGGCACTTAATGGACCTCATGAATCAAAACCCGAGCCTTCGGATCAAAAGCGACAAATTTTGGTGAAACTTTATGAAGGAGTCGAGCATGGTCGACTAGAGCTCAACCCCGTAGCTGTGCAAAAATCCTAAGTCTAACACGTAGAAAATTTTGGAAGAGCAAAAAAGGCCCAGCACAGAACAAGTCGACCGGTCGACTGGGACCAGTCAAGTCGACTAGTTTGTGTGTGACAGCTACTGTTCCACTTTTGTCCGTCTACTTTTGCCTCATGCTTCCACCACTCCTTTTCCTTGCGTGCTTCAACCTTCCCCTCTTGTGCACCTGCTTCTAATGATGTTGGAGATTGCTTGTTGGACTTCCTTGGTAATGATGATGAATGAGGAAGCAAAAGTCTAATGAATTTTCAAAGCTCGAGATGGGTGATTTAACGGTGGACGAATACTATAAGAAGTTCATGGAGTATGTGAAATATTGCCCTGATGACGTCCCTTCCGAGGAGCAGAGCATGCAACGTTTTGAATTAGGGTTGTGCAATGATATTCAAGTGCATGTGGATAGTGACCGATACACCACTTTGGATGCGATGTACCAAAGAGCCGCTCAAGTGGGGAGTCTACTACATAAAGATAAAGGAAAGAAGCCTGAGACTAGCATTGTAGGAGTCAACAGTGGGGACAAAAGAAAGGAGAACTTCCAACAGCTACACCATTCCCATCAGAATAAGAAACACATGGGCTTCTCAAGCTTTGAAAGAAATGGAAAGCAGCACCATAGAGGGTTCAACAATCAAAAGAAGAAATAGAGACATTAATAGTAAGGAAAGAGTTTATTTCTGCTGCAGGTGTCCAAACAACCACCCAGGGAAAGATTGTAATGGAAATTTAGTAGAATGTAATGTTTGTGGCAAGTTGGGTCATCGTGGCTTCGAATGTTACGCCAAACATGGGCGTCCGAATCAACAAAATGGGGGACAACAGAATGTTAATCAAAAGAATTTTGGGAATCACAGGAATGGGAGTGACTACCGTGGTCAAAGCTTACATCAGCCGAAGAATGGGAACGGATATCGGTCTAATCCAAGCAGCTATAAACCTGGAGAATCTAATGGTCGAAACACTGGAAGTGTGGGGACCGGTGCGCTTACTACTCAATCAACACCTGGAAGATTGACCGCCATCAGCACAAGGGAAGCAGAGCATGCAAAGGATGTGGTGATAGGTACGTTTCTTGTGAACTTCGAGCCTGTCAACGTGTTGTTTGATACTGGAGCATCAAATTATTTTGTATTTGCATCCATAATGGAAAAGTTAGGATTAAAGGATCCCGAACCTTCTTTGTACGCCGTAGCAGTTCCTTCCGGGGAGTTGTATCAATGTACTAGAGTTTATAAGAGTGTTCCTTTGACCATCGGGGTGACCATTTTTCCTAGTGACCTGTATGAGTTAAAGATGTGTGACTTAGACATTATTCTTGGGATGGACTGGTTTGGTCGGTTTAAAGCAATTGTTGAATGTGAGAGGCAAGAAGTCAGACTTCTGGGACCCAAGGGAAAGAAAGTTAAGTATTGCAAGGCTACTTCTGGAATGCAAACAAAGATGGTATCGTCTTTGAAGATGAAAAACCTATTAAGGAAGGGATTGCCAAGTTACCTATGCCATGTACGTAAGATAGAAGACGAAATTTTGACTCCCGAATCAGTGCCAGTTGTAAACGAGTTCCTCGACATTTTTCCAGAGGAGATACCGGGAATGCCACCTGTTAGGGCTGTTAAGTTCACCATAGACCTAGTACCAGGGGCGGGACCTATATCAAAAGCACCATATAGGTTGGCACCAACTGAAATGGAGGAACTTAAAAAGCAAATTGAGGAGTTATTAGAGAAGGGATACATTCGACTGAGTGTTTCGCTATGGGGAGCACCTGTCTTGTTTGTTCGTAAGAAGGATAGGAGTATGAAATACCCTCTTCCCAGAATCGATGATTTGTTTGATCAACTTAAGGGGGCAGGGTTATTTTCCAAAATTGACTTGCGGTCTAGTTATCATCAGCTGAGGATTGCGGAGCGTGATATTCCAAAAACAGCCTTTAGGACTCGATATGGGCACTTCGAGTTCACAATGATGCCTTTTGGGTGGAGAAATGCACCTGCAGCTTTTATGTGCATGATGAATCAGGTGTTTAGTTCGTGCCTCGACAGTTCCGTGGTTGTCTTTATTGACGACATCTTGGTGTATTCGAGAGATGGGGAAGAACACGAACAACACTTGAGGAAGGTGTTGTAACTACTTCGAGACAATAATTTGTACGCCAAGTTTTCTAAGTGTGAGTTTTGGCTTGAAAAAGTGTCATTCTTGGGTCATTTTATTTCCAAAGAGGGAGTTTCCGTCGATCCAGCTAAGATTGAGGCAGTGAGAGATTGGCCTATACCAAAGAATGTGACTGAAGTAAGGAGCTTTTTGGCTTTAGCTGGTTACTATAGGAGATTTGTGAAGGATTTCTCAAAGATCGCTCGTCCCATGACCAATCTGATGAAGAAAAACAAGAAGTACGAGTGGACTAAGGATTGTGAAGTAGTTTTCCAAACGTTGAAGGAGAGATTGACTACCGCACCAGTATTAACCCTTCCGGACAACACGTCTGAATACCTCGTGTATAGTGATGCATCGAAAAATGGTTTAGGGTGTGTGTTGATGCAGGATAGAAAGGTTATTGCTTATGCATCCAGTCAACTGAAACCACAATAAGTCAATTACCCGACTCACGACCTAGAGCTAGCAGCCATCGTCTTTGCTCTGAAAATTTGGAGACATTACTTGTATGGAGTGAAGTGCAAGATTTACACTGATCATCAGAGCTTGCGATACTTGTATACGCAGCAAATTTTGAATAATAGGCAGCGAAGATGGCTAGAGTTGATTAATGACTACGACGTGGAGTTTGATTACCATGAGGGTAGGGCGAACGTGGTAGCCAATGCTCTGATTAGAAAGACCAGTCATTCCGTAGCTTCCTTGACTATTCCTAGACAGTTGCAAAGAGACATAGAAAAATTGAATCTCGAGATTGTGCAGCATGGAGAACTAAAGTCGAAATTATCAGCCTTATCCATCCGACTCTCAATTTTTGAAGAAATTTTGACAAATCAAGTGAGTGACTCCTTATTAGAGAAAACGAGGGAGCATGTTAAAGAAGGAAAAACTGAGGGATTTACAATATTCAAGGATGGAAGCATTCGATACAAGGGTCGATGGTGTGTACCTTCTTCTTCTACAGAACTCAAGGATAAAATCTTAACAGAGGCTCATAGTTCGAAGTATTCCGTCCACCCGGGAGGAGATAAAATGTATCAAGACCTGAAACAAACATTTTGGTGGTCTGGGATGAAAAGGGATATTGCTGAGTTTGTTTCCAAGTGTCTGGCATGTCAAAAGGTCAAAAGTGAACATAAGAGACCTGAAGGTTCACTCCAACCCTTGCATATTCCTGTATGGAAATGGGATGACATATCCATGGAATTTGTCCTGGGTTTACCGAGGACTAGGTCAGGAAATGACACGTTATGGGTGATCGTGGATAGACTCACCAAGAGTGCAAGGTTCATTCCGATGAATAATCAATGGAGTATGGATCAGTTGGCTCGAGCTTACCTTAATAACCAAGGGAGTATCGAAGCTTTATATATGGTCGTCGTTGTTGAAATCCAGTATGTTGGGATGATTTTAGTGAAGCTGTCACTCTAAGCCCGACTATGTTAGAGGAGATGACTGATCAAGTAAAAATGATTCGAAAAGACTTAAGGCGGCACAGGATCGACAAAAGTCCTACGCAGATCTTAAGAGGAGACCTGATGAGTTCGCCGTAGGGGATTATGTACTGTTGAGAGTTTTGCCGATGAAAGGAGTCATGAGCTTTGGCAAGAAGGGAAAGTTGAGCCCAAAGTTTATAGGACCTTATGAGGTCACAGAGAAGGTAGGAAAGGTCGCTTACAGACTAGCATTACCCAATGAGTTGGGTAAGGTCCGTGACGTGTTTCATATCTGTAACACCCCTAATTGTTACACTAATAATATAATAAATAAAATAAGACTTATATAAAATTTTTATACACTCAAATCGTTTAAAATATACATTGTCACATTTAAAAATACTCATAAAATATAAAACACCTGAATTGTCACACTTTGTAAATACTCATATAAACACATGAATAATCACACTTTAAAATTTATTCACAATATACATTTATATAATGTCACAAAAAT
>CM033464.1:3078899-3129570 GCA_019425755.1 Amaranthus cruentus
CTCTTTTCCCATTGATTTTGCTCTTGTTTCTAATTAGAATTTGATCAAGTTATAAGTCTTGTGTTGATTTTTGTTTCTTTTTTATGAATGGGTAGTAGTTAAAGGTGTTGTTTTTGAACATGATTTGCTTAGGGCTTGAATTAGGGATGAAATTGTTGATTGTGTGTGCTTTTATGTTACATTAGTGGTGTGATGATTGATTGGATAACCTTATAAATTGTCTTAAGACTTAGTTTGGTTGATTATGGTGTGTTGGTGATAGTTGTTGATGGGTATGGTTGTTAGCCCACATAAGTGGTGGCTATTATTGTTTATGTAACATTAATAATAATAATCTAACTAGAATTTTTGATCTCTCGCTAGTGTCACTAAGGAAAGTATTGTCGTAGTTGTAGTTGTTGATGAGGTTGTGAGTTTTGGGCTTGATTGCGACCGTGTCGATGATTGTGGTGAGTTGTTTGTGCATGGTTGTGTTTGGTTGTCATACGAATGTATTCAATTGTGATGATAAGTTACGAATTTGACCCAAAATATACGAGTCGCTAGTTCTTTAAGCTACTACTTAACTCGTTCGTCATCTAATCCTAAAACCTTGGAAACGTAATAAATCATCACTACCATGAGTAATATGATTGATATTCAGTGTAACATCATATATTATGTGTTCTTAAACTTTCCCATTAGTAGTTTGATTAGAGCGCACAAGCATAGGTTGCGTCCTTTTCACTTGAACATATCTTGCTATAAACTTGACTAGAATCTAATGTTATGGTTTGATTGGAATGGATGGCGTAGTTCATGTGTGAACATGGGTTGAATTTATTGCATGAGTGCGTTTAGAATGTGTATTAGCTTGAATCGAAACTTGTTGGCTAATAGTGTATTTTGTATGAGTCAATGCTTCTTAAATGATGTGAAGTAGGCTTATTAGTCTTACTTTAAACGTGTATAGGTGCCCGGTTCATAAGAGGGGCGTAAGAACCTCCTTCGAAGTGATTTTTGCGACTTGTTAGCTTGCAGTTGCAGGTAAGTACACGCAGTAGTCAATTCTTGCACGATTATGTTGAATATGGTTGCTATTAAATATTATTAAGTTAGTGCTACAAGTGGGAATCAGTCGTAGAGATGGTAGAGAATGAGTTCTAACATCGTAAGATTAGAATGTTGGATTGGATGTGTTTGGAATGGGAATGAGTCCTTTATTTGATGAGATATTAAGTTGGATATTTACTGTGACTCCACTGGATTGGTACCCCAGCTGGATTAGTTCCCGGAGGCATGGATCATCTATATATGGTCGATGTACGGGGGTATGATCATACTTTGCCATTGGGCGTCGGCATGGCCGTCACCGTCCTTGGCTGAGGT
Organism: Amaranthus cruentus; assembly: GCA_019425755.1. NCBI lineage: Eukaryota > Viridiplantae > Streptophyta > Magnoliopsida > Caryophyllales > Amaranthaceae > Amaranthus > Amaranthus cruentus. Next base: position 3,080,268 of record CM033464.1, read on the forward strand.
GTTGCCATGTGGGTCTTGCAAACCCCAATATGGTGGCCTCTAGTCACATAGGAAGATATATGAAATTAATGAAGAGATAGAAAATGGTGAAAACATTGAGAAGTACATAGAATTGAGAAATAGTTGGAGTAGATGCTTACATGTTGGGGGTGTCTTCCACACCTTGTTTGTGAAATTGATTGTTCATTATATATATATATATATATATATATAACTTGTTGTTAGTTACCGATGTGTACTGTTTGTTTCCTTGTTGATGGCTTGTCTTTGATGGCCCTACTATGACACGTTGGTCTATGGCTTTACGTTGAGCAGCAGGGGTATCATAGATAGATCTTGCAGGTTTTGGAGTTTCCTCTTGCATTGCATATGGGGGGGAATTGAGTGAGAACCTCGACACGTGCCATGTTCTAACTATTTTTGACGCTACATGTGATTATTTTGACTAGAAATTGTGTATGTTTTTGGTTGAGGCGCGTGCCCACCTTTTGATGTAATTCGTTCCGCTGCGAAGATTTATTTTGTTTTATAATTCGTTATGTTATCTTGAATGGATTGTATAGTTGGTTATGTTTTGGAAAACCCAAGTGTTTAAATGGGAATCACGATCCATGCTTAGCATGTCGACAGAGGATTTGGCGATTACCTTTCCGCCGTGATCTTGTTATGAGGTTATTGATGCCTCTTCTTCATGATGGTTTATTATTTGTTCAATTCTTTTGATGCGTCGAATTTCAAGGCAAATGCTGCCGAAATTTTCGTAGGATTTTGTTCGGAAGTTTTCCTATAATCCTTTAATCAAACTTTATCTATATTCTTTTATATTATTTTAAATGTAACACCCGAATCTCCTCCGTTCTCTTTCGATTTTGGTTTCGTTCAGAGGGTTGAAAATTCGGGGGTGTTACAATTTTTCTAATCAAATTTTGCGCCTGGATTTAACTTAAATCGAAAACATCACAATTGGATCATAAAATTGAATTGTAGAATCAAATGAGTCAAGAATTTTGAAAAAAACAAAAAGTAGGATTTCTTATGTACATTGTTCTCTCGTCATTTTTATTGTAAAAGAACACTTAAAATTCCTTTAATATTTTATAAACTATGTTATTTGTCAAAAAACTAGTTGTGTGGCCGTGTGCTACGCACGCGGTCCCCCAAGTTACACTATCGAATTTCATAATGTTGTTTTAAACACATTTGTTAAAATCAATACAAATGTAAACATTAGATTGTCAATGTGTTGCAAAGTTGTAAAAAATGCAAAAATTGAAGATGTTTAGGATTAGTAGGAGTATCAAATTAGGCATGAAAACGTATTGTAGGCTTTATACACTTATGTTTTATGTAATGTTATTTTATATACTTTTGTGTCGAGGAATGATGGCTGCTAGACATCTGTTGTTGATGGGTTGTTTGGCATGTTGAAAGGTTAATGTTTGGGCAACTATGTTGTCGAGGATAATGTTGCGATGTTGTCAATTCATCAAGTCGAATTCATGTTAAAATAAAGTAATGATCATGTTTTCTTATTTAGCCACTCTTTATTTAAATGCAATTGTGAAATAGAAGGCCAATGCAGATAACCACGTTTTGCAGAAACAAAATCTTTTTAATAAAATATAAGAATCACCGCTCCAATCAATAGGATGAAACTGACGAATTTTAAATGAAATTCATGTTGATGAACTTCTTTCTTCAGCCAATGCTTTTGGATTTTGCAAAATGTACATAATTACCAAATTTTATTTCAAATGTTCCCATAATCAGTGCAAAAGAATTTCTATTTGCTATACTTACTTAATGAACAATATTAAACATCATGCACATTACTCAAACTTGAAAGAAGTCTCATTTCATAGCTAATGTGGGATGGGACAAATCATATTTTTAATAACATTTTCTAGGATGCTTGATGGTAGGCCATGGGAAACACCAATTGTAGCCAACCATAGGCTTCACAAAATGGAGAATTAGCCGATAAAGAATAGTATTAAAAGTTGGTGGGAAAATTTATACATATCCTATATCTGTTGGGGTAATTCGTTGATTCATGTATCTCCCACAAATACCACACATGGATGCAACTCAGGGTACTTTATCCAGGTAGGAATGAACCTAGTCATTTTAGGAAGTATTATTTAGGGAAATCTTTCATTCTATAATTATAATTTACTTCCTCTTTTAGCTTATCAATTCTTGTATAAATAGAGGTTAGACTTGTAACTATTAGAATAATTTAATACAAACAATATTCAAAATCCTAGCCACCGTAAAATTCGTATAATAAAATTCTTATAGGATTTTGTCTTCTTTTATGAAGCTAACAATTGATAATAATACATGTCTACATTACATTTACTTAAATTGTGTATAATAAGCTGATAATGAGTTGTCTTGAGCATGTGCCATATGAGATATGGTTACTAACTTACTATGAAACAATTATGTGCCAAGAAAACAACAAAAACAAAATTATTTCATATGAAATGCTTTGCTTTGTTCGCCATTAATACATACACTTCCAAAATCTTCCCTCTTCTCCCATCTATCTTGGATATGTCGAGAAAATTCATGCTATTCAATTAATGTGCGGTAACAATATGATTTTCCCCTTTTTTAATGCTAAGTTTCTGCTTTCTTTTTCCTACTTTTTAGCTTGGAGTTTATGAATTCATAAATCTATTTAATCCTGAAATCGTTGACTTTTTTCGTTTTTTGAAAACTTATGTGAATCAATCTTCCGGGTTTTCGTTCTTGTTTCTTTTTCTAAGTAATAATTGGTGTTTGATGAAATTTAGCTCATAGTATGATTCTTTTTTTAGCTTTTGTTGGTTGTAAGGGTATTTACTGAACTAGTCCTTGAATTAATTACCTAAAAAACTAATTACTTCTCAGTTATAATATTAATTGGTGTTATTGTTCTAAACTTTGATTAAATAAGTAAGACTTAGAATTCGACAAGAAAAAACTGTAAGCTTTTTTGGGTTGTTATTGGAAATTGTTGAACTTGGTCTGGAACACATTAATTCAGCTAAAAATAGCATTATTTTCTGATTATAGAATATTTGCTGATGGAGTGAGTAGAAAGAAAGTGAGAATCTTGGTTTTTTGGTGTTTCTTGTATAAGAAGATTAGAACCTTAGTACTTTGCTTTATGTTGTTTAAACAAAAGGGTTATACTGGATTGTTCAAAATTTGACAAATTTGAGCTCCCTCAAGCTCATTGATTTTGACAAATTTGGCAAATCTTGATTTTTTCTGCTAAATGTCGACAACATTCGGTATGCTCCGCAGAGTTGTATATATATAATGTATATGCAAGTGTATATGTTAATAGTCCCGAGGATATGCTATATACTCGTCTCTATGGTTATGAATATTTGTTCTATTGTTATTTCTCAATTTTGAATCACTTGTTAGTTATTGGCTTTGCTTCCCCTTTAAGTTTTGAGGTTAGATATAATTCTACAAACCAACTTTATTTCAAAGTTTTTGGTAGTTATGGGTTGAGAGAAAGTGGCAATGAGTGCTGCAAACACAAGATTATCCTTCTGAAACCAAGCAAGATTGGAGAAGAAATATTGAGATCTAGAGCCAAAACTGGTCATAACAAGTAAAATTTCATATAATGGTAGTTATGGGTTGAGAGAAAGTAAAAATTGTTCTTTTCCTTATAGTTACCTGGAATGCTGATTGACTATCTCTTTGGCGGCAATCTCATTTGATTAGGCTATGTTTTGTCGTGTTTTAATCTCTCCTTAGGCACTGATTATCATTTCTATGACGGGGTATACTAGTTACGTTGATGATGATGGTCTATAAATTCCCTAGTTGTAGGCACCATTTTGCTTGCATCCTAGACCTAGACTATCATCCTAAAAAGCTCGGAATGAGGCGCTCTTGGCAATCCGCATCCATCTAGCCAAGTTAGAAATTTTACGAAAAATTTTCAATGTTTTAACGTCCATAAGGTTGCAAGTTCGTATAGCATAATACTAAACATCTTTAGATAAGCAGCTGTATTTCGGCTACTTTCTATGATTTCATCAACGCAAGAATTCCCAAAGCTACTGTGGTTATTTGGACTTAACTTGGGTGTTTCTTTTTCCAGAAATTTGGCGTGATCTATTGTCATCTAGAAATGGAAAAATGTCTGGATATTAAGTAAAACAAGGTAAAATTTGCTCCCTTTATTGTTAAGTATATCCAACTTTGAATTATTTTCTTCCTTATATAATTTGTTGCTGATGAAAGTGACTTTGTCAAATTTTTAAAGTTATTTTTAGAAAATATTGGATCTGAAACTGAAGGAGATTATTATGGAGACTTGTCCAATGTTGTTATACTTTGAGATCCAGATCAAACTATGGCTAATCTTGTGTAATTGGAATCTGTGCAGATAAGAGAGGTATACCATGGCGCAACATTGGAGCTAGAAAACATGTTACTTGCTTCATCCTTTAGCTTTCGTCCAATTAAATAATGTCCCTTCGACCTATGCGCCTTCCCAGGCGATCTACACCAAAGTTTGTTTTCATTATACTCGTCCTTCTCGTACCCAGTTGTCTATTTGGATTTATTAACCATTATCAAAAGATCACCTATTTCTTTCGGCCTCTATGGGACAAACCCCCTCCACCGTTTACTTGTCTCCCTCACTTCTATGCAGAAAATGTTTCTATGAACCATCTATGTCTCCTACACGGATGGTCTGTTCGTTCAGAACCTCGTCGTGTTTTTGATGCTATCATTTTCAGCAATGAGCTAGATTTGGTCGAGATAAGGTGGCATGAGCTTAAACCCTATGTAACAAAGTTTGTAATTATGGAGTCGAATACTACCTTCACTGGCATCCCTAAGCCTCTTTACTTTGCTTCAAACCGTGATCGCTTTGCCTTTGCTGAAAGTCAGATTACCTATGGTTTCTTTCCCGGGAGGGTTAGACGCCCAGGGTCCCCTGAAGATCCCTTTAAGCTTGAGAGTGAGCATCGGATAGGAATGAATAACTTGATTCGACAGGCAGGGATTTCAAATGGTGATCTCCTTATAATGTCCGATGCAGACGAAATCCCTAGTCCCCACACCATAAAACTCCTTCAATGGTGTGATGGAGTCCCACCCAAAATGCACCTCGAGCTAAAGAACTATATGTACTCCTTTGAATTCCCAGTAGATTATAGTAGCTGGCGCGCCACAGCCCATATATATAACCCATCCACTCAGTATAGACATTCCCGAGTATCAGATCTTATTCTTTCAGATGCTGGTTGGCATTGCAGCTTCTGTTTTAAGTACCTTCATGATTTCGTGTTTAAGATGACGGCGTATAGTCATGCAGACCGTGTTAGAAGAATAGAATTTTTAGACCATAGAAGAATTCAACAAGTCATTTGTAAAGGGGACGATCTCTTCGACATGCTTCCTGAAGAGTACACCTTCAAAGATTTGATAAAAAAGATGGGATCGATTCCTCGCTCCGCTTCAGCTGTTCACCTTCCTGCATATCTGATAGAAAACTCTGACAAATACAAATTCCTGCTTCCTGGTGGCTGTGTTAGAGATCCAAGATAAAGAATGAGAATCATAAGTTTATATAAGCTTGTTCTTGGCCATAGAAAGAGATAGCAGTACAGAAAGAATAGTTGTGGTAGAAGATATATCATATTTTTAGTTTACCACGTTCTTAATTCTAGTTTTGTATTATTGTCTAACAACAATTTGTAAATTTTTTTTTGTTGTAATCTCAAGTTCTTGAGAGCAATAGGTTATCACTTAATCTGGGTTTTCGGAGAGTAGGATGTATACAATATCGTACCTCCGATTGATCCTTGGTCGCAATTCGACCTTGAGAACAGAGAACAATTCCCTATAATTACTTGACTCGATTTATTTTCTTCAGTTATGCAATCAATTCACCAAGAAGTCTTTCACTTATTCGTAGTTGTATATAAGTAGAAAGCCAATAAGAAGTGATGTGAAAATAGGAAGGGTACGGAGGAATATCTAACGTTGTTTTTTTTTAAAAACGGTTTAAAAAAAAAATTAAAAAATTTTTTTAGAAATAAAAAGGGGGGAAGGGGAATGGGGGGAATTTTTTCCCCTTTTGTTTAAAAAAACCCCGGTTTAAAAATTTTTTTAAAGCGAAAATTTTCTAGAAACCCGGTTTTAAAAAAATTTTCCCAATTAATTTAAAAAAACTCTTTTTCCAATACACGTTTATAAAAAAAAACCCCACATAAATTTAAAAAAACATCAAAATTTTTTTAAAGTTTCAACCGGGTGGGAAGGGGATTTTTTAAAATTTTCCCAAAAATTAAATTTTCCCTTACCCTTTAATTTAAAAATTACCCCTATTGTTTCCTATATATATATATATATATATATAAAATATAAAAAAAATTTTTTTAAAAAATTTTTAAAAAATTTTTTTTTAAAAAAAATTTTTATAATTTTTTTTTTTATTTTTTAAAAATTTTTAAAAAATTTTATTTTTAATTTTTTTTAAATTTTTATATATATATAAAAAATATATATATATATATATATATAAAAAATATATATATATTTTTTAAAATTTTTTTATATATAATATTTTTTAAATTTATAAAAAATATTTTTTTTATTTTTTAAAACCTTTTTTTTTAAAAAATTTAATTTAAAATTTAAAATTTTTTTTTTTAATTTTAAAAAAAAAAATTTTTAAATTTTGTAAAAAATTTTTTTTTTTTAAATATATAATAATAATATTAATATATATATTATATATTTTTAATAATATATATATTTTATATTTTTTAAAAAAAATTTTAAAATTTAAAAATTAATTTTTTAAAAAATTTTAAATATATATATATAAAATACATATTTTATAAAAAATATATATATATATATAAAATTTTTAAAAAATTTATTTTTTTTATAAAATTTTTTTTAAAAAATAAATTTATTTTTTAAATAATATATATTTTTAAAAATATATATAATATATATATAAAATATATAAAAAATTTATATATATATTTTTACATATAAAAAAATATATAAAAAATTTTTTAAAAATATAAAAAATTTACATATATATATATATATAATAAAAAAAATATTTATATTTTTAATATATATATATATATAAAAAAAATATATATTTTAAAATTATATATTTTTATATTTTTTATTTTTTTTTTTAATTTTTTAAAAAAATATATATATATATATTATAAAAATATGTTCATCAAATAACTTACTACTTTAGAGGATAATATTTCTAATGTAAAACACAATTCATAAACATACTAACACTAATTTATAACTTATATACTTAATATTACTGAAATATAACTCTTCATCCAACTTCGTAAACATGTTCAAAAATTAACACATTCAGCATAAACAAACTTAATATATTGGCTTAGTTTGTTCACAATTCCGTTTAAATAAGTAATCTAAAAAGTATTAAAATAGAATGAATCAATAAGTAATCTATGTATTTCTCAGTAATCCATGTTACAGATACTCTTTAGGGGCATTGTACATGAAATTCCGTATATGTTAAGAAAATCCACTCTATATTATCCCATGTTGTACCAACATGAAATCACAAGTTATTACTTGAGACCGTCTTTTGTAAAGACGGCTCTCAAAAGTCATGTCCAATTATAAATATATATTGTTACAATTCTAAATATTGATTTGGGCTAGATTTTTTAGAGTCGTTTTTACAAAAGACAGTCTCTCATTCTAACATTCTATAAACATATTAGAATTTTTATTTTGGCTCATATAAGATACCTTTTCTAAAGATCACCACATGAGTATTGTAAGATTTATATTTACATCATTAAACAAGTAACTAATTTACATTAGTATTCTAGCATTTATACATACATTTTAATTGGTTAATTTCTTGAACAACCTAGCTAATACTTTATGGCTAACTATAAAGCTTTCATACATTTTCATATCCATATCGTAAGCTGATGTTGTTGTCATTAGTACTACGTATTTATGCTCAATTTTAAAAGTTGTTTTAATCAACTCCTAAACCAGTTAGGGTAGTCATTCCATCTCTCGTTATACATCGATATGCCCCGACATCGAGCCTTGATACATCATCACAACAGTAGCGTCCACAACATAGACTGCTCAACTACTACGCCTTCATATAGGTAAGCAACCCATCAACAATACATTACAACTATTCGAACCCATCGCACTAGTCTTGTGCACCAATGACACATCAACTCCACATCGACTCCACAACATACACCTACAGTCCTTGCATCCTCTACACCTTTTCAACACATTGATATTTTTATATTTTCATTCGTATTATATTATTGTCAATGTAAGTGTATAATATAACATTATAGTGATAGTATAATATGGGGAGGGTCCCACAACTAGTTAGTTAAAAATGAATTCATTGCCCAAATTATTAGAGATTATGCTAAGGATACAAACCGGCATTGACACGTAAAAGTTGCATACAATTGCAATATTCTGCCTTGAAACATCTTGAAACTGTACACGCTGATTATGAAAGATTATCGGAATAGAGTACGTTCAAACAAGCAAGGTTTTGTCATAAATAGAAGAAGAATCACACCAAGAGATTTGGAAGTATAATTTTTTCTTTTTCCGTATAGCATGTTGCTACGTATGATGTCGGAGATAGATTTACAAAACCTCATCTTCTAGTTGAGAAGACACAAGACTATTTTCCATGGCCAGTGAAGGTGGAGTTCCTGGAGGAATACAAGCAGCGCCAGTTTCTCCTGCACAGATACAGAGTGCCTCGGCGTCTCTTAGAATTGCATCAAGGTCAATATGGCCACTTAACCCATTTATGAACTTCAAAAGAGTGTCAAAATCCATTTGCTCCCCAATTATCTTGTTCCTATATCGCTTGAGAATTGCAACACAAACATAGAGATGCAGGTGTTCAGATAGGTAATGTGTCCACAAGACTTCCCACATTCGCATTGTTTCTTCATAGCGGAGCTCCCTAAACAACAAAAAAATCTCAGATGAACGATAACATAAGTGTTCTTTAACATGTTTTCTAAAATATTTCATTTACAAAACTGGTCCCCTCCTCAAAACCTTGCAAATGAACTACCCAACAGATCAATTCCACATCATCAGTATACAGACCACAAAATGAAGGAAGAATAATAGACTATTGAGCATACATTATACTCCGCTGCAAGGCTTAACAAACAGTTGAGCTAATAGGCAAGAAAGATGCGCTAAGATGATATGCTTGAGATAAAATTATGGTTCTTTCAACAAAATAAAAAACATAAATCCTTCCAAGTTCCAACATTAGAAGATTTGAAAAGAACACAAATCAATCTTTCCACCTCTTCATTTCCTTCCTAAATTGATATCGGAACATATTTTAGGGGCCCAGCTAAAATTCCAGAAGTTCTGTCTTGTTAGCCATTCGCAGGCAACACGAAGATGCTAAAAGGAAAAACAATCAAGTATCGCAGACTGATAAAAGTAAGATGCAAGCATTTACGCTAATAAAAGACTTGCCTTTTGAATTGTATCAGAATCCAGCGGAAACAAAAGAAGTAATTTAAGCAGTCATTCTTCTCGAAATACTTGTGCAATGGACTGTCAGATAGTTCCACCAGCTGCCAAAACAATGAATATCAATAGGTGATTGCCAGGGTATCAATTCCAAGTAAAAAAGAAACAAAATAACAAAAACGGAATTAAAAAACCCAAAAAGAAACAATGTAAACATATATGGCATAATTTTGACATACACTACAGAAACAATAACAAAGCCAGAATCCAAAAAAGCTTTTGTTAGCAACAAGAGTCTAAAGCCAGACAAGGTATATAACCAGCAATATACACCTCACCACTGTAGAACACAATATTATGCAAACAATCGTCAGTTAATAACCAAAAAAAAATTTACTACCATAATAAGAAGGTGTTCTCTTCAACTTATTTTTTTGACTTATTACTTATTCTTATTGGAATCATAACCAGCAATATACACCTCACCACTGTATACCATTTCGATCGACTGACGATCGATCGACGACTCAGATCGATCGCACGCACTGCACTGCACGCACTGACTGAGATCGCATCGGATCGGATCATACCATTATTATTATTATTATTATTATTATTATTATTATTTATTATTTTATTATTATTATTATTATTATTATTATTATTACTATTATTATTATTGTTATTATTATGAATATTATTATAATAATAATAATAATTATTATTATTATTACTTATTATTGTTACTAATATTAATTAAAAAAAAAAAAGTAATAATAATAACAATAGTGATATTAATATAAAAATAAAAATAATAAAAATAATAATAAGAATAATATAACAATAATAATAATAATAATAATAATAATAATAATAATAATAATAATAATAATAATAATTTTATGAATCAAATCGACGATCGGATCGACGATCGATCGGACGGATCGACGATCGATGACGACGATCGATCGGATCGGATCGGATCGACGATCGAAAGATTCGGATCGGATCGATCGAATCGATCGATCGTATGATCGATCGGATCGATCGTGACTTAGAAATCTCAGATCTTATCCAATCAGATCAGACGAAGAGAACAGGCCCTAAATTTACCACATCCTGTCCCCAACTTCTCAAGTCACTACAATTAAGGGCAATGGAATTCACTTCAATAACTCCACCATGATATGATCATCTCAAAATACTTCCTCGGATTCTTTTAACGGCCCGTTTGGTTAGTGGTACTAAACAGTGGTAATGGAAATGATTTATAGTGTAAAATTTCATCAAAAGTTCCATATCATCCCCATGGTAATGAAACTTTGATCACAAAAAAGTTTTTTTGTTTACAAATTTCCATTATCACCTAACACCACCTCTCCCAATGGTAATGCTTTGGAATGAATTTTATAAAGAAAATGAGATGATTGAAGTTGAACAAGTATGTCTCTCAAGGTAGCCAAGAGATTTTCAACTCAAAATTACACTAGTTTTTGATTCTCATTACCACTGTTTTTACCACCTACCAAACGAGTCGTAAGTTCATTGTCACATCTTTCTTAGAAATGATGCACTTAAAAAATACGCATTGAATGTCAAAATCTTCATCCACATGATATAAATCACTTATCACTGAAAAAAATAAGGGAAACCACCAATCACTAATTGAACTTAGAAGGTAATGTGTGAAGATGCAACAAAGACTGTTGAATTCTTGTATATATGTGTACATAAACAATATCATATTTGCAGATAAAAGTTACTATATCTACAACGAACAATGTCATATCTACAGATAATTAAGATGCTTTATAAGCAAACAAAAAGATAGCACACCGGTTTTACTAATAAGTAATAAGTTTTCCAGTTTCACAATAAGAATCCTTGAAAGAAATGTATATGTGCTTAACAGATGAAGAATAGAAACACAAAGAGCACCGGTTTTACTAAATAGATTTCCAGCTTCACAATAAGAATCCTTGAAAGAAACATATATGTGCTTAACAGATGAAGCATAGAAACAAGAGTGGATGGAGGGGGTTAGGGGTGTAATAAAGAAAGCAAAGATACCTTTGATAATGCAAAAAGTTGAGCATGCATGCCACTTTGATCACGATTGAAATTTGGTCCCACACGTTCCATTAGTGCAGCAAAACACCAAAATGCTTCAAACTCATCCTCCATGACGAACAATAATGGTGATAGATAATCACTCATACCCTATTGGGAAAGATATGCTATGAGGAATCCAATTAAGAACTATATCCTGATGCAATTAATGAAACTAACACTATGATTACCTGACAATAACCAAGGTCAAAATTGTAGAATGAATATGTTAGAAGTATATCGTGTAGAAGATCAACATTTGGATTATCATCTCCGTCATAGAAAGAAAATGATCTGTCTGTCCGTACCTTGCAAAACAAATAAAAGTGTAAAAAAAACTTTCTAAGAAAAATTGTTAACATCTCAATCGAAGAACATGCTCAATCTCATTATAGGCTAAAAACAGATCATACCACATCCTTCTCAATTAGACCTTTCCTCTCTCTAAATTTGGTAAATCTTTTCGCCTGTTCTGGAGATATGCTCTGCAAAAAAAGGATAAACTAGATATCATTGGCAACCTCAATACTATAATCATGTTGATACATGTATGCCTTGAAGGAACTAAAAAGCCCTTCAATGAAATCAGCAATGTCAAGATATTTCAAAAAATCCACAAATTAAAAGTTTTTGCCATATCTTGGCAGCATTAGAAATCTAAACAAATTAGGATATTTTATCAAGTAAATACTCTGTTGACTAAATCATGTAATACAAACCACCTCATCCTCTTAATTTACAAACGTTAGATCTAGACCTAGTGATGGCATCCTATGTAAATGACTCAACAAACATTTTAATATACACCAGTGAAATACAAATGAAATGCAGATACCAAAAGCAAAAGTTCATAACAAAATGGAAAGTCAAGGGAGAGCTCTCAATTGTCAATGCTTTTACTCTTAAACATAAAATTCTTCACCAACGAGATACCATAGAAAGTAGCTCAGGAATGATCCATGAAAACAAGCATCACTGTCACCGTCACTGTCAGTGCATTGAGATTTTCATGCCCATCTGTTTCTGCTACTTAAAAACATAAATAGAGAGAGTAAAACAATAAATATAACTAGTCACATCTAACATGACGATTGAGAGCTCTCAAATCTACTGCATTGAGATTTCCATGCCCATCTACATGAAAACATAAATAGAGTAAAACAATAAACATAACTAGTCACATCTAACATGACATGCCTCTAAGCCAAGAAAAAAGTTGTTCCTTACGTCATTTCAATACAACACACTAGATCTTTAAATAGTAAGCTTGAAGATGAAAAATTCATAGCAACAAACAGTTAATCTACGAGAAGGAATCACTTCAGAGAGAAGAAAAGTGTAACAGAATGGTTCTGTTACGGGCAGAATTTTATCCAAGATTACACAAAAAACACTAAGTAATGATCAAACAAACAATGAACGGTAGTATTCGAGCCACTACCAAGCTCCCTCCAAGATTCCTCTTTGTTATTGATTTATTTGATGCTTACAAATGATTATTATGTCCCTATATATAGGTATGGGACATTACTAGGACATTACTAAAATATAGGTATGGGACACTACTAAAATAGAATGACACCTAAGCATACAAGAATATAAGACTTTCAATCTAATTATTTCTAATTAAATGCCACCCTTCCCTTTCTTAAGCCTTTTCCTTTGGTAAGTAATTAAGACCGGTTTAGCCGGTATCCCATGTGTTATAATACCCCCGCTAAAACTTTCACCTTGTCCTCAAGGTGGGTAAAATGTAACTCGGGTCGAAGTGATAACATCAAATCTAACTTCTATTTCTTTCTTCAGCTGTTTGCAAATAAATTCCTTGGAATGAGCGGCAGATTTTTCCGTCTTGTTGCAATCAATAAGTACGGGAATCCTCTTCTTTACAACACTAGCCTTGGAAAGGATATCGTACCAGTACTCTGTGGCAGAGCGACAAGTTGTCCAGAGCACCAAAAAATCAATAACGAAAATAATGCCTACAACCTGTGACATATACTCGACAAGCTTAAGCCGAAGACGCGAAAGTTTGATTTTTAGCATTCTCAGTAACCCAACTGTTTTCCTGGACCATGTCCTCATTAGTGGGGACATTTTTAAATGGGCAGAATTTTTTTTAGAATATTGGGCTAAAGACTTGGGTCATGCTCAAAATGAATTGAAGGAGTGCAAAAGGAGCCCAACTCAAATCTGGAATGATGACTTCAGCCTTGATGATGTCAGCAGTGACATCATCTCCAAGTAACCCTAATGTTCCCTTTATTCTTCCTTGTTGAAATTCCCACGCTGCTTCTGTTACAGCAATTCTGAAAAATAAATCTTCCTCTTTCTCCATCTTCTCCCAACTGCCGCCGGCCATTGTTGCTGTCCTCACGTCGCCGGCCAACCCCCACTGTTTTCCGGCAAGAATCCCTTGATTTCTGGTGGCCTTAAGTTCCTCCCAACCGTCGTCTTCACTTGTTGGCCATTCTCCGCCGGTTTGCTGCCCAAGCACAACCTCCACCGCCCTCTTCGCCGTTGTCTTTATCCGGCGCCGTTCATACCATTCCACCGCCATAACTGGTGGTGTTCTTTTTCCTGGTCCACCACCGGAACCACAACTTACATGTGCTATCCCACCCTTTTTCTTTTTCAACATTTTTTCCTCCATGACTTCTTCTTTCTTCTTTATTTTATTTCTTCTCACATACCTTGTGATTCTCTTTCCTTTTCTTGTCTTTTCTTGATGCTTCTTTTCCATGGTCTCTTTTTGATTTTTTACTCCTTTCTTCTTCCATATGTTTCTTTTTGTCTTTCTTTCTTGATTTCCTCTTATTTTCTTTTTGCTGTTTTTTTCTAACGTTACCCTTGGCTTCTCTGTTCTTTTTCTCCCCTGTCTCCTCATACATCTTCACCTCTCCTCCAATTTTCTTTTTCCATCACGTTAAGCTACTCTGATACCTTTGTAACAGATCGCCAAGATCCGTTACGGAAACTAGATAGTTTGGACACTTCGAGTCTGCCCAATGACTCCCGTAGGACAATTCGAGTTTGCCCTTTAACTCCTAAAGAATGAACTTTATTATTATTATTCCAAAGACAATCTATTATTACAAGGGATGGCCTATATATAACCTAATCCCCACAAGACAATTACTCAAAATAACAACTAATCTATTTACAACGCATAAAGACCAATTAATATGGAAAGACGATAATGCCCTTTTTGACCCTTGACCCGAGTCATTACATTACCGACAGCTTGAAGTTCCACCTTGTCCTCAAGGTGGACAAAAAATTAGCCTTATGAGTCCAGTAAATTATTCCCGAATGTGAGCCATTTACCAATTTAAGATTGAAGGTTTTGAATAGATGGGTTAATGAAGTGAGTGGATCGAAAAGAAATGGATTGGAAATATTTTTAAATGGGTTGAAAGTCTTAAAAATGAATATTAAGAGGGTAAAAATGCCCACATGCGGATCTGGAATGAGTATGATGGTGGTATCAGGTATGATGTCAGCGATGATGTCATCATCATGTAGCTCTAATTAGTCTCGGACATCTTCCTTGTCTGATTTGTCAAAGTCTTCCGAATATCCCATTTCTCTCCTTCAGTTTTCTCTCTCTCCTCACATCCAAAAACCCCCAAGAAAGCAAAATTAATCTCAGACATCTTTCTCAGGCCGCCGGCTCCGATCAGTATTGCCGTATTTACGCCGCCGGCCACCTCCCTCTGTTTTCCGGTAAGTTCAAAAGACTTCCAGTCACCGCCGCCTTCGCCTCTTCTCTCTTTTTTCCATGCTCAAATACTTCGAAAAGGTCCGCATCTTTCTTCCTCACTGTCCACCTCTCTCCGGCAACAACCCACCAAAATATTCCGACTTCAATACCGCCATCTCCGGCTAGCCGCCTCAATTTCCCGATGAGCCGCCCAATATATTCGACCTAGTCTGCCACCGCCACTGACTTCCCCTTGTTCCGGCCCCACCTGCCCGGACCACCCCCAGAACCACTACACACTTGAGCATCAAAAATCCTCCCAGTATACTTGCTTTTTTCTTGAATCTTCAATCTTATACTGTCTCTCCTCAAAGTTCTTCTTATTCTCTTGATTTTCCTGCCTCCCCACGTGCCCATGTACTTTTTTGCTTTACTGTTGCTATTTCGTACCTTCTTTTTCTTTTCCCTTCTTTTGTTTTCCTGATTTACCCTATCCTGCGTTTTCTTTTTTCTTCTTTTACTTTCTTTATTTTCTTTCTTTTCAAAATTCATCCTGCTTTTATTGCTGCCTCTTTCTTTATTTTTCTGTAACAATTTCTTCCCCATTATGCTTACATCAATCTTTTCCTTTTCCACTCCAATTGGGTACTTTTCCTTGTATTTCACATTCTCTTTATGGACTGTTATTAGTTCCTCACATTTATCCTTAATATCTTCTTTAAGCTTCAAATCTACTTTGCCTTCAATCTCTTCATTCACCCCAGAATCTTCACAAATGTTGTCTTCAATCTTTTCATTCACCCCAGAATCTTCACACATGGTGTCTGCAATCTTTTCATTCACCCCAGAATCTTCACACATGGTGTCTTCAATCTTTTCATTCACCCCAAAATCTTCACACATGGTGTCTTCAATACATTTCGTGGATAACGTCGAGGGGGTTAGGGTGGTAAAGTTGGGATGGTTGAGTTGATTTGTGCAGCTTTCAGAAGGTTTCTGATTTGGTGGTTCTTTTGTCATGGGTATTGAAGGATAGACTGAGTTTTGTTGATAGAGTGGGGGTTTATACATGGGTTTAACCAAGGCTAGCAACTCATCATCTCTTCCTTCATTAGAGATAAAAATAAAATCCCCATGTCCCATCTCCTTACATTCGTGCCCAAAGTAACCATTTTCTCCAAAACACTCATCACACCATTCGCACAAATTTCTTCTCCATTTTTCATACATTTCTTGGACAGATTGTGACTTGAATGAGTGGATAACATTGACTTTTACAGCTTCTTGAAGTTTCTTTAATGGAGGCATTGTATTGCCCAGTTCCTCAAGAAAAACACTCACTGGATTCATTCTTGAATGCCGATTGGGTCGTCGGATCGTAATGCTCTGATACCTTTGTAACAGAATGGTTCTGTTACGGGCAGAATTTTATCCAAGATTACACAAAAAACACTAAGTAATGATCAAACGAACAATGAACGGTAGTATTCGAGCCACTACCAAGCTCCCTCCAAGATTCCTCTTTGTTATTGATTTATTTGATGCTTACAAATGATTATTATGTCCCTATATATAGGTATGGGACATTACTAGGACATTACTAAAATATAGGTATGGGACACTACTAAAATAGAATAACACCTAAGCATACAAGAATATAAGACTCTCAATCTAATTATTTCTAATTAAATGCCACCCTTCCCTTTCTTAAGCCTTTTCCTTTGGTAAGTAATTAAGACCGGTTTAGCCGGTATCCCATGTGTTACAAAAAGCTAATATATAATTATTGCAACATTTATATGGCTATATGCTATTTTTGATTTGCAGGTCCCATACTCTAAGTCAAGAAATCCCGTGTGGCATTTCTTTTCAGCACCAAGTCTGTAAATAGAAAACTTAGCAGATTGCAAATTAAGGGCTATAAACAAACATACTTATCAGTCTTAATATGCCATGTCACTATGGCAGTGAGCAAGAGTAGAAAACAGAGAAATAACGAACAAGTGAAAAAATTCTATCAATGGCGCCAAGATTAAAATGTAAATATCCTATATCAATGTAATGCAAAGGAATACAATAAAGAATAGGTACTACAAGCATTTGAGAGGCTTGTAACTTTCCTAGACTCCCACAATGAGTAAGATCTCAGTGGCTGTGTATAATAAGGATATAATATTTCTGATGCCTTTTTCTTTCACCCTGTTTTCTTATATACAAGTTTACACCTACTCTATGTATATGTTCAAGTTATTCCTACCCAAACCTCTCTAACTAATAAAATACTAAGGTACACGAACTAATATTAATATATGACAATAATACTAATAAACACTTCCAATGGAAAGAAAAATGTCTATAATTGCTCTATCCATTCCGTTTCATTAGCCTGATACTCATTCAAAATAGTCTATTCAACTAGAAAGAAATTTGAACCTACGTTTTCATGATTTATATTATCATGAAAGGCTAGGAAGGGGTATTACAGGAATTAGTAATAAATAATACTTTGCAATTAGTTAAGTTGGGGGGAATAAGATGTAGAAATAATTAGTATAAATAGAGGGGAAGGGAAGGGAATTAGTTATTCATTCAAGTAATAGTTTTAAGTGGATTTTTATACTCATTGGGAGAGAACAAGTGTCTCAAATGCTTGTATACTATCTTTTGTAATTGTCCTATGATTATATTCAATATTTCATTACACATTAACATTTTACATTTGATTTGATACATTCATTTACAATTTTTGTTTTGTCTTAATAATATCATCTTATGGACAAACTAGTCCATAACAATTGGTATCAAAGTCGTTCGATTCTTAGCGATTGATCGCACAATGGAGGCCGATAGCTACCATATCTTGAGTCTAATAATGTTCTTGAGTCCAAGAGCAGCAGTTGTTGGCCGTAAATTCAGTGGAAGTAGAATACTTAGGGTTTTGGAAAAAAAGAAACGAGAGGAGGGAAAGAATGAGGAGGAGCACGCGACAGTCGAAGAACTTATCGGCTTGTTTTCCAGTGGCGCCGATATTTATAGATTAGTCTTAGGGATGAAGAGTCGTCGGCCCAGGTGCGGCGGTGGAGGTAGAGGAAGCTGCGAAATTGAAGGGATTAGAACAGGCAGAGAAGTATGGCGAGAGAGAGAGAAAGTCTCATGGCAGGCACAGATTTGAGGTCAACCAGATTGCTATTGTCGAAAACAACGGCAAAGACGTTAGACAATGCGGCGGTGATAGGAACGGATTTGATTTTGTGTGGGTAGTGGTCGAACTACTTGGAGCAAGGGGAGACCAGTGTTTGCATTTGGTGAAGATGAAGTCTAGTTCTTATGAAGACTGCTCAACTTCGGGAAGTAGAGCTAGGGGTAAGATGCTAATTAGCCTTATTCAAGACATTGTTGTTGATGTCATCAACTCAATTTGGAGCTCAACTTTAATCTTTGACCCAACACCTTATTATACGCAGCTTCCAATTTGGTCTAGATCTCTACAATTAATTGTCTAGGCTTGAATTACACTTTTCCCACCTTGAGGACAAGGTGGATTTTTTAGGGGTCGTTATGTCATGAAGGGCTAGGAAGGGGTAATATAGGAATTAGTAATAAAGAATGCTTGGCAATTAGTTAAGTTGCGGGAACAAAATGTAGAATTATTAGTATAAATAAAGAGAGGAGGGGAAGAAAATTAGTTATTCATTCAAATCATTGTTTTAAGTGGAGGTTTATACTCATTGGGAAAGAAAAGGCCTCTCCAATGCTTTGTATACTATCTTTTGTAATTGTCCTTTGATTACATTCAATCTTTCGTTATACATTTACATTTTCCATTTAATTTGATACATTCATATACAATTTTTGTTCTGCCTTAATAATTTCATCTTATTGCCAAGTTAGTCCATAACATATATATAAGCTAAAAAAATTTCAAATTCATATAAGCTAAAATCCAGTCATCTTAGATCTTGTTAGTCTTGATTTAAAGTTTTTTACTATACACTTCTACAAAATTTTATCATACATATTTATTAATATTGGGGATTAAACATGTACTAGGAAAATAGTGCGAAAGGCAAAAGGGCCAAACAAAATTAGAAACAAGTATGCTTTATTCAACTATTTACATCAACACCTCTATAAACGTTAGCTATTTTGTAGGCCCCATACACTGTAGCTTTTGGTTTTCAGTTTCTTTATAGTCGATATGAAGATGATCTCAAGCCCAAAGAAAAAATCACAATAACGTAAAAATTGATAAATGTTGTGTATTACTAGAAGTATATATTCAACACTTAGCTCATTAGAGTCCCAAGTGTAATAAATATAGTATTGTGCTCTCAACATTCACATGCAGGCTGAAAAAAAATAACAGAATGAATAAATAAATTCGAAAAATCACCTGCCACTGAAGCTTTATTATCTCATAATCTTGTTTTCTCACTGATCGTAGATATTCGCGTTCAGCATATGTCGAACTGTAATCATAGCATCCCAACAAGAAAGGCCATACCTGTGGTCAAAATTTAAAGCTTCAAAATCTATATAGATGTATAGCAGAAATCTTGTCATTAGAACCATAAAGATACAAACCTCTTTTCGCAGTTCATGGACAACACCACCATAAAAAATTCTCTTTCTTAAAGCTTTTGGATCATTAACTCTCCCCTCAGAATCTAAAAAAGCTATCCACTGCATGAAAAAAGGCAATCAGTCAACAGTAAAATAAATTCCCCACAAAATATCAAGTGAATGCTAGATATAATTTCATGAATTGTCCTGGGTAAAAGACATGAAGTTAAAGCTCATATTCACTCTTTTGGGCAAAGACGAATTAAAATTGACCAATGACTAAAATTCACAATTGTACCCTCACCCTTAACTCCCCAGGGGAAAAACCAAAAATTCCCAATTGATATTAAATTATCTACACAGCATAAGCAACAATGAGCTAGAAGAAAAGATAAAATAATTTAGTTTTACTTGCACTACCATTCAACAATGAGCTAGAAGGCATGATAAATAATCTATATATGGCATTAAGCAACAATGAGCTAGATGACGAGATAAAACTTGTCAACTCTTAAAATTTAAACACGAAAGTCATGAAAATATTATGCAAATCTAAAATGATAATATTCGATGTTTCAAAAATGTACTATCCTTCATTTCTATTTAACTTTGTACTATTCACATGTTTTGCTTTGACCTTCTTTGGTGAATTATTTTTAAAGTGTGAGATAAATAGTTTTAATTAAACATTCTTATATAATTTTTACTGATTTATTAATAGAGATATTAGTAGTTAAAAATGTGCATGCACATACGTGTTTTAGAAAATATAACAAATTAAAAAAACAAAGTTAGTAACATAGTAACAATTAAACACAAATAAGTATGATGGTTAAGTGGGAGAATACGCCAGAAATTCAAGTCTTTATACCTCTTCCTTGGTCAAGGGAGACTGTCGTGGTTTTCCCCAAACAAGTGCCAATTTATCAAACTGTGAAATTAAGATAAAATATTAGTCGCTCAACTTTATTAGAGGACAATGAACCAAAAAAAAATAGTAACGATCAAAAATTAACTAGATAAGATTGGAGATCAATGGTGCACTGAACATAGTAATCCATCATCATGAGCCCCTCTGAGCTAAGATATTCAAAAAGAAAACAAGTTGCATTTCAATATCTTTAAACTTTAAGAATTATCATAACTCGTAAAAGAAGCTTAGTATAATAAGATCTCAAAAGTCCAACAGAAAAATACTCCCTCCAATTCACATCTATTGTCCCATTTGATTGGGCATGGATATTAAGAGTGGGATGGGGTCTACCAAAAAGGTGGTAATTGAGGCATTTTAATTGATAAAACTAATTGTAAAGGTGGTAATTGGGGTATAAAAAGTAGTAAAAGTGGGGGTATTTTGGTCATTACTTGTGTGAACATGGGGTATTTAGATAAAAAATCATGCCTAAAAATAGAAATAGGACATTTAGGGTGAACTTACCCAATAAGAAAATGGGACAATAGTGGTGAATTTGGGGGAGTATTAGTGTATCACTAATTTTCTCAAGTAAATAAACAAACTGATGTACTCTATGGCTTGGATAAAATTCATGTTTATTTTCTCTGCTCTTCGACAAGAAAAATATAAGAATCATGAAATTTTCCTACGACTTATCATGCACCAACTACGGATGGGAACTCGATTTGAATCCATCCATAAATCGATGCGATATAAATAATATGATTCGATTCGAGGAAAAAATAGTTCGACTTCGAGTCCGATTGTATACCTACTCCAACTTGACTTCGACTCCTATATAATCCGACATGTGACTTAGATACTTATTCCCCTAGTTTATTTTAGACATTTTGTACTATAGTATTGATATAAGAATATAATTGTGTTTATTCTGACAATCAAATTTGTGTTTAGCATAAGTTTTAGAGTTATTGAATAACATCATAACTATTTTCCCTTAAACTCCATCATTGTTGAATCTTTGGTGTGCAATGTGCATATTATAAAGACAACATTGTTGTGAGTTTGGTGTTTATCATTAAGTAGAATTTGGGCAAATCATAGTACATTTGAGTTTTTCCGTTGAATTGATTGAATTGTATTAATTTGCCAAGCTGAATTTAGCCAAATCCTAACCTATTTGAAGAACATTATTGTTACGAGTTCGCATAATATAAAACGAATTTGATCTAATTCAACCTTGCCGGAGGTACAAGAGTCTGTGTCGGGGCAAAGTCAAAGTACATAAAATTCAAGTCTAAATCAGAGTGGTAGTTGGGAAAAGGACGAAATTCATTCGAAGCAAAGTCGGAATTGGCAACATCCGATCCAAGTCCAACTCATTGCCTTTCCTAGCACCGGCTAATGGATGAGTGACCAGCACAACTAAAAGGCCATTCATGTCAAGTCAAAAGTCAGTGTAGTTTTTCAAGTATAATGCAAAATGCTCCATCAAACACTACCCATGAGTAATTACCACAAGAATCTTACTCTACCCAACACTAAGAAGTTGAAAGGATAAACTTGATTGAATCTATCCACATCCCAAGAAAATATTTAAAAGGGTTGGAATTGGAAGAGAATTAGGTAAAGAATAGAGTTTGAAGAAAAACTCAATAAACAAAAACATTGAAGTTCAATAATATTCCATAACTAATAACTTGTTGACAAATTACTCAGTTTCATATTAAAAACATACGTAGAAAATAAATAAGTAGAAGAACATACTAAATAAGGCTTGATTAAAAACATAATACTCACAAATAGAAAAGAGTGTGAGCCCCTTTCATAAGTAGGGAAACACCAAAAATTTATAATACCTCCTATTCAACGCAATGGTCACATTCTATACGGTAAACTGGTTAATGCACTAATTCAATCCTAAATACTGATAATTGTGTGCAAGCATTAATGATTATAAAAAGCTTAAATTAATAAAATTTATATTGAAACGAATCAAACAAAATATCACATAATTGTTTTTTAACTTATAAATTAAGAATAAATATAGATTAATAATGATTGATGAATAGTGTCAAAAAATAAATCGGACTAGAGAGACTATTTTCAGGATACATTAATTCACGAGGATGCAAAATATGTATACATAAGTTAGCTTACTATATTATTCGAATGTAATGTTATTTGTCACGTAAACACCAATTCTAAAAAGGAGCATTGCTCTTGAAATCAGGCAAAAATTGCGACATTGAAAAAGTTGCTACATCATAATCAAATGAATATGACTTTCAAAATTAAAAAATAAATAGAGAAGTATGCACATTCAAGAAAAAGTGGCAAGAAGATGGAAGCACTTTGTGGGTCTAATTAGTGGTGTAGGTACATGGGAGCTCATCCCCCCCTCCCAATGCATGTAAGTGCTTGGAGTGACTTAATATTTTTATAAGGGGTAGAATAGTCTTTTGGTGAAGCTTCTAGAAAAAGAATATTATGTAACCAGTCTAGTAAAAGGCAATAAGTTTCTTACGCTTGTTAGCTATAAATAGTATGATGTAATAATGTGATTGGCCATGATTCTGAATATCTCCTCTCTAATTTTGTTTTCTCCTCTATTCTATTCCCTATATCTCTTTCCCTTCCCTAACTCATCCCCTCCATTCTTACTACTCTGCTTCTCCCTATCTTTCCTTCTTACTATAATTGTAGTGTTCATCTCAATTGGTATTAGAGCGGTCTTTTCTACGCATTAGTTATGGGAAATACAGCAAATCAACAACGCATAGAACGTCTTGAGCGAAAAATTGATAAGGTGGCACAACTTTTTAACGCACGTATGCACTCAGAAATAACCGGATTGGAGGATAAAATGACACGGAATCAAGCGGTGCTCGGAACTAAAGACAGTGAATTGGAGAAATTTATGGCCCTAATGCTGGAGTCGCGGGTGAAAATACAAGAGGGGTTGAACCAATTGCTATTGAGAAATGCTACTCCATAAAACTCCCACTACCTGAATCCCTCACAACATGTACCCAAGAATTTTCCCCATTCAACAACCCTCACCATTAACCCATTGCCAATACCATCACCATTAATAGTACAAAACCATTGGCGAATGTAGATTGTAACAATGGGTAACATAGGCTACCCATGTTATTTTAAAAAATAATTTTTTTGTTAATTTGTTCTTCCTCCGTTTTACTATACTTGTTATGTTTGACTTTTTATGCAATTCAATATATTATTTTAATCATTTATATATAATGAAATATGCACATCTAAATCATAAACAGTAAGTTTTACGAAAGTATACGATTAGACGATTCAAACAAGATCCCACTTGCATATATTTTTTCTTACATATAAGTCGGAATATATAAAATAAGCCGTAATTTATAAAATAAGTTTGAACGATAAATAGTGCCAATAAAATTAACCGTAATGCAGCGAGCGATATTTTCAGAACGGATGAAGTTTTTCACTTAGTCAATCTTTCATCTCGTTTTAACTTGTAACCATATATCGTCCTTTTTGGCAGTGACATGAGATTAATATTGCGATGTTTTATTTATAGGTCAATTTAGAGTAATGAAATTTATTTTTGGTTGTTCATTTTACAAATAATACTCCGCCAATTTTTTTATTAATTTACTTCAAAACGTTGGTGCTACCCATGATTTAAAATCTGGATCCGCCATTGTACAACACCAACATTTATCCCTAATACCTTCAGCTCACCTTAACCCACCCCCCAATAACTACTAATGAAAACAACAATCAACAACTCCAAAACCATTATCCCCAACAATCAGGCAGTCCATCACCCATAAAAACAGTAACCCCACTTACCAACCACCCTTTTATCCCAATTCCTAACCTAAACCAAAAAGACCCAAACATTCAGAGCCATAATTTTTCTACCCCATTAAACCTCTCTATCAGTCAAAGAAGATGGAAGAGGAAAAAGGGAAGATGGAAAATAAGGAAAAAAATCAAAAAGAAAAAAAAGAGACTTACCTGGGGGGCGGCGACTAAGGTGGCTGTTGCCGGAAGTATGGGCGGCTACAGTGTGGACGGAAATCAAGGGAAGCGGATGAGAGAGAAAGCTAAGTTTGCAATGAAAGGAGGGTAGAAGTCGAACACGGGGGTGGCACTAGGGAGGCGATGGCAGCGGCGGCTGAGGCAATCGACGGGCGTGCCTTTTCAGATGTCGTCGGGAATATTTGTAGTGCGGGTAGAAGATGGAAAACAACAAGTACCAACCTCTTTGGGATACTTGAGCTTGAAAGAGGAAAGAAGGGGGAAAAAAGAAGAAAGCTGAGTGTTTAGGAGAGAGGATTGGAATATTGGGGTTTATTTTTAAATCAACTGAAGATGTCATCAGTGATGTCAGCACACAAACTTTTTGCAAGAGTTGTGATACAAGCTTTTATATACCACTTAATTTCATCTTGGGTGACATTATTAGTCACATGGTAATAAAGTATAGTTTTGGGAATAGTTCGAAAATAACTAAAGAGCTAACATCATTAATTACAATTAAGAGTACAGGACCACCAAACCAAATTGTGTCACCATATTTCTATTGGGATGCAGATCATTACCCACCTGGAGGACAAGGTGGATCTCTGGGCGGCCGGTATTGTAATGAATTAATATTTTCATGAGGGGTAGAATAGTTTTTTGGAGAAGCTTCTAGAAAAAGAATATTATGTAACCAATCTAGCAAAAGGCAACAAGTTTGTTTGGGTATGATGTTATAATGTGATTGGCATGATTATGATATACTAATAAATTCTCCTCTCAAATTTTGTTTTCCCCTCTATTCTATTCCCTGTATCTCTTTCCCTTCCCTATCTCATCCCCTCCATTCTTACTATTCAGCTTCTCATTATTTTTCCTTCTTACTATAATTGTTGGGTTCATCTTAGTGCTCTATTCTCCCTTCTCCATTTTGCAATCATTATGGATGAGATATCAAGAACTATCTGGGAGACGGTTTCGTGGTGCATGCTATTCGCGAACGATATCGTGCTGGCGGCAGAAACTAATGAGGAGGTTAGTAATAAATCGGATGAGTGAAGGGAAGCTATAGAAAGTAAAGGGTTGCGCATTAGTCTTACGAAGACCGAGTATTTGCGTTGTGACTTTAGTGGGACATCACCGGTAGGTGAGCCAGAGGTGTCCATTGGTAAAAAAGTTGTTAAAAGTACGACCAAGTACAAATATTTCGGATCGATCATTCATAGGGATGAAGAGATTGGTGGAGATGTAAATCATCGTATCTAGGCGGGTTGGCTCAAGTGGCGAGCAGCTACCGCGGTGCTATGTGATAGGAAGTTCCGAAGTAAGTTAAAGGGAAATTTAACCGGGTGGCAATCAAACCTGCTTTGTTATATGAGACAGAATGTTGGTCATGAAGAAGAGTTGTAAACATAAGATGAAAGTCACAAAAATGCGTATGTTGAGGTGGATGTGCGGGCGCACATTGATGGATAGAATTAGGAACCAAGAGTTTAGTGACAAACTAGGGGTTGTCCCTATTTCTGGGAAAATGCGCGCAAATAGATTGAAATGATTTGGACATGTGCAGAGAAAGATTTTTGACGCCCCTGTGAGAAGGGTCGAAAGCATTATAGTAGAGAGTAAGAGAAGTCGAGGAAGGCCTAGGAGATCTTGGGTCGAGCAAATAAAAGTTGACTTACATGAGTTAAACCTCTCTAAGAACCTGACTAGGGATAGAGGTAGTTGGAGGCGTCTTATCTATGTTTTAGACTACTGATTTCATTTAGAATTCCGTTTGGAGTTCTTGTTCTCTTGTTTTTTCTCGTTTCTATTAGTTTTATTGGTTGTATTGTTCTCTTTTAGTTTTTTTAATTGTTTTTACATATTTATTGTATCTATTACATTTTTTTATCTCCACGACGCAGGGGCTTTTCTTAATCTTTTTCGAGCCGGGGGACTCCTTTTTATCGTGTTCTCCTTTATGGGTATGAGTTGTTGTCATCCTTCCCTCCCTAGACCCTGTTCATAGTTTTCTATAAGCGAAATACACTAGGTAGGATAATATTCATGATGACCCTTACTAGTTTCTCATGTATAATATAAAAGCTAACTATATATCACAAAATCAAGTAAATTCATTGAATGAAGTACTATTTATGAAACAAGAGAATTGTGGTTCAAATCTGAACACAAGTCACTAATTTTATATTTTACAATATTTATTGAATTAAATATAATACTTTCTGTTTCCAAGATATTCACGAAACTCTTATTAAAATCTATGTCTTCCAATTTTTCAAGTCCTAATTGCAAAATTTCTTATCTATAAACATGAATTTATATTTTTTACTTGTTTTTATGAAATTGTTTTACTAGTTTATCGGCCATTCATTAGACTATAATTATGTTTCTGGTGTGGCCCCCTTAGTTTAGTAAGACACTTAGGGGGTGTTTGGTACAAGGGAATGGGAATTTGAGGATAAGAAAGTGGGATTGGGATTGAGATTTGATTGTTGGGAATTTATATAATATACTTCCAATCCCTTGTTTGGTATTTTAATGGGAATAAGTTGGGAATTGTGGATATATGTTAAAAATAAAATGTAAATTGTCAATTTAGCCCTCACTTAAAATTAAAAAAGCTTGTGAATTTTTTATAAATGAGGGTATAATAGTCTTTTTCTAAGCAAATCCCATTTCCCACACTCTAATACTTGCCCCCCCTTGGTAATAAAACCTTGTGAATTCATGCTATAAATTCCCATTTCCAATCCCTAATTTCACTCCCATTCCCACTCACCAAACATGGAATTTATAAAATTTGGGAAAGAAATTCCCATTCCCTTCTCTAATTCCCACCTACCAAACACCCCCATAGTGTAATCCTTTGAACATCACATGACAAAAGATGTCACCATTGAATAGCTAACCAAGAACAAAAATGCCAGAAAGGAATAAAGCGGAAACATCAAATTTGCAGCCAAAACCGACTATATTCATAGCTCAAATTTAGACACACATAGCTGATAAAACACAACAAAATAATTCAGAGCATAGACATGGTTGCCTTCATTTGTAATATGTTACACAAAGATGATAATAATTTCCATTCAAAAGATAAGCAAGGCTGGTTTTTAGACCATATAATACTACAAATCATATTCCCCTATGACCCATCCTATCCTGGTGGTTGAAGTATGTAAATAATTCAAAATTAATGCTTATATTAGACAAATACATTTACATCACACTTATGTTTGAATACCAATTCAGAAAAAGGAGCAAAACAGAAAATAAAATAAAACCGTGAATTTATTACTCATGAGTATACGGGCAAAAAAGTGTTAATCCCAAAAATATGAGATGGCCTACAAAAACCAAACAAATCAACATCACATATTGTTAACAAAAAAGACAAGAAAATCAATCCTAAAGATTATCCACGTATATTATCCTCCAGCAATCATTTTCATCTATAGTCATATGCTCATGCAAATCCACTTTTTCATTGTTTACGCCTATATAATCCAAGTCATCTTAGACCTAACAATTTCTCATCTAAGCTCCTTAACGTTCCAGCCTTTCCTTTTTCCTAACCTGTGCATTTTTTATTTTATTTACACTTGACTAAATTAATGTCAATGGTTTTTTCTCTTGTCTTAGATATCTACAACTTCAAGACACTTTCTTATGCCTTCATTTTGCATCCTTTGGAATATGCCCACACATTCATATAACATACACACATCAGCCACCCATATTTTCTAACAGTGATTTCTTCTGAAAACTTAACAATATAACTTATATTGTAATATTTGTCTAATGACAATTCTGTTGGATGTAACCTATAACCTTAATCGATCACAGTATGCTCGAATAATATTCTAGTCGCAAGTGCCACTCTCCATTTGAGCCACCGACTATGAATCGTATACATACCTTTTTCAATTGTTTATGTTGACGATTGGTTTATGTTAGTAACCTTGTTTCTTGCCTCAACTGGTTTTTCTTAGTCTTTTTATCTTATTGCCTTGCCTATGGCGAGTGTTAGGTCTTTTGTATTCATTTCCCGGACAATGATCTTTGTGGTATGGTTAGTCATCATCCACAATATATATTGGGTATACTGATGATGACAACTAAATTGATACCATAAAACTGAAATAAAGGGATCACACCATGTCTTACAACAAAAAGCACATAAACAGAACATGGCTGATTTAAAAGCTACGAATGTTGCTACCTCATCTCGCAAGAACTACTTTGTATTAGGTGGAAAAGTGACTCATATACATCACTTGTCAGTGATGATGGACAGAAATTTGTGGTCATCCACATGGCCTTTTTGTAACAATTCTATGTCAGGACTTTTATTGTGGTATGTGTAGGTTATGCTCGACCTATTTCTTAAAAGGTGGCTTCTAGGGGTACTTAAATTAGTTACGAACATATTAGTTGGAGTTTACTTTTCGCTGCTTCTAAGAAGGTGAAAGTTGATTTTGTGTACAAAGCCGAAATCTTACTAATTTGAGAATTCTTCTATGTTTTCTATATTTGAAAAATGTACCTAAAACGCTGAAAAGAGGTACGGCCATGTAGTAACTAAAAGGGTGTAAAGCTTGTTATTTCTTCATCCTAAAGCACGAAAAGAAAAAGTTCACTAATAAAAGAATTTTCGGAGAATGGTAACATTTACTCCCGTGGACATAAATGTAGTTTGTTACTACATAGAAAAATTATACAGTATAGTTTAATTATATAAAAACTAAACTCAGAATTATGATTGTTGAGTTGTTCACTAAGAGAATATGACAACAAATAAGATTGGGAATTCAAGGAGAGGATGTATTGATGATAAGATTTTTAATAATTTAGATTGCTAATTATCTCTAGAAAATTGAAGAGTGCTAGCAGAAAAAGGAAAATTTACCTCCATGGGGTCTGCTGGTACAGGTACTAGGTTGGGAACTTCTTCCAAATCATCTGATGATGACTGGGAATGTAGATCAGGAAGGGACTGGCTATGGCTAGGCTTCTTGAAATCATTAGCATAAGTTTGTTCACCACTATTTTCACGAAACAACTGGGAGGTTGTTTCCCGAGCAAATTTCGTTACCAGCGAAAATTTTTCCAAGACCTGAATTGAGAGATCTCTAGCTGGATCACTGGCTTTATTTCTTTGTCGACCACGAGATGGCATAGTATTGCTATCATCAGCCCTTACTTGGTTTCCTTGAGTTGGAGATACAGCAACTGAAGCACTTGTAGACGCGGCAACAGAAACAACCCCAGGAAGCTCCAATGAAGAGAGAGTTTTCTACAAAAGTCAACGATAATAGTAACCAAACAATGACCAAAACACAATTACTAATGAGTTTAAGTAAAACATCAGAATCCATAACTAATAAGTGATTAATATAGTGCACATAGGGATGGTCACGGGTCTAGGACCCTGTTGGATCTGCACCGAACCCGCCCCTTTTTTACGGGTCTGGGTCTTATTTTTTGAGACCCATCGGATCCGGGTCGGATCTGGATCTAAAAAATAATTGGCGGATCCGGGTCCGAGATCAAGACCCTAGACCCGCCCCTCGGACCCTTATAAATATTAAATTATCCATTTCTATTTGTCTTCTACGTATGAATTCTGCCCCCAACACTTATTTTTTTCATATAATCATAATATATATAAATAATATATATGTTACTTGCTAAGTACTAACTCAATTACCCTTATTTCATGGACTTGAACTAGTGTTTATAATAGAATTTAAGCATATATGGATGACGCTATGCGACTTTAGATGTTAAATTTGTATTAAATATTTGTAAAACACGATAATAACT
Organism: Amaranthus cruentus; assembly: GCA_019425755.1. NCBI lineage: Eukaryota > Viridiplantae > Streptophyta > Magnoliopsida > Caryophyllales > Amaranthaceae > Amaranthus > Amaranthus cruentus. The sequence goes on from CM033464.1 coordinate 3,110,951, forward strand.
CTTTTACAAATATACGAAATATATAATGACACAAATGGTTCAAATTTGACAAATCAAAGAAACTTTTTTTAGACCCATTAAGGACGCTACAACCAACAGATTCGGATGGTCTGGGTTCGGGTCTAAAAATTTTGGACTCTTAGGGTCCAAATTCGAGTCAAGATCTCAAAAAATTAACAGGGTTCGGGACCGGGTCTGGTTGGACCCGCTCCAGATCCGCCCCATGACCATCCCTAAGTGCACACAATCAAACAAGGCTTGCACACTTAACAATATTAGACCTTACAAGTGGGCACTTCAATTGTTTTTATTCACATTTAAAAGGGAAGTAAAATTTATACCACAAAGATTTGCAACTACAGAAGCTACACTCTAGTGAAATAAACATTTTTTTTGTAAATAGAACCATATGTACATACCTGGAGAGGATCTTGAAAATCATTCACAATGAACACATTCGCATCATCTGCCGATCTGGAAACAGAAGTTTGAAATATTGTAAAACCAAAGTCTACTTATCTATCACAATCATATTCGAGTCCCTTTTCCATGAAGAAAAGAAATCATTCTCAGCCAGCACCTCGTAAAAGGATACCAACTTCCCCACAATTTGCAGGTGTGCTGGGCTGAGGGGAGATTGCATATAATACTACTCCCTCTCTCGTGTTGTTTTGCAAAGTTGTTCTCTCTCCAACACCACATATTCTCTCCTCCAACTATAAGCTACTCTTAATCACCCTAAGAAAACAAGTATGCCAAATCATATGGCACTGAGAGAGTATAACATATGAATAAGAAATCAATTATTGAAGCACAAACTAATCGCATTAGAGCTGACCTCACAAGAGACACATGCTGCTTGATGGTGGTCAAAAACTCTTTAACTCCTCCATTGTAGAAATAAAGAGGAGGGAATGCAAGTCCTGTTAAAACGCATTCGCATTGTCAAAAAAAAAATATTTAGAGTGAGTTCTATCCACATTAATTTTACTTAAACAAACATATTACAACTTAAAGGTAGCAAACTACAAAGTTTCATCTAATTTCCTTATATTGTGGATAACATGACTTGACAATAAATATCTAAAAACAGCATTGTTAATAATTGAACAGCACATCCATTGAAATAAGACATGTAAATATCAAGTTGACATCTGACGCGTCAAACGGTGATTTAATATTAGTACACAGACCTTCCCTCAACCTTCACCGAACTAATTAGTTTTTCACTTTTCCATAGTATTACCTGAAGATAGCACAATGATAATGTATTGCCATCCAAGCGCCGGAGCATGTCTTTTAATGGACCTCACATCAGTAAATGGAAGTGGTCTTATTGTATAAAGCTCCCTATCTGCATGAAAATTGTATGTTAACACACCTTTCATTTAATAACTAACAGTGATCATCAAATTTTCAACAGGGCAGCATCCAAGCTATTGTTGAATTCCTAATCATCATATATGATCATGAAGTTGACTTCTAAACTAACCTTCTACAAAATGTCCAAAATTAGAGGTAAGGGGGTGGAGATTGAAACTTTAAGAAACCAATACTTCACAATCCACATCTTAAAAATTTGTTTTACAGGGCCACCCTCAAGCTTTTTCAAGGTCAGCAATTAGACAAAAAAAAACTATTGCATAAGTTCATAGCCTACTTCAACACATTTAGAACATTCAAGCTTTTATCTATCTACAATATCCTATCGATAAATCAATTCACATTCTTATTGGTCACCAAGGTATCACTGTAGATATTAACTAACATCACAATATGATCACCAATGTCACATCACTAACACTTAACACATAAGGCCCATTTAGCTTCCATAATACCACATTATGTAAACTTTTGGCCTGTGGTTTTTGGTATAATATGGTGTGAATGATGATGAACTGTGATGTAATTTATGTTACTCGAACTCTTTATTTTGCTTCACATACCCTTGTGTGATCCTTCATGTGCACATTGGTATGGCACTTATATACTTCATTTTAGGTGTAAAATTGAATATTTAGACGTTACCTGAGTCCAAGTAACATAGGATGTAATTTACTTAGATAAATTACTTGCAAAGTTTATATTTTGCCTTCCCACTTTTTTCCTCGTAACAATAATCAATTACCACTTAAGTAGGTGGTATCGGAGAGCTTTGTGAAAAAAAGACATTTGAAAACGATAATTTCATCAAAATCAACATTAAAAAAGTACCACAATTTGATACAATGTAATACCATAAACCAAAAAGAGATTAATATCACATTTCACTATTCAAATACACCAACATCTTTGGTCTTACCTCTCTCAGAAAGCCGTGCATTTGTGTTTTGCCCCTTGTACGGAATCCAAGTCTACACCAAAAAAATCATTCAAGTTTTAATCAATCAATCACAAACTTCACTAAAAATTCACCGTAAAAACAGTAGCAAGAATATTACCAAAAACAAAGAATCTCCTTGTTTGATCAACCTTAATCTGCCACTTATTCTCTCAGACATATACTGGGTAGGATGAATAGACACATTATCCCTCAAATAAACAAGCTCTGCACTTTCTGGTTCGCTTCTTCTTCCACTATCACTCCTCAATATACTTTGCGAACCCTAATTTACAACATCCAAACAATTCATAAATCAACTCCAATTGTAACAGCTACTAATTCATCGAATCAATCAATGAATCATAGCTTAACTTAAATTTTAACAAAATCAAAATAGCGGAAAGAATATATGATCAAATTCATAGCATCATCGAATTCAAATTGAAACGAAAATATTACTTGTTGCTGAGAAGCGGCGTAATCAGCATCATCAGATAAATCATGTAATTCAGCTTCGATCATTGTCGACGGATTTGTGATGAATGTAGAGAGTTTTATTTTTTCGATCAATTTCTATCTTCTAAAATTTTCTTTTATAATGTTGTTTTGCGTTTTCGTTTGTTTTGGGCTTTGTTGTTATTCCTTCGTTAGGAAGAAATGAGTAAATGAGGAGTACTAGTTTATTGCTTCACGGAGAAAAGATCAGGGTCGGTTTTGTTCGGAATATAGTATACAGATTTTAATGAACCTTCTCCCAAAATAATGTTATTTGGGAAAATAATTCCCACTTTGTGTTAAAATGGAAAATATTTCCCTACATACTGTCCACGTAGGACAACTTTCGAAAATTATTTTTTTTTAAAGTTTTTATACTAAACCGCTACTCCAAGACACGGTTTAGTGTGAAATAAAATTTTTCAAAAAATATAACCGCTTCTTCATGACACGGTTACTTTGAAAAATTTAAGTTTGCAAATATACCCATCAAACCGCTACACCAAGTAGCGGTTTTATCAAACAGCAAACCGCTACACCAAGTAGCGATTTTGTCTGAACCATAAAACGACAGTGCATTTTATTTCATTCTTTGTTTGTCTCTTCCTTTGTTTCGACCTTCAACTTAAAAAAAAAAAAAACTTTCACAACTTCTAAACTACAATAATTCAACAATAAAATTGAAGTATTTGTATCCTATTTACCTTTTTTTTCATCCTAATCACAAGGTAAGTTCATTTGTTTCAATTTTTTTTCTCAATTTGTTTGTTGTAGCTTTTTAGGGTTTGGTTTAGTTTGGTTGTAATTTGATGATATGTAGTTGTTAATTATACTTATTATACATATACATTGCAATTATATCATGATTTTCATGTCAATAAGCTTAGTTTAGCCATTATTAAGCTATTGATTATATTAGTTAGTAGGATGCACATAATGTGCTCGATGAAATGCTCCTATGAAATGTAGTTGTTAATTTGATGATATGTATATGTAGTTGTTAATTTGATGATATGTAGTTGTTAATTACACTTATTATACATATACATTGCAATTATATCATGATTTTCATGTCAATAAGCTTAGTTTATCCATTATTAAGCTATTGATTATATTAGTTAGTAGGATGCACATAATTTGACCCTTGTTCGTTTAATGTCAGACATCATGACAACACCGGGCCCAATTGATCCATCAGTACTTACGCTCCAGGCCACCCATCGGAGCGTAAGTGCATGGGAGGGTATTGATAGACTGTTGATCACTCGACAACACTATTGGGTACATTGGGTTGTGCCTGAGAGGGTTATGGAGTATGTTGAGGAATGTGGTTTTGGGGGCATTCATAGGTTGTTGGGTGGCGGGTTAGACACTGACCGAGCACTCATTACTGCCTTGGTTGAGAGATGGAGGCAGGAAACGCACACATTTCATCTCACGGTTGGAGAGGCGACTATTACATTACAGGACGTTGGGGTCCTATTAGGCTTGCCGGTTGATGGCACAGCGGTTATCGGTCGTGGTGACGGAGCATGGGCCGCCATAGTACTGGAGCATTTGGGGGTACTTCCGTAGAACCCCGAGGATCCAGATGAGACGCAAATACTCATAGGAGCTTCCTTGAGGCTGACATGGTTGCGTGATCATTTCAGTGAGGGTCCTCCTGATGATGCTGATGAGGAGACCATTCAGAGGCATGCACGTGCCTACATTCTGTATTTGATGGGCTGCATTTTATTTGCGGACAAGAGCGGTGATTGCGTCCAGCTCATCTACCTCCCCTTGTTGTCTAATTTAGATGAGGTTTCAGGGTATAGTTGGGGTAGCGCCACCCTCGCGTACCTATATCGACAGCTATGCAGGGCATCCCGAAGGGTGCTAAGGAGATAGGGGGATGTCTGTTGCTTCTACAGATTTGGTCATGGGAGCATATACTCATAGGGAGGCCTGATATTAGGAGTGTTCGACCCCTTGGTGATGATGATCATGATGATAATGGTGGTGGTTTTGAGCCGGTCCTAGGCACACAACATCGCCGCGGCAGGGATCCTCTAGCAGTGAGGTTATAATTATTTGAATTCAGCTATTTTTAATTTCATATATTGTTCTAATAGTAAACTCATGTTTGCAGTTGGCTTCGGGTACATCTTTCAAGGTCCCATGCCCCACGCAGTCTGGTATATTATCGGGATTCCTTCGATCGACAACGTGATGACCAGGTATCTCACTATTTAATTATTTTATATAGGTACGAAAATTACGTGCTAGATTAACTTACTATTTACTTGTTAACAGATGGTATGGCAGCCATACACGACTGCTAAGCTGGATGCTTTGCCAGACATTTGTATAGCGGGTCAGGGTATTTGGATTCATTTGCTTTGATGTTGTGGAGTTTCATCTTCCAGACCGCGTAATGCGCCAATTTGGTATGGAGCAGCGTATTCCACAAGCTTGTGATACGGGGGTTGATCTTCATAAGATTGATCGGAGGACGGAGGACAAGAACTTCCTTCATCGACATCGCTCGCACGTGGATGCATGGAGGGATCGAGCATCCAGTCTGGTCCAGGGAGATAACTACACTGGTCAAACTCTAGGTGATTACATGATGTGGTATAGGAGGATCACGAGGTTGCGCATCACGAACCCTACGTCAGCACAGTCAGCATCACATCACCATCCCACAGCCACAATATTGGTATGTTTACTCGATTAACTCGATTAATAGTTTTAAAAATCTATATATATGTACGTTGACTTATAAAGATTTTGTTGGTTAAACATAGGCTGAGCGGATGAAAGGGGTGCTTTTAGAGTGTTCTAGCACGATACATGGGGCCTCTAATTTGCCAGCTAATATGGGTTACCAGTTGTGTACTCAGACCCTCGGTTCTATCTCTACGTCGCTGACTGAGGTGTTGGGTCAAACGGGTTACAGTTATCTCATCCCGACTCCTCCGGCACATGATGAAATGACCCAAACTCCTCCGGGTGGTACTAGAGGTCGGAGACAACGAGGTAGATCATCGACAGGGTCGAGTAGAGGTCGTTCAAGAGGTTCTCCATCACCGTCAGGTGTGTTGTCGCCGTTTGTGGCCCCCGAATTCATTTCCACTCCATCACATCCATCGCCACCCATCCAGGTTCCAGAATATCGACACCGTACACCTACTCTTGATGACATCCCCGAGGTTGATGAGTCCACCCCGACTTCATCTATTGGTAGCAAACGAGGTCGAGGGCTTTAGATTACTTCACTTGTATCATTTTGGATGATTGCGTTGTATTATATATGTTTTTCTTTGACAATCTCTTAATTTAAATTATATCTTTTATTATACCGATCTCGTTGATGGATTATAGTGATGATTGGTTGAGACCTTGTAAACATCAAAAGTAAAGTTTATTAATGGAGCTTAAATCAGGGAGAAGAAAAAGAAAATGTGATTAAAAATGATAAAATCGTCACATAAAGAAGCGGTTTGTGTGCATGAACAAAACGCTACATGAAGTGGCGGTTTACTTTGCATTGTAACCAACTTGCTGATCTCTTCCCAGTAAACCGCTACATGGAAGCACGGTTTTATATCAGAAGCAAACCGCTACTCCATGTAGCGGTTTTGTTTAAAGATTTTCAAAAAAAAATCCTCCTGCTGACGTGGACGGTAGATTGGGAAATATTTTATAAATCAGCGTAAAGTGGGAATTTTTTTTAAAAAAAGCCATACATAGGGAAAAGATTCGATTTTAATTCACAATATGGTATTATACACTCCTCCGTACCTTTCCACTACCGATGTTAACATGAATTAAGAAAAATTGAATCTTTTAAATATTAAATAAAAAATGGTAAATAAAGAATGGTACTACAGCATACTATTGACTATGCAGTATATATTGTATATTGGTCTTGATAATCCTGTATAAAAAGACTATCACAAGTAGGGGTGAACAAAATGAGATCGGACCGGCGGTCCGGACCGTGACCGGGTGAGACTGGATCGGAACGGGACCGGACCAGTTGCATCCGGTCAGGTCTTCGGGTCTTACATATTCGACATTTCGGGTTGGACCGGATGCATATAAAAGTGATTTTGAAAGTAAATAATATTTACGATTGTTATGTATATACTTATTTAAAGGGCTTTAAATATTTTAGTTTCAACACAAAATAATGTTTTAATTCAAATATGTTAATTTTAAAATATTGAATTTGCTAAATTATTTTTAAATCTTCCATTTTTTAATTTATTTGTGGTATAAAAATTTATTTCCGGTCTAACCGGTCCAAACCCGGACCAGACCGGATGGAACCGGTCCGGTCTCCGTTCTTAGCATATTTGAGATTCCGGTCCAACCGGTTCTGGTCCGATCCGGTCCGGGTTTGGACTGGTGAACACTCCTAATCACAAGTCTATACAAATCCTCATAAGAGGTGACAACAGGAACTAAGTGAAAGAAACTTGATTCTTAATAATTCAATCTCAGAGGCTAATATGTTATCCTTATATATACACACACTAGAGTTGGAGGGTGGTTACAACTTCCTTCTATGCACGTGATATATAAGTTTAACATCCCCCTCAAGCTTGGGGTGGAGGAACCATGCCAAGCTTGGACAGAAGGAGTTGTAGTTGAGCAGAAGGAAGAGTTTTTGTGAGAACATCAGCAAGTTGGTGGCGTGTAGGTATGTAGGAGAGTTGGATCAATCCTTCCAAAACCTTATCTCTTGTGAAGTGGCAATCCACTTCTATATGCTTGGTTCTATCATGGAAGACTGAATTGCGTGCAATGTGAAAGGCGGATTGATTGTCATAGTGTAAGGTAACGGGCTTGAGATTAGTGATTCCCAGCTCCTCGAGTAGTCTGACTGTCCATGTGATCTCAGAAGAAGCAGAGGCCATGGCCCTGTATTCTGCTTCTGAGGATGATTTGGATACAGTTGGCTGCTTTTTGGACTTCCAACATATAGGTGACTTCCCAAGGAGGAGAATATACCCTGTGACAAAACGCCTACTATCAGGACATGAAGCCCAATTAGAGTTAGAGTATGCTTGGAGTGTGAGGTGATATCTGAGAGTGTGTTTCAAGGCTTCATAATGAGGCAGTCTTGGGGCCTTCATGAATTGGCTGAGGTGTTGAACAATATAAGTCAGATCTGGCCTGGTGTAGGTCAAGAAATTAAGCTTGCCCACCAAGCTCCTATAATATTTTGGATCAGAAAATAAAGGTCCATCAGTAGCATCTAATTTCCAGTTTAGAGGTAGTGGGGTGACAGCTATTTTGTAATCACTAAGCGCACTAAACTCTAACAATTCTTTAGTAAATTTCTGTTGAGTAAGGATAATACATGTAGGAACATAGCTCACCTCAATACCTAAGAAATAATGCAAAATGCCAAGATCCTTGATGCTAAAGGTTTGATGCAAATGTTTTTTCAGGAGTTGTATACTAGCAACATCATTTCCTGTTAATATGATACATCAACATATATAACAGCTATTGTTATTAGTTTATCATTCCACTTAATGAACAAGGAAGCATCACTGTGGCTATGTTTGAAACCTTGTTGGTTTAATTCCATGGCAAGTTTGGCATACCATTGTCTTGAGGCCTGCCTCAATCCATAGAGAGATTTTTCTAATTTACAAACCAAAGAGTCAGGGTTAGGAAGGCCTTCAGGGACAGTCATATACACTTCTTCATGCAAGTTTCCATGAAGAAATGCATTGTTGACATCAAGTTGGAAAAGGTCTCAGTGCCTACTAGCTGCTAGGGCTATTAAACATTGAATGGTGTTCATCTTAACTATAGGAGACAAAGTCTCCTCAAAATATACTCCATACTCTTGTGTATATCCTTCAGCCACTAACCTAGCTTTATATCTTTCTAATGTTCCATCTGATTTATATTTGAGTTTATAAACCCATTTGCAACCTATGGGTTTCTTTCCAAAGGGTAAAGGAATAAGCTTCCAAGGATCATTTTGTTGTAAGACTTGTAATTCATTGTTCATGGCATGTACCTAAGAAGGATCCTGAACAGCCTGTTTATAGCTAGTTGGTTCAATCTTATGATGATCTTGGGATGTGAGGAAGTTAGCTAAGGGCTGAATATTATCAAGATTGACCAGGTTGCACCAATGTGCATTAATATTGTCTATGCTAATATAGTCTTTTAAGTGTGGTGGAGGATCGTGTGCCCTAGTAGATCTCCTAGGGACCTGTTGGACAGTAGCATGATGAGCAGGTGATGATGAATGGCTTAAGTCATCTTCAAGGTCTATGGAGTCAGAAAATGGTGTGCATGTGTGCCCTGCTGGTGGAAATTCATCTGTACAAGCAGGTGTAGGGCTAGAAATAGGAGTGTTGACAGGAACAAAGAAAGGGGATCCTAGGGTGTGATCTGTAAAATGAAAAGGAAAATGCTTCTCATGAAATTTTATATCCCTACTAATTACAATTTTCTTAGTGATAAGATCATACACTTTGTATGCCTTTTCACCAAAAGGATATCCAATAAAAACACAAGGATGAGCTCTTGCATCAAATTTACTTCTTCCTTGTTTTAAAGTGCTAACAAAACATAGACACCCAAAAGCTTTCATATATTCATAAGAGGGCTTGTTTCCAAAGAGCTTCTCATAAGGAGAAATGTAACCTAGGCTAACTAGAGGGGCCTATTGATGATGTAAGTAGCTGTTTGGACATAATCTCCCCAAAACTTCATTGGAAGTTTAGATTGAAAGAATAATGCCGCTACTTCTAGAAGACGTTTGTGCTTTCTTTCCACTACTCCATTCTGCTGTGGAGTGGCTGTAGTGGATTTTTTTGTGTATAATCCCCTTAGTAAGATAAAGACGATGTATAAGCTCTCCCTCATATAAGTCCTTTGCATTGTCACTCCTAACTATCTTTACAGTGGTATGGAATTGGTTTTCAATATAGGCAAAGAAATGTTGCAAGAGCTTGACACATGCATTTTTCTTTTGTAACATATACATCCATGTGCTCCTACTATAATCATTAACTATGGTTAAAAAGCTATTGCAATTATCAGTGGTGGGTGTGTAATAAGGCCCCCCAAATATCCACTTGCAAGAGTTCAAAAATTCTTGTAGTTTTTATTTCACTATGCCCAAAAGAAGATCTACATTGTTTAGCTACAGGACATATACTACAAATCAAGTGTTGTTAAAATCTTCTGAACATAAAGTTGAATCAACATATTTCAATACATTTGCTGGTATATGTTCAAGTCTAAGGTGCCAAAGTTTGATGGCTTCAACATTATTACTAAGGTTGCTAGCTTGCAAGGAAGTGCTAGCTGTAGTGAGAAAGTCTGTCCTTATAGAACCATCCTGTTTTGTTGAGTGATAAAGGCCTTTTGTTAAGTCACCAAGTTTCCATGGCCTTTTCATTGAAGGGCCCTGACAAAAACACCCAGAAGGATTAAAAACCACTGAACATTTTAAGTCTTGAACAAGTTTTGGCACAGAAATCAAATTGAAATGGAAAGATGGTACATATAGAACCTTTTTAAGCATAATATTCTTAGTAAGTTTAACATCTCCTATGTTATGTACAGTTACTTTCTGACCATTAGGGATGGTTATATGATGCATATTAGGATGAAGATTAGAAATGTGAGAAAATTGTTTAATGTCATGACAAATGTGGTCAATTGCTCCACTGACCTAATCAATAGAATTTTTTGACAGAAAAAAATACTTACCTGGCAGAAGGGCTGAATTGTTAGTATCTTCTGAAGGCATATTATTCATTTGATCTTGTTCTTTCTCCTTATTAATGAGATTCATTAGGTAAGAATATTGCTCAGATGTGAAGTTGTTTGCAGTAATCACAGAACCTTGATTTTGTGCACTATTAGCCATCTTTCTTCCTATGTTGTGTCTGGGGTGTGTTTGAGGATACCCATGTAATTTGTAACATTTATTTGCAGTGTGGCCTGTCATATGACAGTGCTCACATACAAGATTACTTTGTTTCTTGTTATTTGAATGAAACCTTCCTGTTCGTGTAGATCCTTTGTTCCTATATGTGGCTTCAATGTGATAATAGGAAGGCTTGTTATGAGACTTTTCAGCAGCAAAACCTAGTGCCTCATTAAGTGTCAGAGACTGTTTCCCTATATCCTTGTGTTTTAGTTCTGCAACCAATATTCTGTAGGCTTGAGAAATGCTAGGCAAGGGACTCATCATTAAGATATTACTTTTGATTTGAGAATAACTCTCGTGAAGTTTCATCAAGAACTCTGTCAGTCTTTGATCTTGTTGTATAGCAAGAAACTTCTTTGTCAAGGTGCAAGTGCATCCTTTATAGTTGCATATAGGAAATGTGGTGAGACTATCTATTTCATCCCATATCACTTTGGCCCTTGTGTAATACTCTGCTATACTCATGTTGCTATCTTGTGACAAAGATGCCCATTCTTCACTTAGAGAATAAAGCTGTGTAGCAGACCCTTAACCAAATCTTTCTTCAAGATCCACCCAAACTTCCCTTGTTGTATTAAGATTGTGCACACTTCTCCAAATTAGAACGCCCAAATTGGAGATTATCAATCCCATGATCATACTATCACACCTAATCCAGGCTTGATATCTGTCTGAGTTTTCTGCAGGCTTTTCCAAAGTCCCATCTACAAAACTCAATTTGTTCTTGGAGGTTAGTGCAAGAACCATTCCACGTTTCCAGTCACCATACCCAACACCATCAAATGCTTGAGGGACCAATTTGAGTCCTGTGTGATCAGAAGGGTGCAAGCAATAGACACTGCTGGCATCCAAGGTTGGATCAATGTTCCCCATTACACAAAGAAAACGAAAAGAAAATCAAGAAACAAAAAATGAACCAAAATTGTACTACTACTCTGATACCATGTTAAGAGTAGCGGAATTGATTACAACAAGAACAATAAAAAATGGTAGTACAATAGAATATTGACTGTGCATTATGTATTGTATATTGGTCTTGATAATCCTGTATAAAGAGACTATCACAAGTCTATACAAATCCTCATAAGAGGTGACACTATGAACTGAATAAAAGAAAAACTTGATTCTTAATAATTCAATCTCAGAGGCTAATATGTTATCCTTATATATACATAGGAGGGTGGTTACAACTTCCTGCTATGCATGTGATATATAAGTTTAACATATTATTTTATTAAATAATAAATTTGATTCAAGAAAAGTAGAAAATATTAAACATAAACATTAAATAAAGTTAGTGGAAAAAGTTTAAGACCAAAACTAATAAAAAAATATTTTTATAAAATTAGTGGGAAATATGTCGAGACGATAAAAGAATATATAAACGTTAAAATAAAGTTACTAGAAGATATGTGGGGATCCTAAGCATTATAAAAATTTTACAATGAGGATAAATAACGTTATTTTTATCCAAAATTTATTATATAAATAAAAAAATTCGTTATTGGAATAACAAATGAAACACTCGAAATGTCAAGTGGAAACTTCTTTAAGGATCAGAACGAATATCAACCAAAACTATTGAAAAACTTTATTACGTAAAATTGACCAAAACGGTATCGTATCGGCACTAGGCTGTCTATCATCTTTACAAATTATTTTAAACAGTAAAATTAATTTTTTATAGATAATATTGATTGATTGAAATTAAAGTTGGGGATTATACGACTAATTAAAAAGTTGAAAAATTTATGTCACGATCTATTATAAAAATTTCGTATGAAAGGACCAGAATGGTTATTGAAGAATTGTAAAACTCTCTATTTAGGGTTTTGAATGTGTTTGTATTGATTCATTTACTGTGATTACAAAGACACCCATTATAAAGAGGGCTAGAGTTGCTATATTTGCAAAGATTCCAATCACCTAAATTATCTGTAATTATCCCCTAAATCTCTGCTATAATTAAGCTATACATATTTAGAAGATACTAATTTATTCTTTCTTTGACTCCCCCTCAAGTTGGGTCGTGGGATTTCGAACACCCAACTTGTATAGTGTATCATGAAATTGCTCTGACCCTACTGCCTTGGTTAAGATATCCGCCAGTTGTTCTTTGGACTTGACATGAGGAATATGAATGATTTTGTTTTGGAGCTTTTCCTTTATGAAGTGTCGGTCTACTTCCACGTGCTTCCTTCTATCATATTGAAATCCAAGTTCAAATCCAAGTTTTGTAAGCAACTTTCTGATCCATAGAATCTCTGTTATCCCCTTAGCTATTCCCTGAAATTTAGCTTCGGCACTGAATAGGGCTACCACTTTATGTTTCTTACTTTTCCAAGTTACCAGGTTTCCTCCTATGAGGGTGAAGTACCCTGAAGTTGATTTCCTTTCATCTCTATCACCTGCCCAATCAGCATCTGTATAGGCTTGTACACCAAGATGGCCATTCCTTTGAAACACTATGCCTCTCCCTAGTGTTCCTTTGAGGTATCTCAAGATCCGTTAAGCAGCTTCCATACGTTGACTTTGTGGTTGATGCATAAACCTGCTCATGATCCCAACATCATAGGCAATATCTGGACGAGTGTGTGAGAGGTAGATCAGTTTTCCTACCAGCTTCTGGTTTTGTTCACGATTAGCTGTTTCCCCCTTTTCTAAAGTTTGCGACCCATGATTGACAACGATTGGAGTTTTAGCTGGTTTGCAATCTAACATCCCGATTTCAACAAGCAGATACATGACATACTTCCTCTGACAGATAAATATCCCTTTATTCGATCTAAGCACTTCGATTCCCAAAAAGTACTTGAGTCTCCCTAGATCCTTCATTTTGAATTCTTTAAACAATTTCTCCTTTAACTCCTGTATTTATGTTTTGTCGTTGCCTGTAAGGATCATATCATCCACATAGATAATAAGACATGTTATCAATTATCCCCTTCTCTTCAAGAAAAACGTGTGATCTGAGTTACTCTGGTGGAAGCCAAATTTTTTCATAGCAAGTGTGAATCTTCCAAACCATGCCCTAGGTGATTGTTTTAGACCATATAAAGCCCTCTTTCACTTGCATCCTTCATTTTTTGTAAAGTTCCTTGAGAACACTAGTGGAGCCTGCATATACACCTCTTCTTGTATTTCTTCATGTAGGAAGGTATTCTTTACATCAAATTGGTGTAGAGCCCAGTCTTTGTTTGCTGCGATTGAGAAGAGCACTCTAATTGATTTAATTTTTGCTACCGGCGAGAATGTTTTGGAGTAGTCTATCCTGTATGTTTGAGTGTACCCTTTCGCAACTAGGAGAGCTGTGTACCTCTCTATAGTCCCATCACTAGGGATGGCAATGGGTATTGGACCCGACCCGGATCCGCGGATCCATATCCGTTTTCACGGATCTGGGTCTTAAAAAAATAGACCCGTCGGGTCCGGGTCGGATCCGGGTCCAATTAAAATTCACGGGTCCGGATCCGGATCTGAGAAAAATACCCAGACCCGAACCCGCAGACCCGAGGACCCCTATTTTTTTAAAAATATATTAAATATATAAATATATAAATTACAATTAAGAATATAAAGTGTATATCAGTATATGCTTTGGACATTCCCACTCAAAAATTACACAGTCCCACTCCCACTGTATCCCACACCCTAAGTTTTCTCTCATACTCTTATTTCCACAAATTGGCCATTCCCACTCAAAAATTACACAGTCCATTTCCACCAGTGAGAAACCCTAAATTAATTATGTAACAAACAATTTTAATGTTTTCGTTGGATATTTTGAAGACAATTTTTAGTTGTATAATATTTTTTTAAGTGGTCGATTGTGAAATTATATAGTTTATTATCATTAGTCTATTAATAGTATCATGGCAATCTCAAAACGATCCGAAAATAAAAAAGAAGGGCAAAAACAAGTAAGATCCGTTTTGGACCCGGATCCGATACTGGATCCGCAGTATCCACGGATCCGGATCTGGGTCTTGAAAAAATGGACCCGCGGGTCCGGATCCGGATCTGGATCTGGACCCTATGCTTGAAAACGGATCTGGATCCGGGTCCACCCAAACCCGGTCCAGATCCGACCCGTTGCCATCCCTACCCATCACTCTTGTGCTTGATTGTGGACATCCATTTGCACCCTACAACTTTCTTTCCTTTCGGGATTTTGCACTTCTCCCACGTTTGGTTCTTGATTAGGGCTTTGATTTCTTCCTCCATAGCTTGTCTCTAATGTTTTATCTGAAGGGCTTCATCCACATTCTTAGGAATATCATGTGAGTATAAGGCAATGGTGAAGGCCTTTGCTGATTCGGACAAATTTTCTTTATTCTGCTCTTCCACTGGGTACTTCGACCTCTTTGCTTCATACTCGGGATCGTACCTTCTTGGAGGGACCCCTCTAGTGCTTCTAGGAGGCAAATTGTACCTGATTGTCTCTTCTTGTGTTTCATTTTGTTCTACCTGTGGCAACTCAATAACATGACCATCTTCAATAGAAGTATCAAACCTGAGGGGACACAGGGTTACCTCTGTGGACTTCTCTAGAGGATCGCTAGACAGGGATGGTTGTGGTTGAGATGAAGACTGCACAATTGTCTCAGAGGAAATTTTTGTGGCGTTGCCAACTTGCTCATTTTGGTCTGTGTAAATTGTGAGCCAGCTTAGATCGTCATTAGTATGATTAGGGCTGAACAAAATTTGGTCAAAACCAAACTAGAACCGAAATTTTAGTATTTGATCTGATCTACGGTTTAAATGGTCTGGTCTGGTTATTTTTCAAATTAGATTACGATTTACTGTCTGGTCTTGGTTTTTTTATTTTTCAGACCAGACCGGACCGCAAACCGTAATATGATCGAAAATCGTAGTTTTGTATTTAAAAAATTAAGTTATTTTAAAACTTCTCCTACATTTTTTAGGTTTTCATTTTCTTATCTTATTATTTTTTTTTTCGTGAGACATCTTTTTTTTTTAACAAAGTTTCTTTAATTCATGTTCTTGTATTTTTAATTATAAATTATTTATTTTTCTATTTTTATTTTTATTATTTTATTATTATTTTTTTTTAAAAAAATATCTCGATATTACAATGATACTTCCATGAAATTTTGGACCACAATAAGAATAAGGAAGTTTATTTTAAGGAAATATTTCGTGCAATTTTTGAGCAAGGGAAAGCCTATATATAAGGGTTCTAATGAACAATTAAATTCAATTCGCTAGAATTTTTCTTGTGGAAGGGTCACGTTGGATGATTGAGAAGATGAGCTGTGTTATTGTGAGATGGATAATGATTAGGGTTGAACAAAGTTTGGACTAAATCGTAATCAAACCGGAATTTTAGTATTTGGTCTGGTCTACGGTTTAAATAGTCTGATCTGATTTTTTTTCAAATTTAATTATGGTTTACGGTCTGGTCTCGGTTTTTTATTTTTCAGACCAGACCGTACGATAAACCGTAATATGGTCGGAAATCATGATTTTGTATTTAAAAAATTAAGTTGCTATCCAGATATTTTAAGATGTAGTTATTTTTACATAGCAATGTATACTAGAATGATGTTAATGTTATCAACTAATTACAAATTATTATATTTATTAATTGTAGGTGTGAAATGTTTGCATAAATACATGAATTAATTTGGATAAAAATATAAAGATAGATAATCGTAAACCAGGCCAGACCAGACCGTTGTAAAATGGTTTAGTCCAGACCAGTCTGGTGATTTAAACGGTCCGGTTCGATTTGGAAAATTTTTAGACAAAAAATTTCTGTTTTGATCTAATTTTATTGTCAGAGCAGACCAAACTGGACCGTGTTGACCCCTAATAACGATAGCAAAAGAGACAAAAACCATGTCACATTTCATGCAAAGAAAGCAAGCAGGTTCTTGGTTTGTTAACTGAGGTGTGCATTTGCAGTCTTCAATATGGGTTGTACGTGGGTTTTACCTAACATGAAGTAACCTATAAACCATAAAGTAGTAGCAGTCTATGTTTTATTAATTAGGTGTATGCGACGACTACGCAATGTTACCAAATTTGTAAGTTATGACTCCTTTACGGGTATGAGTTGCCGCCGTCCTTCCCTCCCCATACCCTATCCATAGTTTCTATGAGTGGGAGTGGGATATACTGGGTAGGATGATGATGATGGAGAATTTTTATGGTATTTATGAAGAGGATTGGTACTGGTGTCGAATGCCATTCTTCGAAGATAGAATCCACAGGCCTCCGCCTGGGTATGTTGGAGTATATACCAGACAAGTACAGTTTGGCCTGAGATTCCCTCTTCACCCATTCGTAACCCAATTGCTAAATGGGTACATCATCTCGTTGTGCCAGCTTACCGCAGCCAGTATTCGAAGGGTAATGACGTTCTTGTGGGTTGCCCTTTTTTACGCGTTTGACCCTAATAGTCATGTATTTCGAAAGCTACACAATTTGTTGCTGGGTAATCAATCTGATAATCGACATGGTCTTGGATGGTGGCGAATTGAGGCGCAAAAATGGTTCTTGGCGTCTTGGCCGAATGACTCGTCCGATGAAGATTGGAGAGGTCAATGGATTTGGGTGAGAGCTCCGTCCAAAGAGGTACATAAGAACTATTTCGGGGAGCCGAGAAATATGAGAAGGCCTGATAACATGTTTGCTGTCGGTCCTAACAATATGTCAGCTGAAGATATGTAGTTACTGAAATTGTTTGGGAAGGGTACAGGAAGACAAGGTCGAGAACAAAACGCCCCCGCGACTTGGCTACCCTGCTACCATTTTATCTTCCAAGAGAAGATTTTAGCCGCAGTCGGCCTCAAGCGAAAGTACCGAGATGGTAAGAGTTTTGGTTGGGGCCGAATGCTTGTTCTTGTCTTTATACTATTATTATTTATTTTATTTTTTTAAATAAAAATAACTTTTTTCATTTTTTGAATTTCAGTTCTGCATGAAACGAACTGCGGCTTGAACTACAGACGCTTAGGGATAAATGCTGAACGACACGTGACGAGGAGTGGACCCCTAGTCATTCCTCAATCTGAAAAAGAGACTCTTCGTTGTGTATTTCTAAGCTTGATATAGTCGAGCCAGAAGAATATTTTAAACAAAAGCCATGGTATCTAAAACGGGATCCATATTTTCCTTTGGGATCCGAAGAGGAAATTGCTGCTGCTGCTGGTGATTCTGTTGTGAGAACCGATATTTTTACAGTCAATTCGAAAGCTGGAAACGAGATTGGTGATGAAAATTTGTGAACAAAAAAAGTTTTTTATGATCAAAGTTTCATTACCATGGGAGTGATATGGAACTTTTGATGAAATATTACACTTTAAATCATTCTCATTACCACCATTTAATACCATTAACCAAACATGTCGTTTGATGTTTGTTGTAGAGTTCTTCACAACTTTTCCTTTTATACATATTATAATGCTGAATTGAATTCTGATTATCTTCCACTACAAAAAAAAAATAATAAAATGGCGACCACGGTTTCCATCGCCATTTGGAAGCTAAATGGTCAAAAAGTGGGCTTAGCGACGGGAGGGCGACGGGATTAGAGTGGACGCCAAACTAAAAAATTGACGCCAATTTGACGCCATTTTTTGTTGACCAAGAGGCGATGATCTGGTGACCAAAACACTCGTCACCACACTGGGCGACCAACCTGCATCAACGTCCATCGTCGCCAATTAAAAACCCACAAGCGACGACTTTTCTCGTCGCCGTCTTCTCGTCTGGCTCTTGAAAAATTGGCGTCCACTTTCTCGTCGCCATAAATATAAATATAATATATTTCGTATACGTATTATGTTTTATTTATATAAATATATATATATATAT
>CM033464.1:3129580-3132080 GCA_019425755.1 Amaranthus cruentus
AATAATAATAATAATAATAATAATAATAATAATAATAATAATAATAATATAACATGATAAAAATAATGAAACCCTAAAGAACCCACTTGGTGAGCCGTCATTCACATTGCCTTCTTTTTCTCTTGTTTCTCATTCCTTACTCCATTGCTTTCTTCATACCACACCATCCATTTCACTCACTCACCACCACCAACCGGCAGCCATATGCGACCCGATAAAGCCCAGAAACCGCCGCCCAACCTGTCGCCAGCCTGCTGCCAGTCGCCACCCTTCAGCCGGCCAGGGTCTTGCTCTACCACCCTTCACTTATCATCCACCCCATTTTATAGATCCACCATTGTAAGCCATCTCTTCTCCTTTTTCTAATCAATTTTCTAGTTTTACTTGGAGTTTTATTTAGTTTGGTGTTGGTTTTGTGTTACTTTCATTGAATCTTTTTGTGGGTAAGAATTTAATTGATGAACTAAACATGTTTGTGACTTAGGGTTTGAAGTGTGATTTGAAATTATGGTTGTGTGTTGATTGATTATTAATTTGGTTAAATCTTATCATGAGTTTGGGTTGATTGTATATTAAATTTTATTGAATCTTATTATGGTATTGTAAGAATGTGATTAGTTTCTTGTTTTAATTGGAATTTGCCAAGTTTATGAGTTTGATGTTGATTTTGCAGTAATCTTTATTGAATCTTATTATGATGAGAGTTTGATAGTGAATTGAATTTATTTATGAATTAAGGTTTAAAGTAAGAATGGAAATGATGGTAGTATTATTACTTTTGTGTTTTTGAGGGTGTTGAATAAATTGAATAGATTTGTATAAGCTTTGAATATATGATTATATTTTGAATAGGTGATGATAGTTGTTATAATCGAGAGTGTTAGTCACTTTTAATAATTAAAAATAAACTAATTATGCTTATAATGGTGAATATAGTTATAGTTGTTGGTTTTGTGGTGATAATAAGTACTAATAAAGAATTATTGTATAAAAAGTTACTAATAAGGAACTAGTGATGAAATTACTTGTAAAGAATTTTTTTATAAAATTAATAATAAAGAATTATTATATAATGTGTCGCTAGTGATTGACTAAGTGTGTATTAGAACAATTGAAAGTTACTTGTCGTGTTGTTTTGATTGTAGTTCTTTATAGCTTTGGAGAATGTAACAAATGATATCGCGATTCGATTACTCTAAAATATGCCTTATCATTATATAAGTGTTATATTAATAGTGGTTACTTTGGATTTTTGCTGGTATGACAAGTAGATAAGTGAACTTATTAGTTCTACTCCTAACTTATATAAGTGCCCATTTCATAAGAGGAAAGTAGAATTTTAGTTGGGTGACTTTTGTAACTTTTTGATCGTGCAATGATGCTTACAGGTACGTACACCCAGTAATTAACTCTTGCATGCATCTTACATTGTATATTTACCGATATTGAATTGTTTTAAAATATATAATGTACTTTATCTATGAATCGTCGTCGAATGGAATATCAAAGTTATGGATTATATGATTTTCAAGTTTACTAGTAGAGAACGATGCTAGTATGCTAAATGTTTGGTAATGATTTAGAATGAGAATGATTCCCTTGTTATTGAGATTGGTTATTATTTGTTTGAAAGGGAGCGAGTCCCTTATTAATGGTATTGTTTGTATTTAGTTAGAATAGTGAACGGTTTCTTTATTGATGAGATTGATTATTGCTAGTTTGAATGAGAATGGTTCTTTATTGATGAGTTTGACTTACTTAAGTTTGAATGGGAATGAGTCCCTTAGTGATAGATTAAGAAAGTTGTTGGTTGTAATGGGAATGAGTCCCTTGGTGATGAAGTAATAAAGTTATTGGTTGTAACGGGATAAGTCCCCCTTATTGATGAGATATTAGATTTGTTCGATTATTGTGGCTCCCTTGGTTAGGATACCCCAGTGGGTTTAGTTCCCGAAAGTAGGATCATCTATATATGGTGATTTATGCGAGATGCGTTCATACTTTACCATTGGCGTGCGGCCGATCCACCTACGGTTGAGGTGTTGCCATTTGGGCCTTGCAAACCCTATGGTAGCCTCTAGTCACATACGTTTAGGTATGCTGGCTCCACTGGTTTGGTACCCTAGTGGCTTTAATTCCCGGAGGTAGGATCATCTATATATAGTCGCGGTACGGGGGTATGTTCATACTTTACCATTGGGCGCCGGTATGGCCCGTCACCGCCCTTTGGTTGAGGTGTTGCCATGTGCGTCTTGCAAACACTAATTTGGTGGCCTCTAGTCACATATATATACAGATATTTAAAAGCGATTAAGCTCTTGGTTCAAGTGATACTGAGAAGTTATGAAGTCGAAAAGAAGTTAGTAAGTCGAAAGGAAGTGAAGACAATAGAAATGACAGTGAGAAGTAGAAACTGATGTTTAGTGGTTATGATTGGCACTTGGAGTGTTGTGAAACCACCCTTATATTATGACATACTCTATTGATACTAATTATGCTT
>CM033464.1:3137080-3177080 GCA_019425755.1 Amaranthus cruentus
GGTCGAGGTGATGCTAGTGATGTGCTTGATTTAGAGCACATTTATCTCCTTATTTTAGTGTCTAGACTTGTGTTTTAGATTGTTTTTTACATATCTTACGCATGATTCTACCTCGATCTTGTCTCCATGGTGCTTTAAGGTATTTTCAGGTGTTTTGAGGAGATTTCGAGGTATTTTCGTTGCGTACGAGACTTAGACGCTTCAATCGAAGATGCGACACACATATTGAAGCATTCCCGAACACCTTGCAAAGTTCTATGACTTTTCAGCACCTCAAGGATACATTTCAATGGAGAATATGGCTTGCTCGAGCTGCGTTCGGGCGTATCTATGCTCCATTCGGTCGAATGGAATCTGCTGCACTAGACTTGAGCCTCTAAGCCACTATTTTACCCGAATTATAAACACATTCGGGCGAATGCACCAAGGGAATTCGGGCGAATGTATGGAAAATCACATGGAGTGATATTGCAAGCTTCTGGAAACCCCGAATGGCACTCATTCGGGCGAATGGGTGCACAATGAGTGCACATTCGGGCGAATGTGTTGTCCTTCGGGCAAATGCAAATGAATTTCAGCGCAGCGTTTTATCTTCGCAAGCTTATTTCCTTCGGATTCTTTTAGTGTTATTTCTCCCACTTCGTACAACCCATATAAAGCCTTTATTCTAAATGTTTAGGGCATGACTTGCTTGGGAGTAACCCTCCCAACTTGTTCATCACATTTTATTGCTTTCCTCTTTATTTTCTTGCCGTAGTTTTAGATGTGTTCTTCATTTATCTTTTGTTCTTCATTCAAGCACATTTCTTTATGTAAGTTTACTTTCATTTATTGCTTTTAATGTCTTAAATGCTTTGTTTAATGCTTTCCTTTAATGCTTTGATGGTGTAGATATATTGTTTCATGCTCTTTAATTCATTTATGCTTTCTTGTTCTTCATTCCCTTTATTGCTTTCTCTATTGCTTTGTTCATTGCTTTCATCATGTAAGAATAATTTCTTTTAGGGTTTTAGGTTAGAGAAACCCTAGGTTTTGGTCTTGTGTTTAATGTTTCGGATTAGGGTTGAGGTTGATGTTGGTTGTTGATTAATATTCGATTCGAATCTTATACTGCCACTCCTAGTGAGACATAGGGCGGTTATGGGTTGTTCGCATGGCTATAGGTCACCAACTTCCCCTCGATGTCTAGAGTTTTAGATCGACCTTCGTTCGATCTCCCTTGACCTAACCTATCTCAATTTCCAATGGACCTACCTAGGCTGGACCTAACCTAGTCTATACACCTTTCCCTCACCAAACCTCCAGTCTAGCACCCCTTGTCTTTTTGGTTCGACCCCCAGCTTACCATTACACTCGTTGTAGTAGTATTTAGGGTGATTATAAGTATTGTTTGCATAGCTTGATTCTTAGTGTTTACGACGTGCTAGAAATCGGTTATCAAAATGGCGCATTGCCGGGGATAAGGCGTTTGTTTAGATTTTAGTTTTGGTGTGGTTTGTGAATAGTTTTTTTTGTTATTTTTATTTTTCTTCATGGCTTGTTACATGTATCAACTCGAGCATGAATCTTTTTGGAGCTTCTTGCTTAGATATGGGGAATTCTTCCTTCATGGGCGTAATGTTGAAAGATGGCAATTGTGTCATCACCTTTATGGAGGGTTGAATAGTGAGACTAGGGAATTCGTAGATAAGTTCTACCATGATCCGTTCCTTGACGAAACCCCAGTTCTTTGTCTGAGTTTCTTTAAGTGGTTTGCCAAGGACAACTTTGGACAACTTTAGGAAAGAATATCCCGGTCTCCCTTCCCTTGAGGTTCCATCAACCTACCCCACTAGTTACCCCTGGGTTGAAGAGGGGACCGAGTTGGAGAGAATGTGGAGTGTTAACCAATTTTAAAGGGCTTTTGAGGAGAGGCTAGAGACCCATGACCACCCTGTGCCCATGGAGTTAAACCGTAACCTAGACTCCCCTCACCCTATTGCTTACTCCCCTCCTTCTCTTGATGATCAACCTTCTTGTGTTGATGCACCACCCACCGGTGAGGTTCATGATGAGGTTCCTTGTGCACCTCACCATGATGAACCCCTCACATATGTACATGATCATCTGGCTAGTGAACCCAATGACCTAGAGGTAGATATGTGCGTGATTGAGGAGTCTCAAGTGCATACCCTTGGTGTGCGTTCTGTTGAGTCTCACACTATACCTCTTTGTCATCATAAGAAGCTCCCGATCATTCTTGTTCATGCTCATTTTGACGCTTGTGTTAGTATGTCGCTTGTTTTCCTTCCCCCTCCCTTCGTTCGTTCTTCTCCCGGGTTTTCATCTCGTTATGGAAAGTCGCCCTTTGTTGTGTTTTTGCTCCTCTTTTTTCTCCTCTCTCTCTTCCACTCCCCAACTTCTACTTTTGTGGGGAGTGAGTTTGATAAACTCCTACGAAGTTTGACTCACTACCACATAGTGAGTAGTGAGTCAGGTCTAGCGAAAGACCTTAAAGAAGCGCTTGTTGGGAGGCA
This sequence comes from Amaranthus cruentus, assembly GCA_019425755.1. Taxonomy (NCBI): domain Eukaryota; kingdom Viridiplantae; phylum Streptophyta; class Magnoliopsida; order Caryophyllales; family Amaranthaceae; genus Amaranthus; species Amaranthus cruentus. The sequence goes on from CM033464.1 coordinate 3,139,597, forward strand.
ACCCAACTATACATATTGTTTTTGTTTCATTTATTGTTTTTCATTCATTGCATTGCATTTTTGCTGGTTAGTGCTCTCGTTTGGTTTGTAATATTGTCTATTAGAGTTTGCAGATCCAAATGACCTTTAGAATTGACCCTCCACAAGTTTTGCTTGTGTTTGATTTAATGACATTGAGAGGGTCAATGCTAACGGTCCCGCACGGGTGAGAAAGAGAAAGAAGGCTCAAAAGCGCAATTGAGCCAAACATGAAGAATATAGTTTCAACCAGCTTGGGGGAGGCAATCGCTCTAGCCTTGTGCTTCTTGCCTCCACTTCTTTCGAGGAGCGGAGAGTTCTTAGACCACTTTGATGGTGGTGATGATAACGCTAGGAGTGAAAGATCTCTTTGCCTAGGTATGACCTTCTTCCCTCTTTATTGTGGACTAGTAGGTATTTGCGTTGGGTCTCGTGACAATCTTGTTGACCATGGTGTTAAATGTTTCATCTTTATCTCTTCTCTTCTTCTTTGCCTGAGGCTAACAAAGGCTTGGCTTGGGGGAGAGATGGTCAACACTATTTTCACTTTTACCCATTGGTTTGTGCATTTAGCTTCATATAGTTTTAGCTTAGTTCATTGCATATATCATTTTATAGATATTTTGTACATTCACCTTGCATTCATAAGCATGTTGTACATAGAGCATATTCATGTTTTGTTTTCAATAAAATGGTTGAGTTGTGAAACTAGCATGCTTGCTTCTGGTGTGTACATCTGTGGTGTTATGCAAACTCGTATTTCCTTAGCCTTGTGCCTGTTTTGGGACCTAGAGTCTGACCTTTTTCCACTTAGCTTGGGGAATCTGGGTTTGTTTGGTTGGTGGCTTGGATGACTACCTTTAGAGGCGCATTTCGACTAGCCTGTGAGTATTGAGCATTTTTGGACTCCTTGCGAGTTCCATACATGTTGAGTGCTAGTTAGGGGATCTAAGTATTGTGTCGATTTTTCTCCAGTATAGTCGGCTTTTCTAGAGACCAGGGATGATAATACGTTCGCTAGATTTAGCTACATAGCCAAATAGCCTACCTTGAACGTAATTTGACATTAGAATAAGCCAAGTTTTTGCCTTTTCCTTTTCTTTTGTAGCCATATTATGTAACCTCTACATGAGCCAAATTGTTCCCTCTTCTTACCTAGAGGATAGCTTAGTGATGGTGGGGTTGTTGTGTGTTACAGGGATTTTGTGGGCTTTAGGTTATGTTTTTGGTTGTTGGTTTCATATGACTCTATTCAGTCATATCCAGCTCATATTATTTCTCCATTCATCCTCTCGTGCTTATATAGAAATTATTCATACATATTCTTTGTTTGAGGAGACCTCTCTCTTGTTCTTTATTGAGGTTTATACACATATGTTTATTCAATTGAGGAGGTCAATATTTCATTGGGAGATGAGCTTGGAAACACATGTTATTATGAGATTTCACATTTTTTGATGGAGTTTGATGATAGAGATCATTGTACTTATATGAGATTATTGGGTTATTATGGTTGCTGGATATAATGTTTATTGGTTTATAATGATATGTTTGTGGTTGTTTAGTCTAGGGTCACTTGCTATCCTCTTCTTAGCTCCACATACCCAAATCTATCCCACCTTAACCCTAAGCCAACATTACAACCCTTTGCTAACCTGTTCGACTTGGTCCGATTGGTTTTTTCTTTGCTGGAGTTAGATATGACACAATCCCCATGATTTGCCCCTATTAGGTATTTGATTCCCGACTCATCTTTAGTCGGACGATTATAAGCGAAACACGAACCAAAATCAAACACATGAGCGTGATTGCATGTTTCTCACATCTTTTGAGATATCATCCGGGGAGCGTAGACTTGTGGCCTCTCTAGGTAGTGGGTGGCATAGCCTGTGTTGTTAGCTTACCCTTGATGAGCAAATTTTAATTAACCGCAAGCGCACGATGTACGCGTAGTGCGAGTCAAACACAAGGAGGCTACATAATTCTAGATTGTATGTTTTATGATAACCAAGACAAGGGAAAAACAAATAATATGGGTTAAATCTAATCCTATAACGCAAGAAATTAAAACAAGTATAAAAATGGTATTAAAACAAGATATGACAAACACTAGGGCGTCGGGCATTCTAACATGGAATTCAATTACTCGCATGATTATATGGAATTAACATAATCGAACGGGATCTTATTAATCTCAAACTTCCACTCTATTGATTAATATCGATTTAAGGCCAACTAGTATTAATCCTCAAACTTCCGTTATATTGGTTAACACTAGAAGGAGTTTAACTTAATTATATCTCAATCCTAAATTAATCCTAATCTCAAACTTCCGTTTTATTAAAGAGGTTAGTAAAGATATTTAAATCAAGATTCATTAAGCATAGATTCAGGCATAGGATAGATTCACACACAATCAATCAATAAAATATCAATCAATGCTTCGAATTAGGGATTTTACCCTAACCCTAGATAAGAAAACTACTCACTATGCATATTAATAGAAAACATAAAGCAGTTGATGAACAAGAACGAAGAACAAAATAATAACGCAAGAAAACTTACAAATCTAGAAGATAACATAAAAAAGATATAAGAAATCCAAATGCTGTAATAAATTCTTCAAGGAAAGCTTCGGGAATCCAAAAGTACGGTGCGAGAATTGAAATTACAATAATGAAAGCGCAAGAAAATTGAAAGAAAACTAAAAGAAAAACTGAAATAATGTTGGTCTAAGACAGAGAAATAAAATAGTAACCGCCATTATATATAATGGCTCCAAAAATTCAGAAGAAAACCCGTCAAAAATGCATTCTGACGGAAAAGTGACGAGCGTCACTTTTCAGGCGACGAGTCGTCGCTCACTGTTTGACTCGCGAACTTTGAATGGCTTCCACTTCTTGCAATGTTATCGGATATGGACATATAATATACCGTTGGAAAGCTCTTGAAGTCTACTTTCTAATGCAGCAAACCTTGCATCAATGTGATTTCTTTATCAAATGTTATGGCCAAAAGAGTGAGCATGTATCAAATTTCACTTCCAAACTTTTGTCTTTTAAGCACTTTTTCATTCTTTTCTCTTTTGCCCATCTTCATTGTCAAACATCTTCGAACGAGCAACGATCTCTTATCACCCCGGGACCTAACAAAAACTCCAAGTTTTCCTTATATATCACATAAAACACAATGTAAAGCTCATAAGACAAAATTATCACAAATTACTAAAAATACTACCTAAAACCCACTAAAACTACATATAAGGAGAAACAGCACGGATAAGCGCAAATAATTGCACTTATCAAACTCCCCTATGCTTAGACTTTGCTCGTCCTCGAGCAAATCAAGGTGAAAAAAACAAGTAAAACAAGACCAAGACATGGTCTCCAAGTCCTAAGCTACTTCTTATGCCTCCCTTCCTAAACGCCTCTAATTCCTGGTGTTCGCCAAGGGTCCAAATATTCATACCACTTAACCCCTTCACTTGGCTAACACAACACACAAACAAAAAGAAAATAAAATGATGAACATGATAGAACAAAAACATCAAAACATCAAAACCAAAAACAAAAAATCTCAATTCTTCAACCCCCTTATGGCTCCCAAAAAAAAGTAAATGTAAATGTGAGAAATGAAAATGAAAATCTACTACTTATCACTCCAATTGTGGCCTACCCAAATACCTTACTTATGTGTCCACTTCATATGTCGCCAACACCAAAGCAAAATGCAAAGTAAATAAACAATGTATCTCTCTTTTTCTCTCATTTTGCCTAGGGGCTCATTTTTGGGTTTTCGCCCTAGCCACTCATTCACCTTTTCAAATCTCACTTGCTCACCCACTCATGCTGCTCTTTTGCCTAGGTCGCCCTTTCGGGTTTTCAACCTAGCTGGGCTTATCTCTTATCATGCATGAATTTCTTTCCCTTTTTCCGAAAACAACAAAGTACATATTTAGCTAAAAAGAATAAAAATACAACGTATAATAAAGCTAAACCTAAACAAACATTGTCACAGACTGAAAATTTCTAATCTTAATCATTTTCGACTAATTCTTAATTCCTTTAATTTAATTCCTTATTGTGATTATTGATCTCATCCAACTTTACAGAATTCCTATATCTTATATCAACTAATTATCATTCTCAAATTAATTTCAAACTTTCTATTTTATTAGACTTAGATTAATTTAATATCCGACTTAATTTTCAAATTCTTTATTATTTATTTCCTTTTACATGTCCGATTTCTTAAATTAATTTAAGTATGAAATTTATTATTATTTAAAAAAAGTTGTTTAAATATTAAATTTTTTTTTATGAGTTCAAAATTTATTAGTACTTATTTGTATACTACGGAAATTTTAAATCATTCAATTAACTTGCGGATTACTAAAAACTTTACGTTTAAAAGTTCTTATTTCTTAATTAATTTTGTTAACGATTAATTTAACGACTTCAACCCTTTTCCTTAAACTATTTTAAACTAGTATATTTTTATTAATAACTTTAATTAAGTTTTTAAGCTAGTGTAATACCTAAACTAATTTCTAATCACCTAAACATACTTAGTCAAATCTATCCAAATATTTTAAGCTTGCCTACTTACCGAATTTCTAGACCGCAAACCGAAATATTTAAGAAATTACATATAGCCCACTAACACTAATGTATTAGCCCAGACCCAATACTATCTAAACCTAAAAAATTAAAAACCCTAACCTTTGATAATACTTGTACTACCGCCATCCCACTTCCAGTCCCACACTTGAGTACTTGACACTCCCACTCCTTTCCCAGTTTCCCTCTATTTTTTCATCTAAAATTGTTTTTAACGAAAAATATGGTTAGGATTGGTTTGAAAAAGTCTAAACCGAATTAATTTAGTTTGGTTCGATTTAGATTGAGACCCAATTTGGTTTGGTTTGGATTGAAAAATCAAAAACCGAAATTTTGGTTTGATTTGGTTTTATGAAAAAACCAAACCGCAAACCGAACTTTCACCCTTATTACCAGCCATATCTCCTTAAGATTGAAGTAAGATTTTGTTTTTTTTAATGTAAATATCTTGCCTAAATGTTCATAAATTTCCATATATATACATATTAGTAGCCATGAACTAACTTAGTGGGTACCTTATAAAAAGTTGGAGAATCATCATTCATCAAATGTAACCCAATACTAGCTTTAGGTTTTGTGATGAGCAAGCCATTTAATTTCTTCCATTTTGTTTTCCTAAATTTACTTCATAAAATCACTTGTAAAATTTCCTAATGTTAATTAGTTCAAAAAAAACACAAAAATAAATTCAAGGAGCATAATACACAACTTTAATAGCTTGAATTATCATTTTTTGGGTGCATAATTGGGCGTTATGTCGGGTACTTAAAAGATCATCATTTTAGAGCTTGAAGGACTTAGCTTGGAGGATCATACTACTTACTTTCTTTGGTTTTAGTATGGTATAACTTTTTATCCTACTCTTTATATGAAATTTTACATTATATTTACTTTATAATATACAAAGTATGAAATATGTTGAGTATATTTAAGTAAGAATTTAGTTTCATGAAATTATAATTAAAATAATATCTAGTATATTTATGCTAAAGTTATTTTTTTTATATTAATTAGTATTTTATAATGTTTAGGAAGTGTGAAATATATATATATATATATATATATATATATATATATATATATATATATATATATATATATATATATATATATATATATATATATATAATATATATATATATATATTCTAGTTATATCAAGTTTATAAAGTTTTTATTATAAGTATTTTTTTATAATAATAAAATATCAAGTTAAAAAGATGGATTTTGAAAAAAAATAATAATAAAAATATATAAGTTATAAAATATTAAAGTGTTTTCTTGTGCATATGAGATTTTTTTTTAAAAGTGACTTTTGTGATATTAAGTAAATAGTTTGTACAAAATATTGTTTAGTTGACTATTTGACCAAAATTTATTTCGAATGATGTAAAAGTAGATTTTTTGTATCAATTTTCTCGTTTTAAAATTATGTGTGAAAAGTTCGATTTTAAGAAAAAAAAAATAAAAGAATAAAGTTTTTACTTGTTTTATAACAAGAATTATGAATTTGTGTGAATGTATAAGTTTTACTTGTTTTACAACTAGAAGTACTTATTTTTGTGAGCTTATAAAGAGCTACTTATTTATAACTAGAAATATTGATTTAGTAAAATAATAAGTTGTTTTTGTTTTATAATTAGAATATTAATTTTGTGAACTTGATAAGTCTTTACTTAAATATTGATTTTTGGTGAATTTGTTGAATTTTGAAAATTTATCCATAGAATATAGTTTTTCTTGATGTATAATTAAAATATTTATTTTTGTTAAAAGAATTAAAATATTTATTTGTTGTAAAGTTAGAAATATTGATTATTGAAACTTATTTCAAGAGAAATAAAATTTAGTAGCTACTAGTGAAAATATTATTCTAAAGACTAATAATAGAATATTTAGTTCTAAGTGCAAATATATTAACAAATGAACTATTAAAAATAAAGTTTTAAATAAAGCTTAATGAGTAAAACTTTAGTAGTGAACTTAGAGGGCATATAGGTAATATACTATTAAATAAGGAAGTTAACATCTAAGTTGGTCAAAGTCAAAGTCAACTTGTAGTAGTAAAAATGTGATGTGCTTGTGTGAAATGATCTGTGTATTGATTGAATGACCTTGATAGTAAGGAAATGTCGAACCATGGACCGGCATGTAAAATCCCGGCGCCCATGTTGGCCGGCACGTAAAACGCGGTGTTAGACAGGGGGTTAGCTACCTATCCTGTAGAAGCTCGAGCATAAACATTGGCGGGGTGACGACCCCCACCACAGTTAGATATAGGGCTTTGGCCCTAATCTAGCTAGACCCTTACATATATCAGGTGTCATATTGTTTGTGCTTGTTAATCAATGATGAACTTGATTACTGTTGATGATATGAGGCATGGTACGGTTATAAGTATTAACCAACTGAACTTGCTGAAGTATTAAGATTACCGAATTGTATAAGTGGCAGTAACGTATTTCAGCCAGGTTGAGAATGGTATCTTAATGACTTAAAAGAATGGAAGAGCAAAAGAATATGGTAAAAGTATACAGTGGTGTCAATTTATTATAAGTTCGTACTCTAATTATTATTTAGTAAATGTAGTATATTATTTCCGTATTTTGAGCTGGATAGGGAGTTATGCTCGGCGTTAAGCGCTGACCGATTTAATCGGCTGTTATCCGTATTATGGATGACAGCATGTTGCAGGATTTAGTTTCAGGTTCCGATCCAGGCCGCAACCATAATTTATTTATGCTATCGAGGACTTAGCTCTATACTTCATGTTTGATGATTTTGACGTATTTAATTATTGTGTATTTTTGGAACAAACGATATATATATATTTTTCCTACTTTTTATCATTTTGAATAAACATTTATTGTATTTTTAAAGGTTTTTAGGAGATCTCCATTTTCAGAGTTCCGCATTATTTTGTAAAAAAAATAAATTTTTCATTAGTGTTAATTACGAATCGCGATTTCCGCTTCTGTTACAAGAGGTATCAGAGCTAAATTTTTTCTCGAATTGCGGGACATTTGGTTCTAACGCATAAAGATGTTTTCGATAGCGGACTTTTTCTTTAAAAAAAAAAAGAGAAGATTTTCAACTGATTTTTCAAATATTTTTTTTAAAAAGGAATTTTTCTTGTGTGTGCTTTTGTGACTATGTGCAAATTATCTTTTAGAATTATGTTAATGTGATATCGATGACATGTTTAAATTTTACTTGGAATGGCGAGAGACGATTATACTCCCCTTCACTCAAGAGTGTATAATAGTTTGAATGTAAAGTTATTTCTAGTTATTTAATTTTCTCATAAGAAATTCTTCCTCGGATATTTTTTTTGATTTCAAAATTAATTGACTTTTTATCTCTACCTCTTGTTTTTCATAATTTTATTATCCCTCTCAAACCTCAGAATTTGAATCCTCAAATAATATTACGTGATGGTTCACAATTCATATGTGACCGTATCTTTTCTAACTTCCCTCTTGAGATTTCGGACCACCATTTTCCTACTTGTTTAATATTATTTGAATTGGGCAAATGTGATATTATTTTAAGGATGGATTGGTTGGGACACTATTACACGGAGATTTTGTGTAAGGAGTTAATTACATTACCATCAATAGTTGTTACCCTTGTCTAAGGTAGATGATGTTTTTGACAAATTAGAAGCTAGGCACTCAAGTGTTTTCTAAGATTTATTTGAGGTCTAGGTATCATAAATTAAGGATAGTCGAGGAGGATATTCCTAAGACTATGTTCTAGACCAGTTATGGGCATTATGAGTTTTGGTGATGTCATTAGGGCTGACAAATGTGCAAACGCCGTTTATAAATTTGACTTTGAGATACCTTTATCCTTATTTGAATAACTTTGTAGTTGTTATTATTATTGATGACATTTTGGTATATTCGAATAATAGGAAGAAACATGAGGAATAAGATAGGATCATTCTAAAACTTTTGAGGGGAAAAAAATTGATTGGAAAATTTATTAATTGCGCTTTTTGGCTCGAGGAAATTTCTGTCTTGGTCATATTGTGTCTATGGATGGGACTTCTATGTATTTAGAGGAGAATAAGACAAAAATAGATTAACCGACTCAACTGATGTCTAAAGACTTTTGGGATTAGCCGTTTACTAAAGAAAATATGTTAAGATTTTCTTTAAGGTTATTCGTCCCATATTTGAGTTGTTGAGGAAAGAAATTTAATTTTAATAAAATGAGAGGTATATGATTGATTTTGAGAAATTAAAGTAGAGACTTACCATCGTTCCTATTTCTAGCAATGCCCAAATGTGGAAAATCGCTTGAAGTCTATTGTGATGCCTCATTTCATGTTTTGGGATGTGTACTTTAGCAAGAGGAAAATGTCATATCTTATGTATCGAAGTTTGGAAAACATCGCGAAAAGCTTTTAGGACTAAATTACGTTTGAGTAATGATATACATCTTGCTTCTTATGGTCAAACTGAAAGAACAATTCAGACTTTGGAAGACCTTTTGAGGAGTTGTGTGTTTGATTTTAGAGGTTCTTGGGATGATATATTACCAATGATGAAGTACACTTACAACAAAAGTTTTCAATCTAGCATTAAGAAGGCACTGAAGGAAGCTTTGCATAGGAGAAAGTGTCGAATATCTTTGTGCTGGGATTTGATGGATAGGACCATGCTAGAAGGTCTAGATTTGATTTAGGATTCCATCGATGCATTAAACATTGTTCAATAGAACATAAGAGTAACACAAAACCTACATAAGAACTATGTTGATGATCGCCGAAGGATGTTGCGATTTGAGGTTGGCGACAAGATATTCCTTAAGGTTTCACCTACGAAAGGTGTCAGGATTTTGGGGTTTGAGGAAAGTTGAGTCCATGTTTATTAGATCTTTTGAGATTTTGAGAAGAGTCAGAAAAGTTACTTATGAGTTGTCTATACCTCCGAATTGGAAAAAAGTTCATAATGTGTTCTATATAGCATAGTTGAGAAAATATATTCAGGATCCATCGCCCCATGAACTCTTTCAAATGATGAGTCATTAGCTTACAAAGAGAGGCATATAAGGATTTTGGATACTCGAGTCAAGGAGTTTAGGAGATCAAGGATTACATTGATTAATTGTCTATGGTTGTATCATAGAGTACATGAAGCTACTGGAGATCGAAAGAGACTCACATGAGAGAGCGATACCCTGACTTTTTCAGTAAGTTCAAGTTTCGGGACGAAACTATCTTAAGGGGGGAAGAGTTGTAACAGACTGAAAATTTCTAATCTTAATCATTTTCGACTAATTCTTAATTCCTTCAATTTAATTCCTTATTGTGATTATTGAACTCATCCAACTTTACTAAATTTCTAAATCTTATATCAACTAATTATCATTTCCAAATTAATTTCAAACTTTCTATTTTATTAGACTTTAGATTAATTTAATATCCGATTTAATTTTCAAATTCTTTATTATTTATTTCCTTTTACATGTTCGATTTCTTAAATTAATTTAAGTGTGAAATTTATTATTATTTTTTTTAAAAAAATTTATTTTAAATATTAAATTTTTTTTATGAGCCCAAATTTTTTTAGTACCAATTTTTATACTACGGAAATTTTAAATCATTCAATTAACTTGCGGATTACTAAAAACTTTACGTTTAAAAGTTCTTATTTCTTAATTAATTTTGTTAACGATTATTTTAACGACTTCAACCCTTTTCCTTAAACTATTTTAAACTAGTATATTTTTATTAATAACTTTAATTAAGTTTTTAAGCTAGTTTAATACTTAAACTAATTTCTAATCACCTAAACATACTTAGTCAAATCTATCCAAATATTTTAAGCTTACCTACTTACACAAGTAAAGTAAGTTTTGACAAAATGCAATCCTCCCCTTACCACCCATATCTCCTTAAGATATCTTTTTTTTTTATGTAAATATCTTACCTAAATGTTCATAAATTTCCATATATATAAATATTAGTAGCCATGAACTAACTTAGTGGGTACCTTAGAAAAAGTTGGAGAATCATCATTCATCAAATGTAACCCAATACTAGCTTTAGGTTTTGTGATGTGCAAGCCATTTAATTTTTTCCATTTTGTTTTCCTAAATTTACTTCATAAAATCACTTGTAAAAGTTCCTAATGTTAATTAGTTGAAAAAACAAAACAAAAATAAATTCAAGGAGCATAATACACCACTTTAATAGCTTGAATTATCATTTTTTGGGAGCATAATTGGGTGTTATTTTGGGTACTTAAAAGATCATCATTTTAGAGCTTGAAGGACTTAGCTTGGAGGATCATACTACTTATTTTCTTTGGTTTTAGTATGGTATAACTTCTTATCCTACTCTTTATATGAAATTTTACATTATATTTACTTTATAATATACAAAGTATGAAATATGTTCAGTATGTTTAAGTAAGAATTTAGTTTAATGAAATTATAATTAAAATCATATCAAGTATATTTATGCTAAAGTTATTTTTGTTATATTAATTAGTATTTTATAATGTTTAGGAAGTGTGAAAAAAAATATATATATTCTAGTAATATCAAGTATTGTATCTGTTAAAACTAGTGTTAGTATGTTTAGGGGGTTATGTGTTACTTTAAGAATGTTATTATGTTTAATATTTTTTTATCTGTATTAGAATTTTTGTCAGTTATGCTTATGTTTGCCTTTGAACTAGTTTATAAAGTTGTGTGCTATTTTACGAACATACTTTTACTAAGTATGGTTATGTTAAAAATTATTGTCATTATACATTATTTTGATATTAGAGCTTAACCTTAAATTTTATCAAATTTCTTTGTTATTGTTAAAAAGGTTTTTTTTGTGATTATGTTGATTGTTTAAATTTAGAATTTAAATGATTAATTAAATAAAGATTCTTAATTTCTATTTGAAAAATGTCCAAAAACAATCATAGGTCATTTTGAAACTATTATTTTAAAAAAAGTTTTATTTACTATTCTAAACTATTATAACTAGTAATTTATAATAATAAAATATCAAGTTAAAAAGATGGATTTTGAAAAAAAAAAAAAAATTTATAAGTTATAAAATATTAAAGTGTTTTCTTGTGCATATGAGATTTTTTTTTTAAAAGAGACTTTTGTGATATTAAGTAAATAGTTTGTACAAAATATTGTTTAGTTGACTATTTGACCAAAATTTATTTAAAATGATGTAAAAGTAGATTTTTTGTATCAATTTTCCCTTTTTAAAATTATGTGTGAAAAGTTCGATGTTAAGAAAAAAAAAATAAAAAAATAAAGTTTTTACTTGAATTATAACACGAATTATGAATTTGTGTGAATGTATAAGTTTTACTTGTTTTATAACTAGAAGTACTTATTTTTGTGAGCTTATAAAGAGCTACTTATTTATAACTAGAAATATTGATTTAGTAAAATAATAAGTTGTTTTTGTTTTATAATTAGAATATTAAGTTTGTGAAATTCATAAGCCTTTACTTAAATATTTATTTTTGGTGAATTTGTTGAATTTTGAAAATTTATCCATAGAATATAGTTTTACTCGATTTATCATTAAAATATTTATTTTTGTTAAAAGAATTAAAATTTTTATTTGTTGTAAGGTTAGAAATATTGATTATTGAAACTTATTTCAAGAGATATAAAATTTAGTAGCTACTTGTGAAAATATTAATCTAAAGACTAATAATAGAATATTTAGTTCTAAGTGCAAATATATTAACAAATGAACTATTAAAAATAAAGTTTTAAATTAAGTTTAATGAGTAAAACTTAAGTAGTGAACTTAGAGGGCATATAGGTAAAATACTATTAAATAAGGAAGTTAACAAATAAGGAAGTTAACATCTAAGTTTGTCAAATTCAAAAACCAAAATTTTAAGGTTTGGATTAGGTTTGGAATTTTCAAAAACCGAAAACCGAATTTTTAGACCTCAAACCGAAATATTTAAGAAATTACATATAGCCCACTAACACTAATGGGCTCCCCCATGCTGCCTTTCATTGTGGATGGCATTAAGGTGTTGAGTAACCCTAAAGAGGTAAGGTCTTTAGTAACCCTTGATATGACAATGTAGCACATAAACATAAGAATGCAGCCTACCTAATAAACTCCAATGTTGAACCGGGATAGCACCATCGATTGCAACATTACCTCTTTAAGACATGAACATCGGCTCTATTTATAACTCGCCAATAATAAGAGGCTTTCTATCTTAATCTCCTTCCCCTCATAGAATAATCTCACATGTAAGCCCATAAAAAGCCCAATCCCCTTATCAACCTCAAATATAGCTAAAAGTACGGGTTGCCTCCCGCAAGCGCTTTGTTTAACGTCGTTAGCTCGACGTGACTCACCCTAGTTAACTGGGTTCAAGATCGTTGCTAAGGAAAAGGTTCCTTGCAACACGAACATTCAAGTCTTCATCTTATAAATAATGTATCAATTAGTCTCTTCCAAATTAAAATTTAAATGGTTGTCCCTAGCAAGTCTTTTCTTTTTCTTTTTCTTTTGAGATTTATATTTTCGACATTTCTTCTTGCGGGTTTCAAGGGGGACAACATCGGGGCACTGTTTGGGTAAAACAACATTACAAATTACCTTGGGAGGTGTAGAACTCACCCTTATCACTTCATTTACATCATGCATTGGCTTTCTGACTTGTGTATCACTTACCTGCACAAACTCATCACTTTCCAATAATTCATGGGTTAGATCAAACTTCTCATCACTTCTAAGTCATCAAGGTCTGATTCATGACTAGGCTTAGTGGGGGTATCAATACTACACACAGAGTTAGCAGAGGCTGGAGAAACAGGGGGATGATCGATATTGAACTCATGCTTAACATCCTCTATGTCCATCAAAATCTTGCCTTTAGTAACATCTACAACTGTCCTACAAGTTGCTAAACACGGTCTCCCTAAAATGATTGGGGTCGTATGATCCTCGAGTATGTCTACAATCACAAAATCACAAGGGACCACAGATCGACCAATACCCACTGACACATCTCTCAAAATCCCCTTGTAGTAAATAATGCTACGGTCGGCAAGCTGCAATTTATTCTCATGGGGAGCCAATTTACCAAGGTTTCCTAGTCTCTTTTACAACGAGTATGGCATTAAACTCACACCGGCACCTAAATCACAAAAAGCCTTGTCTATCGAAACACCCCCAATAGTGACAGGAATATTGACATTCCAGGGGTCACCTAACTTAGGAACATTGGTGATTCCCCCATGCTTGTCGGATAGTGTATCCTTAGACATTTTAGGAACCGTGGATGCTTGAGCTACCATGCCTAGAAAAGACGACTCTTTTCCTTTCTTGTGACGAAAATTTTAATTAAGGTATTTAAATTAACCGCAAGCGCACGGTGGTGTTAAACTATCCGGATTAAACTAAAACAAAAACTCGATCGTCAAGTTTTAATTAACCGCAAGCGCTCGGTGTACGCGTAGTGCGGGTCGAACACAAGGAGGCTAGATATTTCTAAATTGTATGTTTTATGATAAACAAGACAAGGGAAAAACAAATAATATGGGTTTTTGTATTTAATCTTAGGGTGCAAGAAACTAAAACAAGTATAAAAATGGTGATAAAACAAGATATGACAAACACTAGGGCGTTGGGCATCACCTAATTCTAACATGGAATTCAATTAGTCTTGTGATTATATGGAATTTAAGCCAAATCGAACGTGATCTAATTAATCTCAAGCTTCCGCTTTATTGATTAATATCAATTTAAGGCCAACTAGTATTAATCCTCAAACTTCCGTTCTATTGGTTAATACTGGAAGGAGTTTAACTTAAATATATCTCATTCCTAAATTAATCATAATCTCAAACTTCCATTTTATTGAAAAGGTTAATAAAGATATTTAAATCAAGATTCATTAAGCATAGGTTCAGTTATAGGCTCGATTCACACACAATCAATCAATAAAATATCAATCCATGCTTTGAATTAGGGATTTTACCCTAACCCTAGATAACAAAACTACTCACTATTCATATCTATGGAAAACTTATAACGATTGATGAACAAAAACGAACAACAAAATGATAACACAAGAAAACTTACAAATCCGGAAGATAACATAAACTAGATATACGAAATCCAAAGGCAACAATGAATTCTTCAAGGAAAGCTTTGAAAATCCGATGATACGATGCGAGAATTGAAATTACAATAATGAAAATGGTAGAGAATTGAAATTACAATAATGAAAGTGCGGGAATTGAAATTACAATAATGAAAGTGCAAGAAAATTGAAAGAAAATTAAAAGAAAAACTGAAATAAAGTTGGTCTAAGACAGGAAAATAAAATAGTACCGCCACTATATATAATGGCTCCAAAAATTAGGAAGAATAACCGACAAAAATGCATTCTGACGGAAAAGTGACGAGCGTCACTTTTCAGGCGACGAGTCGTCGCTCAGTGTCTGACTAGCGAACTTTGAATGGTTGCTATTTCTTGCACGGTTATCGAAAATGGACATATAATATACCGTTGGAAAGCTCTTGAAGTCTACTTTCCAATGCCGCAAACTTTACATCAATGTGATCTCTATATCATAAGTTAATGCTAAAAGAGTGAACATGTATCAAATTTCACTTCCAAACTTTTGTCTTTTAAGCACTTTTCCATTCTATACTCTTTTGCCCATCTTCATTGTCAAAAATCTTTGAACGAGCAACGATCTCTTCACATATTTTAGGGATCTTAGGCTATTTCTCCAAGCCTTCGGCCTCTTATCACCCCGGGGCCTAACAAAAACTCCAATTTGGCCTCATATATCACATGAAACACAATGTAAAGCTCATAAGACAAAATTATCATAAATTACTAAAAACACTACGTAAAACCCACTAAAAACTACATATAAGGAGCATAAAAATAACACAGATAAGCGCAAATAATTGCACTTATCAAACTCCCCCATGCTTAGCCTTTGCTCATCCTCGAGCAAATCAAGGTGAAAAAACAAGTAAAACAAGGCCAAGACATGGTCTCCAAATCCTAAACTACTTCTTATGCCTTCCTTTCCTAAACGCCTTTAATTCCCGGTGTTTGCCAAGGGTCCAAATCATTCGTACCACTTAACCCCTTCGCTTAGCTAACACAACACACAACAAAAGAAAATAAAAAGATAGACATGATAGATCAAAAACATCAAAATATAAAAAATCAAAATCAAATCCCTATTCTTCAACCTTCTTATAGCTCCTCAAAAGATAAAAATGTATGTGCGAAATGAAAAAAGGAAAATCTAGAGGTTCTTCCTCCAAATGTGGCCTACCCAAATACCTTCCTTATGTCTCCTACTTCTTATGTCGCCACACCAAAACAAAATGAAGAATAAGTAAACCATGTATCTATCTTTTTCTCTCATTTTGCCTAGGGGCTCATTTTTGGGTTTTCGCCCTAGCCACTCATTTACTTTTTCAAATCTCACTTGCTCACCCACTCATGCCGCTCTTTTGCCTAGGTTGCCCTTTCGGGTTTTCAACCTAACTGGGCTTATCTCTTATCAAGCATGAATTTCTTTCCCCTTTTCTAAAAACAAGAAAGTACAGATTTAGCTAAAAAGAATAAAAAATACAATGTATAATCAAGCTAAACCTATACAAACATAAATAGGATAGAAAACATGAATAGGCAAGTAATGAGCTCCCTCACACTTGCCTTTCAAGAGGGATGGCAATAGGGTGTTCAGTAACCCTGAAAATGTGGGGTCTTTAGTAACCCTAGATATGACAATGAAGCACAAAAACATAAGAATGCAGCCTACCTAATAAGCTCCAATGTTGAACCGGGATAGCACCATCGATTGCAACATTACCTCTTAAGCATAAACATCGGCTCTACTTATAACTCCCCAAAAGTAAGAGGCTTCCTATCTTAGTCTCCTTCCGCTCAAAAATGATCTCACATGTAAGCCCATAAAAATCACAAACCCCTTTTCAATCTCGAACCCAACCCAACACATATATCCATTATCACAACCACAACAAGATGCACAAAAATAAATACCGAAACTCCAAAATTGTAAGGCTCAAACAATGGAGCTCTTGGATCTCGCAATCCAAGAACTTACTTTGGATCAAAAAGGATGGGAGCTTATTTTTGGTTCAAAATTTGTAGCTCAAAAACATGTAGTGGTTAGTAAAAGATGATGTGCGAGAATCTAAGTGAGGATAGTTCGGTGGGTCTAGGTGCGATAATATAGTGGAGCTAGAATATGGTGAAAGGAAAGAGTAGAGATAGGGATAGAAATAGAAATAGAAATATACCTGCAGGCGACGCGACGTAGGAGGAATAAAAATAGCGGCAATGGCAGCTCCAATGAACACTCACTCTCCTTTTGCCTGGCCTCTTTAACAGGTTTATGGCTAGCATTCTTCTCATTTCATTTTTTTTCTTTTTTTTTTTCTTTTTTTTTTCGGGTGGTATGAAAAGAAAAACAAAAAAACAAAAATACAAAATACAAAAAAGAAACTAATCTGAGAACTAAAAAGAACTAATCTTAGACTCCCCCCATGCTTATCTAAAGCATTGTCCCCAATGCTTAACTGCGTAGCAAGGGAACTAAAAAACATAGGAAACAGAAGCATATAAATAAGGGAAGTCTAATATAAAAAGAACTAAAACAAAAATAAAATTTAGCTAAAAGTACGGTTTGCCTCCCGCAAAGCCTTGATCGTCAAAAGCTGTCTACAATGTCTAAGGATACACTATCCGAATATCTTTTGATTAATTAAAATTTTATGATTATAGGTTTTATGATAAACAAGACAAGGGAAAAACAAATAATATGGGTTTTTGTATTTAATCCTAGGGTGCAAGAAACTAAAACAAATATTAAAAGGATGGTGTTAAAGCAAGATATGATAACACTAGGGCGTCGGGCATCACCTAATTCTAACGTGGAATTCAACTACTCTCATGATTGTATGGAATTAAGCCGTTAACATAATCGAACGTGATCTAATTAATCTCAAGCTTCCGCTCTATTGAATAATATCAATTTAAGGCCAACTAGTATTAATCCTCAAACTTTTGTTATATTGGTTAATACTAGAAGGAATTTAATTTAAATATGTCTCAATCCTAAATTAATCCTAATCTCAAACTTCCGTTTTATTGAAAAGGTTAATAAAGATATTTAAATCAAGATTCATTAAGCAAAGGTTCAGTCATAGGCTCAATCGCACACAATCAATTAATAAAATATCAATTCATGCTTCGAATCATGGATTTTACCCTAACCCTAGAAAAGAGAACTACTCACTATACATATTAATGGAAAACATATCGAAAATGATGAACAAGAATGAAGAACAAAATGATAACGCAAGAAAACTTACAAATCTGGAAGATAACATAAACTCGATATAAGAAATCCAAACGCCGTAATAAATTCTTCAAAGAAAGCTTAGGGAATCCAAAAGTACGGTGCGAGAATTGAAATTACAATAATGAAAGTGCGGGAATTGAAATTACAATAATGAAAGTTCAAGAAAATTGAAATTACAATAATGAAAGTGCAAGGAAATTGAAAGAAAACTAAAGGAAATGCAGAAATAAAAATAGTCTAAGACATGAAATAATAATAGTAACCGCCATTATATATAATGGCTCCAAAAATTCAGAAGAAAAACCGTCAAAAATGCATTCTGACGGAAAAGTGACGAGCGTCAATTTTCAGGCGACGAGTTGTCGCTCACTGTCTGGCTTACAAACTTTGAATGGCCGCCATTTCTTGCACGGTTATCGGATATGGACATATAATATACCGTTGGAAAGCTCTTGAAGTCTAATTTCTAATGCCGCAAACCTTGCATCAATGTGATCTCTTTATCAAACGTTATGGGCAAAAGAGTGAGCATGTATCAAATTTCAACTCCAAACTTTTGTCTTTTAAGCACTTTTCCATTCTTTTCTCTTTTGCCCATCTTCATTATCAAATATCTTCGAATTAGCAACGATCTCTTCACATATTTTAGGGGTCTTAGGCTATTTCTCCAAGCCTTCACCCTCTTATCATTCCGGGTCGTAACAAAAACTCCAATTTTGCCTCATATATCACATAAAACACAATGTAAAGCTCATATGACAAAATTACCAAAAATTACTAAAAACATTACCTAAAACCCACTAAAACTACATATACGGAGCATAAAAATAGCACGGATAAGCGCAAATAATTGCACTTATCAAACTCCCCCATGCTTAGCCTTTGCTCGTCCTCGAGCAAATAAAGGTGAAAAAACAAGTAAAACTAGGCCAAGACATGGTCTCCAAATCCTAAACTACTTCTTATGCCTCCCTTCCTAAACGCCTTTAATTTCCGGTGTTCGCCAAGGGTCATAATCATTCGTACCTCTTAACCCCTTCACTTGGCTAACACAACACACAACAAAAGAAAATAAAAAGATAGACATGATGAATCAAAAACATCAAAACAACAAAACCAAAAACAAAAATACCTATTCTTCAACCCCCTTATGGCTCCCAAACAAATATAAAGGTGAGAAATGAAAAGGAAAAGCAAAAATCTACTACTTATTCCTCCAAATGTGGCCTACCTAATTACCGTCCTTATGACTCCACTTCATATGTCGCCAACACCAAAGAAAAATGCAAAGTAAATAAATAATGTATCTCTCTTTTTCTCTCATTTTGCCTAGGGGCTCATTTTTGGGTTTTCGCCCTAGCCACTCATTTACTTTTTCATATCTCACTTGCTCACCCACTCATGCCGTTCTTTTGCCTAGGTCGCCCTTTCGGGTTTTCAACCTAGTTGGGCTTATCTCTTATCATGCATGAATTTCTTTCCCTTTTTCCAAAAACAATAAAGTACAGATTTAGCTAAAAAGAATAAGAATACAATGCAAGATCAAGCTAAATCTATACAACATAAATATGATAGAAAACATGAATAGGCAAGTAATGGGTTCCTCCATTCTTGCCTTTCAAGGTCGATGGCAATAGGGTGTTCAGCAACCCTGAAAATGTAGGGTCTTTAGTAACCCTAGATATGACAATGTAGCACATAAACATAAGAATGCAGCCTACCTAATAAACTCCAATGTTGAACCGGGATAGCACCATCGATTGCAATATTACCTCTGAAGCATGAACATCGATCGACTCTACTTATAACTCCCCAAAAATAAGAGGCTTCCTATCTTAATCTCCTTCCCCTCATAGAATAATCTCACATGTAAGCCAATAAAAAGCCGAAAACCCTTATCAACCTCAAGCCCAACCCAACACATAAACCCATCATCACAACCACAACATACATAATGTATAAAAATAAACCACCCAAACTCCAAAACTGTAAGGCTCAAATAATGGAGATCTTGAATCTCGCAATCCAAGAACTTACTTTGGATCAAAGAGGATGGGGGCTTATTTTGGTTCAAAATTTTTAGCTCAATTACATGCAATGGTTAGTAAGAGATGATGTGCGAGAGTTTAAGTGAGGATAGCTTGGTGGGTCAAGGTGTGATAATATAGTGGAGCTAGAATATAGTGAAAGGAAAGAGTAGAGATTGGGATAGAAATATACCTGCAGACGACGACGCGGCGTAGGAGGAATAATGATAGCAGCAATAGTGATAGCAACTCCAATGAGAACTCACTCTCCTTTTGCCTAGCACCTTCACAGGTTTATGGCTAGCACTCTCTATTTTTTTCATTTTTTCAATTTTTTTTTTTGTTTTTTTTTTGGTGGTATGAAAAGAGGAACGAAAATACAAAAAGGTGGTATGAAAAGTGAAAAAAAATACAAAAATAAAAAATACAAAATCAAAAGAAAACAAAGTATAAAAACTAATCTAAGAAAACAATAAAAGTTACACTACGAAAAGCAATAAAACTAAACTAACAGGCGTACACTCCCCCCCATGCTTATCTAAAGCATTGTCCCCAATGCTTAATTGCATAGCAAGGGAACAAAGAACATAAGAAACAGAAGCATACAGATAAGGGAAGTCTAATGTAAAAAGAAGTAAAACAAAAATAAAATCTAGCTAAAAGTACAGGTTGCCTCCCGTAAGCACTTTGTTTAACGTCCATCGCTCGACGTGACTCAGCCCAGTTAACTAGGCTCAAGATTGGACATTGTCAGAGCTCTTAGCATCTTATTGAACTCCTTTGAAAAATTCAAACCAAGATGATAGAGGTAGTTCGAAAGAAGAATAGCTACAGAAATAAAGGTGAGAGCCCTTTTCGATTTGTAAAACAGTCTAGCAACACATTCAGGAAAAGCATACGCATTACTCCAATTTAGCACAGATGGATCATGGTCAAGGAGACTATAACAGGAGAGTTTGTCAATAATATAATTATCAGCAATAAAATCAGTGTTAACAAACTCTATAGTACTTTTGTGAATTAAAGGTGATGATGCAACCATGAGGGACTTTTCTTCCTCAGCCAAAAACAGTTCGAAACATGAAAAAGTCTCGAGATGAAGAAACTCAGTATCAAAAGAATTAACCAATGCTAATGTTTCTTCATCATATACTCCGTCACCCTTTAACATTAATTCAAGTGCATCTACTTCACGTTCCCAAATAGACTTGGAATGACATTCTTTATGAACAAAGTTAGTGTGGTCAATGGTGGGCTCACACTCAATGGGTGGTGAATGAATGAGAGGAGATGGGGAGACACAATCACAAGAAGTAATATCATAAGACTCAATAGCATCAGAAACTAAAGACTCTACATCCCCATCATCAATAAACATGTTATCAAGTGCAAAAGTTTCACCAAGTGATTCCTCTACATCCCTACCAGTATGACTCTTATGGGATGAATTAAGATCCTTATTGCTACTGACATTTAAATTCATATTTTCAACTTCTTTCTCAAAGGCTTGAGCACAAAGACTCAAAAATTCCTTTGGCAAGGTTTCAACATAAGAATCATTAGCACAAGTCATATCCAAAAAATTCACACACTATTACAGAAGGAACAATAAATGAGCTATCACAAGGTAAATCAATAGGCAAGTCAGAGTAATTAAGATTATCACCTTGTTCGATTGGAAAGTGCAACTCACCCACATTACCCTTTGAAGTACCCTTTGAAGAAAGGGAATCATCAAGCTCAATTGTTGCGTCACTTGTTTTAATTAACCGCAAGTGCACGGTGTACGCGTAGTGCGGGTCGAACACAAGGAGGATATATAATTCTAGATTGTATGTTTTATGATAACCAAGACAAGGGAAAAACAAATAAGATGGGTTAAATTTAATCCTATAACGAAAGAAATTAAAACAAGTATAAAAATGGTATTAAAACAAGATATGACAAACACTAGGGCGTTGGGCATCACCTAATTCTAACATGGAATTCAATTACTCTCATGATTGTATGGAATTAAGCCATTAACATAATCGAACGTGTGCTAATTAATCTCAAGCTTCCAGTCTATTGATTAATATCGATTTAAGGCCAACTAGTATTAATCGCCAAACTTCCATTATATTGGTTAACACTAGAAGGAGTTTAACTTAATTATATCTCATTCTTAAATTAATCCTAATCTCAAACTTCCGTTTTATTGAAGAGGTTAATAAAGATATTTAAATCAAGATTCATTAAGCATAGATTTAGTCATAGGCTCAATTCACACACAATCAATCAATAAAATATCAATCCATGCTTCGAATTAGGGATTTTACCCTAACCCTAGATAAGAAAACTACTCACTGTGCATATTAATAGAAAACATAAAGCAGTTGATGAACAAGAACGAAGAACGAAATAATAACGCAAGAAAACTTACAAATCTGGAAGATAACATAAAATAGATATAAGAAATCCAAATGCTGTAATAAATTGTTCAAGGAAAGCTTCGGGAATCGAAAAGTACGGTGCGAGAATTGAAATTACAATAATGAAAGTGCAAGAAAATTGAAAGAAAACTAAAAGAAAAACTGAAATAAAGTTAGTCTAAGACAGAGAAATAAAATAGTAATCGCCATTATATATAATGGCTCCAAAAACTTAGAAGAAAAACTGCAAAAATGCATTCTGACGGAAAAGTGACGAGCGTCACTTTTTTTAGGCGACGAGCCGTCGCTCACTGTCAGACTGGCGAACTTTGAATGGCCGCCTTTTCTTGCACGGCTATCGGATATGGACATATAATATACGGTTGGAAAGCTCTTGAAGTCTACTTTCTAATGCCGCAAACCTTGCATCAATGTGATCTCTCTATCAAAGGTTATGGCCAAAAGAGTGAGCATGTATCAAATTTTACTTCCAAACTTTTGTCTTTTAAGCACTTTTTCATTCTTTTCTCTTTTGCCCATCTTGATTGTCAAACATCTTCGAACGAGAAACGATATCTTCACATATTTTATGGGTCTTAGGCTATTTCTCCAAGCCTTCACCCTCTTATCACCCCGGGACCTAACAAAACTGTAATTTTGCCTTATACATCACATAAAACACAATGTAAAGCTCATAAGAAAAAATTATCACATATTACTAAAAACACTACCTAAAACCCACTAAAACTACATATAAGGAGCATAAAAATAGCACGGATAAGCGCAAATAATTACACTTATCAACCCTTGTGATCCCGAGTCCGTGGAATTGGTCATTCTTCTTGGTTGTTGGCCCATTTGAGTTTTGATGATGACTTAACAATTATAAACAAACAAAGTATTTTAGAGATTGTTTTATAAGTCAAATATCCGATTGTCTTAATCGTTGATGGCACCTAAGAAGGTTGTGCAAAGAGCATTGTATGTCGAAGTCAAAGTCAAACTCAAACTTAGAGAGTTAATCTTGCAAAGTCAAACAGTCAACGTACATATTCCAGTTCCAAGATTGATAAAACTGAAGTCAGACCAGATGGAGACAACGCAGTGTTCCAAACACAACGAGTCAGAGAAATAAGACAACAGAGAATAGGGAAATAAATTTTTATTTTTATTTTTCTTTTATTGACTTGTATGGTTGAAACTTAGACTTGCACAAGGGTTTTAATTGGCTAAAAATAACTACCTATCTTAGAGGAATTAAATATCTTAGATCCTATTTTATCTCCACAAAAATAGGATTTACTATTCTTGGCTTAAAACCTAACCGTATACTTGGAGTAACCTCCAAGTTTCTTACCCACGGTCCCACGTTTTTGTATCATGGGATTAAGGCTATTTCTAATTCTTGTTGGTATATAAATACTCTTGTATCCGGCACAATTACCTGCGCCGAGTGCCCCCTTCAAGAATTAAGAGAGATCAAAATCAAGAAAAGGAAAAAGATAATTGTTCTTAATAGCCAATTAATTCAATCGACTTTTGCTTGTGCAATTCTTTGCTTTCATCCAATTTAAGAATCTTATTTTGTAAGGGTTTTTATGAGTGTGTAAACTTAGACTTTGGGAAGTCTAAGGGGGAACTTAGAGAAGTTTATGTAAAAGAGAGAAAAAGAAACGAGAAGAAGAACCGAGAAGGAGAAATAGAGAATTAGGCCTAGAGAAGAGAAGGAGAAGAATTTTATGTAATAGAGTTGTAAATTACATAAAGTTTAATAAGAGAAGTTAAAATCCGAAGTGGTCGTGGCTTTCTTTCTTTCAAGGCCAAGAAAGTTTCCACGTTAAATCTTTATGTTCTTTTAAGTTTCTTTAATTTGCTTTGAGTATTTTATCATTGTAAAATTCCGCAAGAAACAGGGCAAAAATACTCCTAAAGGCTACACAACAATTCACCCCCCCCTCTTGTTGCGTTCATTATCTCTAAGTGTTTCTACAATTGGTATCAGAGCCCTGTTCCTCATTTGATCAGGAAACCCTGAGAGCTGTATCTTGGTGTATTAGAGATGTTGAAAATGAACGAACGCATGGAAGAAGGTTACTCCACTCAAATATCGCCTATGTTTGATGGAAAATTCTACGAGTATTGGAAGAATAGGATGGAAATCTTCATCAAGGCCGAGAACTATCAAGTTTGGAGAGTCATCGAAGTTGGAGATTTCGAGGTAACCACTATCAATTCCAACAACGAGACTGTTCCCAAACCGATAACAGAATTTGAGAAGGAAGATTTTCAGAAAATGGAGATGAATGCTCTTGCCATCAAATTACTTCACTGTGGGCTTGGTCCAAATGAACACAATCGAATTATGGGTTGCAAAACAGCAAAACAGATTTGGGATCTGCTGGAAGTTACCCATGAAGGAACAAGTGAAGTAAAGCGTTCCAAGATTGACTTGCTCATGTCAAGATATGAAAGATTCGTTATGGAACCTAGAGAAAGCATTCAAGAAATGTTCACTAGGTTCACTAACATCACAAATGAACTTGTCTCTCTTGGAAGGCTAATTCCCTCAGATCAACAGGTACGAAAAATCCTAAGGAGCCTACCTCAAGATGATCGCTGGAGAGCTAAGGTCACTGCCATTCAAGAATTTAAAGATTTCACCAAATTAACCTGGAAGAGTTAGCTGGTTCCCTGATGACTCATGAATTACATCTGGGAACAGCGGACAGTTCCAGGGACAAAGGCCTGGCTCTGACAGCAAATGATCATAAAGAGTCAGAAAGCGATGAGGAAGAGGCAGCAATGTTGGTGCGAAATTTCAAGAAGTTCTTCAGGAACAACAGATATAATAATCAAAGAAACTTCAAAGAAAGAGGAACTGCAAATTCAAAAGCCAACTTTGAATGCCACACAAATGTGGAAGTACCGATCACTTCATCAAAGAATGCCCTCAATGGAAGAACGAGAAGGGTAAAGGGAAGGCAAGGGAAACAGGAAGACAACCAATGAAAGGGAACTTCAACAAAGCTGATTTTCGCAAAGCCATGATAGCTGCATGGGGAGAATTTGAAAGCGAGGCTGAAACCGAAGTTCCAATTGAAGAAGAAACAACCAATCTTTGTCTTATGGCAACACATGATGAGAAGTCCAAAGAGGTATTGTCTTCTAATTCATTTTCTAATTACCTCTTCAAATTGGATAAACATGAATTGATTAAAATGATTTTGGAGACACGAAATAATCTAGAAAAACAAACTGCCATATGTCTCCAACTAGAGAAAGACCTTAAGACTAGTAAAGACCAAATATCCTACCTAAATTCTTTTAGGTCCGATGTGCAAACTCGTTTTTTTGATTTGCTTGATAAAAATGTGATGTTAAAGGAAGCTATAGAAAAAGTGAAACAAGAAAACATCATGTTGATTGTTGAACTAAATCAATATATATTGCTAGGATTAGAACTAAAAATCGAATCTATTCAAGAGACTAAAAATGATTTTAACAAAATAAAGTTAGACCTAGAATCCACCAAAAATAAAAATGAAAAACTTAAGCTTGAATTAAATTCAAGAGGAAAAGGGAAAATCAAAGAGGTTCCCAAATGGATTCTTGACACTAAAACCAAAGGAACTGAAGGTTTAGGATATAATAAATATAACAAAAAGATGAAGGTTTATGTTAATCTCCCAAGTATTAAGGTCTGTTCCTTTTGCGGCAAAACGGGGCACCTGAAACATCAATGTTTAAAAAAGGAACAGCACAACAAAACGAACCAAATATATGTCGATAGAATTTGGATTAAGAAATATGATTCATGTATAATCGACATGGAACCCAAGGATGGCTGGGTTCCACCCTCTAACAACTAAGTTCGTTTTGCAGGTTCTAGTGAGGGGGAACAGCTTATGGTATCTCGACAGTGGCTGTTCCAAGCACATGACAGGCGATAGATCAAAGTTTCTCTCACTAGAAGCCTATGATGGAGGAACTGTGACCTTTGGCGACAACATGAAAGGAGAAATTATTGCAAAAGGAAAAATAGGAAGGTCAAGCTCCCATGCTATAGACAATGTATTTTTAGTCGAGAATTTAAAACACCATCTTTTAAGTATCTCTCAATTTTGCGACAAAGGTAACTCTGTAAACTTTACTTCTGAAAAATGCATCATTTCTAGGAACGACACAGGAGACATCATACTAGAAGGAATCAGAAAAGGGAACACCTACGTGGTGGACCTGTAAACTGTTCCTAAAACCAGCCTAACGTGTTTGAGTGTTTTAGAAGATGACCCTCGTCTTTGGCATAAACGATTAGGTCATGCTAGCTTTTCATTGCTTAATACATTACGATCTAAAGACCTAGTTAGAGGATTACCGTCCTTAAAATTTCAAAAGAATGAAGTTTGTGATCCTTGTGCCAAAGGAAAACATGTAAGGTCGTCCTTCAAACCTAAAAATGTCGTGACCACCTCAAAGCCACTTGAATTAATTCATATGGATCTTTGTGGACCAATGAGAATCCAAAGTCGCAGCGGTAAGCGATATGTATTTGTTATAGTTGATGATTACAGTAGATTTACATGGACATTATTTTTATCTAGCAAAGATGAGGCTTTTGATGAATTTGTTGCATTTGCCACCAAAATTCAAAAATCTAGTAACAATCAACTTGTCCACATAAGATCGGATCATGGTAAAGAATTTGAAAATTCAAGGTTCATGGATTATTGTAATGAGCATGGTTTAAGTCACAATTTTTCCGCACCTAGAACACCACAACAAAATGGTGTGGTGGAACGTAAAAATCGAACTTTAGAGGAAATGGCTAGAACCATGTTAATAGCTAGTGGTCTACCTAGAAAATTTTGGGCCGAAGCCGTTAATACTGCATGCTATATATTAAATCGTGTATTAATTAGACCGATCACTTCTAAGACCCCCTACGAACTATTTAAAGGAATTAAACCTAATATTTCATATTTTCGAGTCTTTGGATGTCGATGTTTTGTGCATGTCAATGGAAAAAGAAATATAGGTAAATTTGATGAAAGAAGTAATGAAGCAGTATTTCTTGGCTACTCATCTCACAGTAAAGCATATAGAGTTTACAATAAGAAAACTATGTGTGTTGAAGAATCTGTTCACATTATCTTTGATGAAACTAATTTTACGACAAGTGAACAAGAAACAGGTGATTTTAAGATAGGTCTTGCAAACCTGGAAGAAGATGAAAACATACATAAGGAGCAAGAACAAGAAGAACTACAGCAGGTTCAAAATACTGAACCAAATCAAGAAGTGGAACAACAGGCAAATCAGGAACAGCCTGACGTTCCCAATCCAGATATTCTAAGAGACATACAAGATGAAAGAATTGAAGCTGAGCCTAATCAGAATCAAGTCAGTGAGCCTGCTTCCACATCTATCTCCACAAGAGACTTTGTCCCAAAGCCGTGGAAACAACAAAAATCACATCCACTAGACTTGATTCTAAGCGATATGGGACAAGGCATACAAACAAGGTCCCAAATGAGAAACTTTTGTGCACACTTTGCATTTCTCTCAACATTGGAACCCAAGAATCATGAAGAAGCTCTACAAGATTCAGATTGGGTAGTCGCAATGCAAGATGAATTAAATGAGTTTGAAAGAAATAAAGTGTGGCACATGGAACCAAAACCCAAGAATAAGAAGACTATTGGATTGAAATGGGTATTCAGAAACAAGCTGGACGAACATGGCATAACAGTAAGAAACAAAGCAAGGTTGGTGGTTAAAGGATACAATCAACAGGAAGGTATTGACTATACTGAAACTTTTGCTCCAGTAGCTAGGTTAGAAGCTATTAGAATTCTTATTTCATTTGCTGCTTTTATGAATTTTAAATTATATCAAATGGGTGTGAAATGTGCATTTTTAAATGGTTTTCTAGAAGAAGAAGTCTTTGTGGAACAGCCACCTGGCTTTGAAAACCCAATTTCTCCGGATCACGTCTACAAGCTTGATAAAGCTCTTTATGGGCTAAAACAAGCTCCTAGGCAATGGTACGAGAGATTATCTAAATTTTTGATTGAAAACAAGTTCATAAGGGGTAAAATTGACAAGACCTTATTCTTCAAGAATAAAGGGTCAGATATTTTAGTCGTTCAAATATATGTTGATGATATTATTTTTGGAGCCGCTAATGAATCGTTATGTAAAGAATTTGCTGACCTAATGAGTGCTGAATTTGAAATGAGTATGATGGGAGAATTAAAATTCTTCCTTGGTTTGCAAATTAAACAAACTGCTAACGGTATCTTTATTCATCAACAAAAATATATAAAAGAACTTCTAAAGAAATATGGACTAGATAACGCTAAAACAAACCACACACCGATGGCCACTAACATTAGATTAGATGAAGATTCTAATGGTACAAATATAGATCAAACAATGTATTGAGGCATGATAGGATCTCTACTATATTTGACTGCTAGTAGATCCGATATTTCTTTTAGTGTTGGTTTGTGTGCTAGATTTCAATCAAACCCTAAAGAATCACACCATACAGCAGTAAAAAGAATTCTAAGGTATCTAAAGGGAACAAATGACTTGTCCCTATTTTATCTGAAAAGTGATGTCTATGACTTGAAAGGGTATAGTGATGCAGATTATGCAGGTGATCTTGTGAATAGAAAAAGTACATCAGGAATGGTACAGTGTTTCTTGGCTCTTGCTTGGTATCATGGTGTTCCAAGAAACAAAACACAGTAGCTTTATCCACTGCAGAAGCAGAATACGTGGCGGCAGCAGCTTGTTGTTCCCAAATGCTATGGATAAAACAACAGCTAAGGGATTTTGGTATTAAATTTGAATGTGTTCCTATTTATTGCGAAAATACCAGTGCCATTTGTATATCTAAAGATCCGGTGCATCATTCTAGAGTTAAACATATTCATATTAGGCATCATTTTCTTAAGGATAACGTAGAGCATAAAAACATTATTGTTAAACATGTCAATACTAGTGATCAAGTAGCAGATATAATGACTAAACCGCTTCCAAGGGAATAATTCGAAAAGATGAGATTGGAGCTAGGTATGATCAAGCTTCACTAAAGTTTAATGCTAGTATTCCTCCTCTAAGCAACATGAAAATTGGAAGGGTTAGATCAACCACAACAACCGAGATTGAAAATTCAATCATTGCGAGATTTAGGTATGCAACTATCTAAGTATGTGCCATGAATATTGTCTTGATTGCTTGCTTAACTGAATAGACCAAGTAGCATAATTTGTCTTATTTTATTCTATTAGTCTCATATTATAAAATTAATTTTTTTTGTATAAACAAAAATTCACAAAAAATTTATTTTATATTTTCACAAAATTCCAACATTTTACTTTATTTTATTTTGTGGTCAACTCAAATTACTTATAGAAGACGGATCATCGAAGTGTTTCGAAAAATCGTTATTAAATGTTCGATTCAATGAATTTACCCGCGAACTGTTCGTTACACTCCATATTCAAATGAAACGAAATTAGTGCAAACCATTAAGTAACCGTCCTTTCAACCCATTAAAACCCACTCCCTCACATCACATCACTCACTTCTCACATCAAGTACAGCACGCAAACCGTCTCCTCATTTCACCATCTTCATCTTTCCCTTAATCCTTCATTCTCTCTCTCTCTCTCTCTTTTAACAATGAAAAACCCAAAATCTTCATCCTCCAGTAAAACCCCAAAGAAAAAGATGCCCAAATCTTCACATCCTAAGCCATTACAAGTCGTATATCCTTCCCTCTAAGTAAATGCACCTCCATCATCATCTCAAGAACCACAAAAATTAAATACCCCTAAATCAGCCATGCATGCCGGAACCAAAAGATCCCGTTCTACACCGAAAGGTACCTCTTCATCCAAACCATTGAAAAGGATCAAGCGAGCAAACCCTGATAGTGCTGAGGAAGTTACAAAGGAAATGTCAGTTGGGTTCGGACTCGAAAAATATTGGTATGAATCTACATCTTTTTCCCAATTACATGCTATCTTACAAAATCAAGGGTGGGAAAACTTGTGTACGATCACTCATGCAATCCGATTTTTCCTAATCTAATGCGTGAATATATTAAAAATTTCACCATTGAAAATGGAGTCTGTACAAGTACCGTTAAAGAAATTAAAATTGAGTTTAACAGCTTGATGATAGGAGAATGGTTTGATGTTCCAGCTGTAGGGTTTGACACTTATTATGTGGGTTCGAAAATTGTGTTTTCGGGTATCACGGAAAAGACAGTATTAAAATTTCTTGGTCAAGATGATAAGAAACGATTTAGTCACAAGTCGTTGTCACCTCTTCATAAACTGCTTTACAACATTGCACGCCGATTTATTTTACCCCATAATTCTAAGCGGAGTGAAGTTAATCTTCGTGACGCCACCTTAATTTATTGTATGGCTAATCATATAAAATTAATTTTCCGTCTATGATGGTTTCACATTTGTCTGAGTGCATTGAAAAAGGACTTATGGTTGGTTATGGAGGTTTGCTGACTAGTATTTTTAAGAAATTTGGTGTTCCCTTGGATGGCCTTCAATTTCCTATGAGCGCCAATAATCAAATAAGTGCAAAATGCCTTAAAAATTTGCATTTAAGTTTAAATGAAAAAGGGATTTTGGAGGACCTCATTGAAGTTGAGGAAGTAGGTTCTGATGAGGAGAAGAAGGAAGTCGAAAAGGAAGTTGAAGAAGAGGAAGAAGAGGGAAAAAACTAAAGAAAAGGAGAAGGAAGAAAAAGAAAAAGAGGTGCAAGATGATGTTCCCTCTGCCAGCACTGATAAGGCAGAGGAGATTCAGGAACAAGGGAAAGTTTGTAGTGAGGGGGAAGAATCTGTAGAAGAAGGGGATGAACTTGAGGAAGTTGATTCGAGTGATAGTTCTGGTGATGAGGAGGTAGCTAAGCCAATAAAGGAGGAATCCCTGATTACTCCTAGGAAGAGTAGGAGGCTTGCTTCGAAACTTTCTGTTGGTAAGGATGAAGGAACCACTCTACACCCCACTAAGACAACAACCAATGTCCCATCCTCACCACAACCAGTGTCCCACATACCATCCCTACCACCATCACCAATAGCAACTTCTCAACCACCATTTACCTCACAACCATCTCCTACACACACTGGTTTTGATACGAACCCTTCACCTGTTCCACCTGCATCATTTGATCTTCTTCTCACTACGTTTGACAATTTGCAGTCGCTCTTCTATGCTTTTCAAGATGAGATTCGTGTTTCACTTGCCTCAATCACTGACCAGCTTACCCAGATGGAGTTCCGTCTTGGAGCCAAACTGGACACAGTGGAAGTGCAAACCGAGTTTGTTGATGAAGAGACTGCTCAGTGATCCCTCTTCTGCTTTATCAGTTCATATTTTATCAGTTTGTTGGCCACACCATTTGAAGTTGTAATCTCAAAACAATCTTTACTTTTTGTCTTTCTTTTGAGCATACCAGCTGGGGTACCAAACACTTTCTCTTTTGTTGCTCTATATAACTATGCTACTATCCTTTCTTTCCTATTTTATATGGTCTATGATGTTCAATGCTTGCATTTCTTGATTTATGTTTTGGCATTTGCTCATTTAGTTTGCTGCTTACTTTCTTAATTTGTCTAACGCTTGCCTTAGTGCTGTGGTCTGATAAAACCCCTACTTTTTGATTGATGTCAAAAGGAGTTAGAAAGGCAACAAACTTAAGATGATTCTTGTGGATGCTTATGCTTAACTTAGTCTTTGTTTGTTCTTTAAAATGTTTGATGCTTATGCTTAACTTAGTCTTTGTTTGTTCTTTAAAATGTTTTTACATGGTTTCTGTTTTTTATATGTTAAAGGATCATGTTTTGGTTTATTATGCTTAGTTTATGATTACTTATGCTTAGTTATTTGGATTATCTGATTATCATGTTTTATTTAGATTCTTTTATTATGCTTAGTTTATGATTACTTATGCTTAGTTATTTGGATTATCTGATTATCATGTTTTAGTTAGATTCTTACAAATTCATTTTATTGAAATTGCTTAAATTATGGTGTTTAATAATTTTTAATTTATTGTTTTTCGTTATACTTAATTTTGAAAACTTGAGTCATGTCTAACCACATGATTTACGATAAAGTTTCAAAATTTAATATATTAGAGTAATATGTGCTAATAGGTATTTAGTAAATTATTTGTAATGATTTAGTTTACTAAATGTGTTTGAACTTGTCTTAATCTCTAGCATGTTCAAGTTATTCGTTTTACTCTATGTTTTAATCAAGTTTGTTTATAAGTTTGCCATCATCAAAAAGGGGGAATTTGTTGGCCCATTTGAGTTTTGATGATGACTTAAAAATTATAAACAAACAAAGTATTTTAGAGATTGTTTTATAGGTCAAATATCCGATTGTCATAATCGTTGATGGCACCTAAGAAGGTTGTGCAAAGAGCATTGTATGTCGAAGTCAAAGTCAAAGTCAAACTTAGAGAGTCAATCTTGCAAAGTCAAACAGCCAAGGTACATATTCCAGTTCCAAGATTGATAAACAAGTACGGTTGAAACTTAGACTTGCACAAGGGTTTTAATTGGCTAAAAATAACTACCTATTTTAGAGGAATTAAATATCTTAAATCCTATTTTATCTCCACAAAAATAGGATTTACTATTCTTGGCTTAAAACCTAACCGTATACTTGGAGTAACCTCCAAGTTTCTTACCCACGGTCCCACGTTTTTGTATCATGGGATTAAGGCTATTTCTAATTCTTGTTGGTATATAAATACTCTTGTATCCGGCACAATTACCTGCGCCGAGTGCCCCCTTCAAGAATTAAGAGAGATCAAAATCAAGAAAAGGAAAAAGATAATTGTTCTTAATAGCCAATTAATTCAATCGACTTTTCCTTGTGCAATTCTTTGCTTTCATCCAATTTAAGAATCTTATTTTGTAAGGGTTTTTATGAGTGTGTAAACTTAGACTTTGGGAAGTCTAAGGGGGAACTTAGAGAAGTTTATGTAAAAGAGAGAAAAAGAAACGAGAAGAAGAACCGAGAAGGAGAAATAGAGAATTAGGCCTAGAGAAGAGAAGGACAAGAATTTTATGTAATAGAGTTGTAAATTACATAAAGTTTAATAAGAGAAGTTAAAATCCGAAGTGGTCGTGGCTTTCTTTCTTTCAAGGCCAAGAAAGTTTCCACGTTAAATCTTTGTGTTCTTTTAAGTTTCTTTAATTTGCTTTGAGTATTTTCTCATTGTAAAATTCTGCAAGAAACAGGGCAAAAATACTCCTAAAGGCTACACAGCAATTCACCCCCCCTCTTGTTGCGTTCATTATCTCTAAGTGTTTCTACATTGGTATTGCGCTCTATTGAGACCATTGTACTTGCATACCTATGGCTAGGGAAGAATTTTGCTCATGCACAGCTCGCGTTGCTTTGATTTCCACTCACCTTGCATTACATCACATTAGATTTCACATCATAGCTTTTAGTTGCTTATAGCTTGCATCCTTGCATTTGAATTGCATTGGATTTGTGGGTCTCCTTCAGAAAAACCCGTACTTGTCGTACGTGGTAAGTGCGACCGTGATTCCTACAAAATTGGGTCTTAGGTTTTATTGCTTTTTGTAGTTTAGTTTCGTTTTTGTAGCTTTAGTTTCTTTTTGTATGCCCCATGCTTTCATGTCATCCTACCTAGTCTCTTTGCTAGGGAGCAAAGGTTTAGCTTGGGGGAGTTGATGTACTCGATTCAGAGCACATTTATCTCCTCATTATAGTGTCTAGTCTCGAGTTTTAGATTGGTTTTTACATATATTACGCATGATTCTACCTCGATCTTGTCTCCATGGTGGTTTAAGGTACTTTTAGGTGTTTTGAGGAGATTTTGAGGTATTTTTGTTGCGTACGAGACTTAGACGCTTCAATCGAAGATGAGACACGCATATCGAAACATTCCCGAACACCTCGCAAGGTTCCATGACTTTCCGGCACCTCAAGGATATATTTAAAATGAGATTATGGCTTGCTCAAGCTGCATTCGGGCGAGTCTGTGCTCCATTCGGTCGAATGGAAGTTGTTGCACTAGACTTGAGCCTCCAAGCCACTGTTTTACCCGAATTATAGACACATTCGGGCGAATTGCCCTTTTCGAGGGAATGCATCAAGAGAATTCGGGCGAATGTATGGAAAATCACATGGAGTGAGATTTCTAGCTTTTGGAAACCCCGAATGGCACTCATTCGTGCTAATGGGTGCACATTCGGGCGAATGTGGCTGTCCTTCGGGCGAATGCGAACTAATTTTAGCGCAGCGTTTTATCTTCACAAGCTCATTTCTGTAGGATTCTTTTAGGGTTATTTCCCCCACTTTGTACAACCCATATAAAGGCTTTATTCTGAATGTTTAGGGCATGACTTGCTTGGGAGTAACCCTCCCAACTTGTTCATCACATTTTATTGCTTTCCTCTTTATTTTCTGGCCCTAGTTTTAGATTTATTCTTCATTTATCTTTTGTTCTTCATTCAACAACATTTCTTTATGTAAGTTTACTTTCATTTATTACTTTTAATGTCTTTAATGCTTTCTTTAATGCTTTCATTTCATGCTTTGATAGTGTAGATTTATTGTTTTCATGCTCATTAATTCATTTATACTTTCTTGTTCATTCCCTTTATTTCTTTCCTTATTGCTTTCTTCATTGGTTTCATCATGTTAGAGTAGTTTCTTTTAGGGTTTTAGGTTAGAGAAACCCTAGGCTTTGGTATTGTGTTTTATGTTTAGGATTAGGGTTGAGGTTGATGTTGGTTGTTGATTGATATTCGATTCGAATCTTGTCCTGCCACTCCTAGTGAGACATAGGGATATTATGGGTAGTTCGCATGGCTATAGGTCACCAACTTCCCCTCGATATCTAGAGTGTCTGCATCGACCTTCGTTCGATCTTCCTTGACCTGTTTCCAATGGACCTACCTAGGGTGGACCTAACCTAATCCTCGTCTTTCTTCCATTCCTTATTTCTTGTTCTTAGTATAGTTCACCCACCTTCCAACCTTCCATATACCTTTCCCACACCAAACCTCCAGTCTAGCATCCCTTGTCTATGTGGTTCGACCCACGACTTACCACTCGTTGTAGTACTATTTAGAGTGATTACAAGTATTGTTTGCATAACTTGGTTCTTAGTGTTTACGACGTGCTAGAAATCGGCTATCAGCTAGCTATGCTGGGAGAAACACGGCTGAATAATAGTTGAATATTTCAGAAATGCACAATTCCTTTCCATCAGACAGGTCATCAACATGTAAATCTTGCATAATAACCACTCATTGCAACTTCATATACTGTTGATTACTTTAAGTAAATTTTGTTTTATTTTTAATCACCTTTATTTGCTTAGACAAGTTAGCTATTTTTTATATCTTTATTGATGACTTGATGATGATGTAATTTTTTTTCTTTTGAGCAAAGAATATTTCTTATTAGATGTAATATTTTACCTTTTTTTAAACAGTTTCACTTTTTATAATTTAAAGTTTTTAACAAAGCAGCATTTTAAGACTTTCGCAATATTTTTCTATTAAACATTAATATTAAATGTTAATTATGTATCGAGATTGTCGCTCCTATTACAAACACTTGCATCATCTCTTATCCACGCTAGGCATATCTTCCACCACCTCAACCTTTAGGGGGGTGATGTTGATATGTATTTAGATAAAAACATAATGCTTAGTGATCTAGTAGTTCCTTATGTGTTAGCTTTCTGTGATAACAATTATCTTGTTTTGTTGATTCAATTAGTTTGAATATACTTTTCTCACCTCGGCTCTTAGGCTCCTCTATATAAGGGTCCCTCTTTTGTAGTTTCATTCATTCAATAATATCAGGCTTGCATTCTTCCTTCAGATATCTTTTGATTTTCTAAACTTGTTATTACTCCTAACATCTTTAACCTCTAACTGTATCAACCAAATTTAATACTCCCTCCTATTCACCTAAGTTGTCCCATTTGAGTTGGGCACGGATATTAAGAGTGGGATGGGGTCAACCAAAAAGGTGGTAGTGGGGTATTTTAATTGATTAAATTAATTGTAAAGGTGGTAATTGGGTATTGAGAATTGGAAAAGTAGGGTATTTAGGTAAAAAAAGATAGACAAAAAAGAAACTGGGACAACCTGAGTGAATTGTCCATAAAAGGAAATGGGACAACTTGGGTGAATAGGAGGGAGTATAACTTTTAAATATTTTAATAGCTTATACTCATTGTAAACTTATAATTATTTAAATTTTTATTTATACTTATAACTAAAACAAAACACGCTTACATCATCTAACCCAAAAACTAATGAGGTGTCACTTTGTGGATTAAAATTTTCCCTCCATTGAAGGATGATGATGTCATCCTAATATGTTAATTAATCCTTATATATGAATATATATTATAATAATCAATACATAGGAAATTGAGTTATATAATCAATATATGTAAATGCATTAATGAAATTGGTTAATATAATTTATTTTTCATTAATTTTAAAATGTCATTTACAAATTTATAATGATTAATAAGATAATTGAGTAAATTACATGGATCCATCTCAACATTGAGATAGTCTCATATAAGACAAGTTATATAATTTTATAATTGTATTATTATTTAAATTATTTCATTTGATTTAATATTGTAATATATGTTCAAAATAATTTATAAATTTAATATTAAAATTTATTTTAAACATACTTTGTTATGCTTACTTAGTAAATATTAAAATAATATCAAAATAACATTATTTAACATTGTACTATAAAATTGTATTTGTAAAATTAAAATTGAATCAAATATTAGCTATTATATGCAATTATTAATTCATTGAAAATGAATAATCAATAATTTATAATTTATTTTTTTTATTTTTTAAATATTATAAAACACAATAAAATGAAAAACCATGCATCGCATGGGGATTATCTAGTTACTTACTAAAATAATTTGCCATATAATCAATTAGAGTCTCGTAGATTG
>CM033464.1:3182080-3202080 GCA_019425755.1 Amaranthus cruentus
CTCGAAAAAGTCTAGGGAAGATGAGCTTCAGTGGCCCATCTGAGGTCCATCGATCGTGCCAAAACCTCGTTGTCCTCCCATTTCCCACCTCAATAAGCATCCCCCCTTCAACTACATCTCTAACTTTCTTCGTCTCTTCATCATTCACCACTAATTGAGCCCAAGTACCATATTTAATTCCCCCCAAAGTCTCAGACGTGGCCTTGAAGCCCTTAATATTATGGACCGATATAAGAATCCTCTTCCATAAAGTATTATCACATCCTGAGAACCTCCACCACCACTTAAACAACAGGATGAGGTTCTTTTGTAGTATGTTCCCCACTCCTAACCCGCCCAGGCTCTTAGGGAGCTCAATATGCTCCCATTTCACAGACGGAATGGTCATATGATCTCTAGCTGACACTCCCCAAAAGAACTTTCTCTGCAACTTTACAATTTTCTGGGCGACCGCTTTAGGCATTCTAAACATACTCATGAAGTATACCGGAAGGCTATTGAGAACACTTTTCAAAAGTGTCAATCTCCCCGCTCTGGATAGTATCCTTGCCTTCCAAGATGCCAGTTTGCTCTCAATCTTTGATATAACCGGTTTCCACGCAGAGCAACGATTCATATTATCTCCCAAAGGTAAGCCCAAGTACGATACAGGACAAGAGAGATGGTTACATCCCATACTCCTGGCAACAGAAATAGCCCACTCATGCTCATGTGAACTCCATGATATAATACTGGATTTGCTATAATTTAGGCTGAGGCCCGACATTACAGCAAAGACGTCAAGGATCCTAAAGTAATTCCTAACCACCTCATTGTTTTTCGGAACAAAGATCAGGGTATCATCCGCGAACTGTAGATGCTTCAAACGGACTTTATCCTTTCCCACTTCGACCCCATGAATGAGATGGAGCTCTTCAGCTTTTTTGAATAAGCTCACGAGCACTTCACTCACTAGTATAAATAAGTAAGGTGAGAGCGGATCACCCTGTCTCAGGCCTCTCTCCATCTTCACAGGTTTCAAGGGGGACCCATTTAGGAGCACTGATAGTGATGCCGAAGACACACATGTCATAATCCATTTGATCCATTTCCTCCCAAACCCTAACTTCTGCATAACCTGTTCAAGGAAAGACCATCGAACTGAGTCATAAGCCCTCTGGAAATCTAGCTTTAAGAGAGCACCCGGAATCTTCTTCCTTTTCAGCCACCCAATTGCTTCATTCGCAACTAACACTCCATCGAGTATCTGTCGATCCATAACGAAGGCACTTTGTGATTCATCGATGAGGGGGGCGATGATCATCTTCAATCTCAAAGCTAGCAATTTGGATACAATTTTGTACAACGCTCCAACCATGCTGATCGGACGGAATTCCTCAATAGACCCTTATATATATATATATATATATATATATATATATATATATATATATATATATATATATATATATATATATATATATATATATATATATAGATAAACACACACACACATATATACATATATATACATGTATATATATTATTATATATATATATATATATATATATATATATATATATATGTAATATATATATATATATATATATAGTATATATATATATATAATATATATATAGTCATAGTATATAGTATGCATATATGATATATGTATATATATATATAGTTATAGTAGTATATATATATATAATATATATATATATGTATATATTATATATTATATATAGTATATATTATATATATATACGATATTTGATTAAGATCTAATGGTCGAAAAACATTTGTCATAGCAGCAGATCTAGTAGGGGTGTGAAAATAGGAAGGATAGGAAGAAGTAACTACCGTTGATTGATTAAGATCTAATGGTCGAAAAAACATTTGTCATAGGAGTAGATCTAGTAACACATATTTATGAAGAAAGCATCACACATTAATTTAGAAAACATCACACTTTCAAGTGACACATGTTTATACAGAAAGTATCACATAATAATTAAGAAAGCATCACAAGTTTTTTTCTGTTCTCAAACGCGTGCAAGATGGACCATTGATCTAAGATCTAATGAATGCAATTCCTTCCTATCCTTCCTATTTTCACACCCCTTCTTATTTGATCCTAAACCTATGTATATATATATATATATATATATATATATATATATATATATATATATATATTATATTAATATATATATATATATATATATATATATATATATATATATATATATATATATATATATATATATATATATATATATATATATATATATTTATATATATATATTATATATATATATATATATATATGTGTGATGTTGTGGTAGTGTGTGTGTGTGTGTGTGATATATATATATATATATATATATATATATATATATATATATACACAATATATATATATAACAATACAATATCACATATATATATATATATATATATATATATATATATATATATATATATATATATATATATATAAATATTTATATATGTATATATATATATATATATATATATATATATATATATAATATATATATATATATATATATATTTTATATATATATATATATATATATATAGATATATATATATATATATATATATATATATATATTATATACATATAAATATATATATATATACATATAAATATATATCAAAAGTCACATCCACTTGCCTTTCTCTCAACGTTGGAACCCAAGACTCACGAAGAAGCATTACAAGACTCAGATTGGGTGATTGCAATGCAAGATGAATTAAATGAATTTGAAAGAAATAAAGTGTGGCACTTGGAACCAAACTCAAGAATAAAAAGATAATTGGTTTAAAATGGGTTTTAGAAACAAGCAGGACGAGCATGGAATAATAATAAGAAACAAAGCAAGGTTAGTAGTTAAAGGATACAATCAACAAGAAGGTATTGATTATACAGAAACATTTGCTCCCGTAGCAAGGTTAGAGGCTATTAGAATTCTAATTTCATTTGCTGCATTTTTGAATTTTAAGTTATATCAAATGGATGTGAAATGTGCTTTCTTGAATGGTTTTCTAGAAGAAGAAGTCTTTGTGGAACAACCACCTGGCTTCGAAAATCCATCCTCTCTAGATCATGTCTATAAGCTTGATAAAGCTCTTTATGGGCTCAAACAAGCTCCTAGGCAATGGTATGAGAGATTATCTAAGTTTTTGATTGAAAATAACTTTATTAGAGGTAAAATTGATAAGACCTTATTCTTTAAGAATAGAGGTTCAGATATTTTAGTTGTTCAAATATATGTTGATGATATTATTTTTGGGGCCACTAACGAATCATTATGTAAAGAATTTGCTGACCTAATGAGTGCTGAATTTGAAATGAGTATGATGGGAGAATTAAAATTCTTCCTTGGTTTGAAAATTAAACAAACAGCTAACGGTATTTTTATCCATCAACAAAAATATATAAAAGAACTTCTAAAGAAATATGGTCTAGATAATGCTAAAACAAACCACACGCCTATGGCTACTAATATTAGATTAGATGAAGATTCGAATGGTATAAATGTCGACCAAACTATGTATAGAGGTATGATAGGATCTTTGCTATATCTAACTGCTAGTAGACCAGATATTTCGTTTAGTGTTGGCTTGTGTGCTAGATTTCAATCAAATCCCAAGGAATAACATCATACAACATTAAAGAGAATTTTAAGATATCTAAAGGGAACATATGACTTGTCCCTATTTTATCCTAAAAGTAATGTCTATGACTTGTAAGGCTATAGTGATGTAGACTATGCAGGAGATCTTGTGAATAGAAAGAGTACTTCAGGTATGGTACAATTTCTTGGCTCATGTTTAGTATCTTGGTGTTGCAAGAAACAAAACACAGTTGCTCTATCAATCGCTGAAGCAGAATATGTGGCAGCAGTAGCTTGCTATTCCCAAATGCTTTGGATAAAACAACAGCTAAGAGATTTTGGTATTAAATTTGAATGTGTTCCTATTTATTGTGACAATACTATTGCCTTATGCATATCAAAAGATCCCGTGCATCATTCTAGAGTTAAGCATATACATATAAGACATCATTTTCTTAAGGATAATGTTGAGCATAAAAATATCATTGTTAAGCATGTCAGTACAAATGAGCAAGTTGCAGATATAATGACTAAACCACTTCTAAGGGAATAATATGAAAAGATGAGGTTGAAACTGTATGATCAAGCTTCACTAAAGTTTAATGCCAGCACTCCCACTCAAAGTAACGTGAAAATTGGAAGGGTTAGATCATCCACAACA
Source organism: Amaranthus cruentus (assembly GCA_019425755.1). NCBI lineage: Eukaryota > Viridiplantae > Streptophyta > Magnoliopsida > Caryophyllales > Amaranthaceae > Amaranthus > Amaranthus cruentus. The sequence continues at coordinate 3,186,369 of CM033464.1, forward strand.
ATCATGATTGAGAAATCAATTATTGTAAGATTTAGGTATGCAGCTATCTTAAGTACGTGCCATGAATGTTTTCTTGATTGCATGCTTAACTGATTAGACCAAGTAGCATATGTTTGTTTTATGTGATATTGTCCTCGTATTAAAAACGAAAAAAAAAATCTATAATTGTATTATTAACCTACTACCTTATAGTATAAAACAAGTTTAACTTAGATGGTTTATAAATTTTACGGATTTAAGACATTATTTAAATAACGGTAAATATTTAAAATGTCGATAATAATCGTAAAATCGTTATAAACTGGTATAACCAATTGTAATATGATGGGACAACCATAAATTTATTTTAATTAGGGTATTATGATGACTTGATTAACTTGGGGCTTGTTGGAGAATTAATATGTATTTCGTAAATCAATTTTCGATTTGATTACCTTCAAAACTATTTCGTATTTAAGAAAATAGTGTTTTATGAAATCGTTTGTAATAATAATTTTATAGACTTATGAACTATACTATGGTTGCTTTGAATGAATTTCAAAACTCTTCTAAGTTATATTTACTTGACTTAAGAAGGATTGTAACAACACATTTTAGTGGTTTCTTGAAAAATCATATTGAATTTTAACTAGTTTTCAAAAGAAACATTTCCATACATGTTAGTGATGCCCCTATATAATACAAATATTATGTTTGATGTATGATTATGCTAAGCATGTTTTACCCATGCGGGAAAGATTATGATTTCATTTTGCTATGTCGCAAATAAAGTATGTTTTGCTATGTTACAAGTAAAAATAAATGTTTATCATATGGAAAAAGTTAATATTTTTTTGACTTTTCAAATGGTATTGATATTATTAGGTATATATTACATACTAAAATGCTTTAGCCTAAATGGCGGGTACATATGCCACAGCAAATGTTGTGTGTATGATTAAACCGCTCACCAATACTGAGCGCGTATTGTTCACAATACCATTGTGTTACACTTGCCGGACATGTCGCGGACGGTAGACCGACTACCAACCGAGTCACAAGATGACTCACAGAGTACCCATGCAAACTTATAATTTGAGTTTGAATTTGATTTGGATCCATTGAGATCTTATGATTTATGATGAAAAAGGAGAACTTGGAATTATTATGAAACCATTGAATTGAGTTTGAATGATGATATGTTTTATCAAATGAAGAAGTATCTTTTAAAATGAATTTACTAAAACCTAAATGTTTTAACAACTTGTTTAACTGGCACTAGTGTGTTATACTCAGCCTTTGCTGATACTATACTTTGTATGTTTTCCAATGGTTTTTGTTTTTAGAGTGAACCCCCATGACACCTCGATGGAGAATTGATATGCGAGCGAAGGATGAACTTGAGTTAGAGTTTGACTCCCTTTAGTTAGATCTCTTTATTGTATTTAAGAGAGTATTAGTACATTTGTTCGGATTTGGACTATTTTAAAGATGTAATTCCAACCTCAGACTTATTTCGATTTGGTTGTAATTTTCCTTTATTTTGGACAGTTAAGACTTCCGTTATATTGCTTTGGTTTTGGTTCAAGTATTTTACTTGAACATTGGTTTAACCTTTAAGTAACCCTCTTAATTATGCTGGCAAAAGTGAGCTTGCACTGGATTAATACTAAATTCCAATTAGTCTTTGCCTTTATAATTTGGGGCGGTTACTGATCGTCTACTATCTGCATCCCTTTGAGGTTAGAAAAATGAACAAATGCATAGGTTTGAAAAAAAAATCATTAGTAGCATCTTACTCAATTGAAAAATAAGGCATGTAGAAACACTTAGAGATAATGAACGCAACAAGAGGGGGGGTGAATTGTTGTGTAGCCTTTAGGAGTATTTTTGCCCTATTTCTTGCGGAATTTTACAATGATAAAATACTCAAAGCAATATAAAGAAACTCAAAAGAACACAAAGATTTAACGTGGAAACTTTCTTGGCCTTGAAAGAAAGAAAGCCACGACCACTTCGGATTTTAACTTCTCTTATTAAACTTTATGTAATTTACAACTCTATTACATAAAATTCTTGTCCTTCTCTTCTCTAGGCCTAATTCTCTATTTCTCCTTCTCGGTTCTTCTTCTCGTTTCTTTTTCTCTCCTTTACATAAACTTCTCTAAGTTCCCCCTTAGACTTCCCAAAGTCTAAGTTTACACACTCATAAAACCCTTACAAAATAAGATTCTCAAATTGGATGAAAACAAAGAAATGCACAAGGAAAAGTCGATTGAATTAATTGGCTATTAAGAACAATTATGTTTTTCCTTTTCTTGATTTTGATCTCTCTTAATTCTTGAAGGGGGCACTCGGCATTTTTAATTGTGTCAGATACTCATGTATTTATAAGCCCACAAGAATTAGAAATAGCCTTAATCTCATGTTCCTAAAACGTGGTCTCTTGGGTAAGAAACTTGGAGGTTACTCCAAGTACACGGTTAGGTTTTTTTCCAAGAATAGTAAATCCTATTTTTGTGGAGATAAAATAGGATCTAAGATATTTAATTCCTCTAAAATAGGTAGTTATTTTTAGCCAACTAAAACCCTTGTGCAAGTCTAATTTTCAACCGTATACGTCATTAAAAGAAAAATAAAATTAAAAAATTTATTTCCCTATTCTCTGTTGACTTATTTCTCTGACTCGTTGTGTCGGGAACACTGCGTTGTCTCCATCTGGTCTGATTTTAGTTTCGTCAATCTTGAAACTGGAATATGTACCTTGACTGTTTGACTTTGCAAGATTGACTCTCTAAGTTTGACTTTGACTTTGACTTCGACATGCAATGCTCTTTGCACAACCTTCTTAGGTGCCATCAACGATTATGACAATCGGATATTTGACGTACAAGACAATCTCTAAAATATTTTGTTTGTTTACAATAGTTAAGTCATCATCAAAACTCAAATGGGCCAACAAATTCCCCCTTTTTGATGATGGCAAACTTATAAACAAACTTAATTAAAAACATAGAGTAAAACAAATAACTTGAACATGCTAGAGATTAAGACAAGTTCAAACACATTTAGTAAATCAAATCATTACAAATAATTTACTAAATACCTATTTGCATATATTACTCTTAATATATTGAGTCTTGAAACTTATCGAAAATCATGTGGTTAAACAAGACTTAAGTTTTCAAAATTAAGCATAATAAAAAATAAAAATAATAAAAGATAACAAACACAATAACTTAAGCGACTCCAATAGTATAAAGTTTTAAGAATCTTTATGCGAAACATAAGTGATAAGCATAACTTGATGGAGACTACTTGATGGAGACAGTTGCTTAATCATCTTGAAACTTTAAGCAATATTATATGCAATGCCAACTATTTAACACAAAACATAAAACATGATCCTAAACCAAACATGTTATAGCTACTGTAATTTGGAACAAAACAAACACTAAGAGTTTAGACTAAGATTTTAAGCATAAGCATTCACAAGATTCATCTTAAGTTTGTTGCCTTTCTTCCCCCTTTTGACATCAATCAAAAAGTAGGGGTTTTAATCAAACCACAGCACTAAGGTAAGCGTTAGAAAAATTAAGAAAGTAAGCAGCAAACCACAAAGCAAATACCAAGACATAATCAGGAATGCAAGCACCAATATCATAGACCATAAGATAAAGATGCAAAGATGATAACATAGTAGCATAATTGTCATGAAATAAAATTACATATGGGCGTACCCCAGCGCGGTACTGAAAAAAATAGTAAATTGTTCGGTGAAATAGTTGATGAGGCCAACAAAAGTTAAATATTACATAAATTGAATGAATAAGAAGACGGAGGGATCAAGGTGTAGTCTTTTCATCGATAAATTCGGTTTGCACTTCCACCGTGTCCAGTTTGGCACCAAGACGAGATTCCATCTGAGTGAGCTGGTCAGTGAGTGATGCAAGTGAAACACGAACGTCTTCCTGAAAATCAATTAACTGAGACTGAAAATCAATAAACTTGGAGAGCAAAAGATCTAGGGTAGCTGGAGGAACAGAGGGATTAGCATCAAAATCAGTGTCTGGAGATGATACGGGTGAGGTGAAGTTAGGTGGTGTTGTGTGAGTTGTTGTGTAAATGGGTGATGGTGGTGATGATACTGGTTTAGGTGAGGTAGGGATATTGATAGGCTCGTTTGAAGGCTTAGAGGAAGCATTGTCATCGAAACTCGCAAGACATTTTGAGGCCAAGCTGTGACTTTTCCTAGGTTCCTCATGATGTGGCTTTGCAACCTCTTCCTCTTCTGAACTATCACTCGCAAGTTATATACATTTTTTAAAGCTTCGTACAATAGATAATCTTTAAAATAGTATTTATTATTATACAAGAGATGTAGCCACTTAAAATGTACCTTCTCATCAGCGTAGCGAGCAAAACTTTTATATCCACCAGTATTTACCATAGTTTGCAATTCACGACTCCTTCGATTTGTTTCCGAGCGTTTCTATGTAAATAAATTATTTCACTATTGATCAGCAATGCTTATTATACAATTTCAAACTATTTTATACAATTAGTTAATACCACATTCTTACCTTTCCAATAGAGGAATTCCAATACGAAACTAGCCAGCTCCATTGGTCTTGAGACACATGATCAGGCTTGTGTCTCAATATGTATGCTACATTCCCGTAATGAGAGTCATAATGATGTTCTTTTGAATCTCACTTGAAATTACTCCACTTCCTTCCTATTGATTGCAATATATATTTTTCTTCGAGCGAATGACGGATGATGAGTTTTGTCTAGATTAAAGAAGAGTCAAAAATAGCAAACACAACATAATATGAGATTTCTTGCTAATGATTGATAAATAATGAAACACCTTTATAATGTCGAGAAATCTTTCTTTATCTATCTTTGGTACTTTTCTGCAATCAGTGTATTTAAAGCAGCATAATCACTAACTGGTTGCCAATACTTATTCCATCGTACAACTATTCTCTTCTCAATAGTTTGATTCCATATATGAGTCATTAAAGTCGGCCCTCCACGCTTTTCAGGTAATGTGGTTTCGAAATCTACAATGAATTTTATGTCCAAGTTAAATTATATGTTGGGTCACAAAAATAAAAAATAATTAGCTCTTGACAAAGTAAACAATAAACATTCATTACCCCCATGAGGTGAACTAGCTGAAAATTGTTGATTGTTCTGTTGTGGATTATGCTGCCAATTTGAAGTGGAAGCCATATTTGTACTTCAAGAAAATGAAGGTGAAGGGGTAGGTGCAGCAGATTGTCTCGAATGTGATTTGGCAACTGCAGCAGATTGTGTTGAATGTTCTTTGGTAGCGTTACAATTAACCATCTGAGGTTTCTTTTGTCTTCCCATTAGAATCTGTCATAAGATATACATAATGGTTGATCATCAGAATTAAGAACAACTTAATATTCAAAGTTGATAGATTATTATTGCAGATTAAGAACAACTTAATATTCAAATCACAAAAACCATGGGCTTCACCGCTAGTTGCATGAACATGAAGGGGAATAAGCAGTGCACTATAGAGGAATTGAGGTATGATTTGTAACCACTACAAAGGAATTGAGGTAAACATGTCGGTTACTATATGTTAATTTCGTGTATTTTTTTTTGTTAATCAGATATGGAGAGAAAGCAGAAGAGATGGAAGCTCTTAGTGATTGGAACTGTCCTAAATGCAGAGACATATGTAACTGCACTTTTTGCAGGTAATTTTACCAATGTTCATTCTCGGGAATCTAGGTAATTATTGTTTACTACATTGATATTCATCAAAACCTGCCTTATGTGTCTAGAGGCAGTACCGGTTATGTGAACTTCTATATTTGAAATTCATGACAGTAAGAAAAAGGGTCAGAAGCCTACTGGTATTCTTATTCACGCAGTAAAGGCACCTGGATTTTCCTCTGTTTCAGAGTTGTAGATAAGTATTAGTCATCACCTAATATTAAGGGGTAGGCGTAGCTTTCAGTGCTGTCTATGCTTAGTAGCATATGTTATTAGCTCCAGTGCTCTAATCTTTTAAATTTAAAAAGCCAACAGTTAGGGGCTGCGTTTCCGAATGGAAAAACACGTTATATTCTTACATTTATAAGAAAAATTAACTTGAACAACTAGCTAGACCACATTAAGTGATGGTATATATGCATCATAGAAGAAAACTTAACTTGAACATTTAGCTAGAGCACAGCAAAGACAAATGGAAGTCTCAAAAGCTAGAAAATTTGAATGTTTTCAAGTATAGCAAGATATCTTACATTTATAAGCCAGAAAATGAGATCATCAACTCTTTGGAGCACATTCTAGGGATTCCAGCATTTAAGTTACAAAGTGACCTTTACAGATTGCTTCTACAATGTTCATATATGCAGCAACACATTCTTGGGATTCCAGCATTTAAGTTACAAAGTGACCTTTACAGATTGCTTCTACAATGTTCATATATGCAGCAACACATTCTTGGGATTCCAGCATTTAAGTTACAAAGCATTAAGAAAAAAAAGATACAACACAACACTCTAAGTGTGATTGTAACAGCCATCGGTTGAAATAGTACATAGAGTAAATTGAAATAGTACATAAAAACACTAATACATAGAGTAAATTGAAATAGTACAGAACACTCTAACATCAGTTGAAAAGTGTGATTGTACAACTTCCAAATTGATATAACGATAGAGTAAGTTTGTAACAGCCAAAATCCCGGTATGTAACGGGACTACGACCCTATGGAAGCAATAAGAGACACGCTAACACAACATCAGCGTCAACACTGTTCAATGTTTCAAAAACATTACCACTACAGATGAAATAAGGGAGTTTCAAATGAAATACACAATCTCACCCTACTATAGCATGGCTTGACAAGGAGTAAATGGAAATCTAAATTAGACACAAAGGTTATTACCATTAAAAAGAGAGAGATTAGTTGTATACCATTGCAAATGTTGGCAGTAGGCAGTGTACGTTGCCAACAAGAAAAAAAAACATTTCCTACCAAGACAAACAAGTTAATAAATCTAAAAGCAAAAATTGACAACAGGTTGACCCAGTCAAAAACATCAGGCATCCTACATTTCTGCATATGTAAGGTTGCACAAAAATTTTTGGTAGCCTAAAGCAACAAGATGATAGTACTTACCGTTCCAAGATCATAATTTTACATTTCTGCATACATAATCAAATCAGTTTCCAAGGGTTATTTGGCCTATACTAATACTATCCTTGTAAATTTTCATCCTCATCATCTTTATCTTCTTCTATATTATCATCATCTACATAAGTCTCTTCGAAATTAGCTTTTAGGACATTATCCATGTCAGTTGTTGTGTCTTTATCGAACGCTGCGAGCTGAGATTCATTACCCACAAACAAGACGCCTCCATCTTGAAACTCATCATCTCCTACATCATATGTATCCCTAGGTTTCATCGGTATAGGAACATACTAATTATGTTTTTGAGGATCCTGAACGTATGTGACCTGTTGAACTTGAGATGGAAGCACAAATGGATCATCATTGATTCTACAGCCTGTGTGTATCAGATTATCAAAATTTACTAAAGTACAACCTAGATTAACGATGATTATACCTCTTCCTTGAACAATGTTGACCCAATGACATCGAAATAACACAACCTTAAAATCTCCAAGATAATCTAATCGATGATATCTGTAACACGACCATAGTAAACAACATCTCCAAGCATAGGCCTTTGGTCACTAATACTCGAATAACTTAGTGTTCTTGCAACAACCATAACTCCAGAGTTTTGAGTATTCATATCCTCCTCATACTCTTTCGTCCTAAATCGATACCCATATTTAGAATCAAATGCTGGAAATCTTCTTGCAACTGAATTCGGTGCACGAGCAAGTGATCTAATTTTACTAGTCAATCGTTCATCAGTTGTATATTCAGAGCTATTAACCTATATTCATAACATTAACACATCATTAATTTACGTTTAAATGTCTGATAAAACAATATGTGACTTTATCATAAGCTTTTTTAAAAATATGTACATACATAAGATAATAACCAATCGCCAAATTCTTCACTATGTAGATGGTCTTTTTCAGGATGAATTGATCGTTTCCTTCGACTTATCTAGCAATATGAGTAACATGATCCCTAAAAGACATTATAATAAGAATTTTAATATTACAACGGTGAAGGAAAAAATCATCATGTACTCAAATTTGAGAATTTAAATACTTACTTCTTTAAGGAATGGAGATTTGGGTCTTCATAGTTGAAAAGAACATATCTATGTGCTTGTTTCCACATCTTTTCCTCCAATTTAAATCCTTGAATACTTCCATATGGTCTTCCTTGAAAAGGAAACAAGCTCAACTCAACTTCATCATTGTTGTTATGTTTATTCTCAACTTCAGCATAATTACGAGTGTTATTTCTTTAGTAACCCCCTTTTAGATATCTTGAACAGAAAATAATACATTCATTGGCAATGTATGATTGTGCAATGCATCCCTCTGGTCTTGCTTTGTTGTGTACGTAAGACTTGAAAGTTTTCAAATATCGAAGTAAAATATATCAATTAATATTACAATGTAAATTTGCTTGAATATTAAGACTAACAAACGTTAATTACCTCTCAATCGGATACATCCAGCGATAGTGCACTGGACCAGCAACTTTTGCTTCATAAACTAGGTGTACCACCACATGGACCATAATCGTAAAGAATGAAGGTGGAAATATTTTTTCTAAACAACAAAGTACTCTTGGAACTTTTAGCTGCAATGCGTCAAGTTCTTGAACATAAAGTGTTTTTCCACACAACACTCGAAAGATAGCACATAATTCAACTAAAACTGAAGCTACATTGTCATTTAGGTTTCCTCTCAACGCAACAGGAAGAAGACATTGCAAAAGCATATGACAATCATGACTTTTGAGTGCAATTAGTGTCTGATGTTTTTCAACACATCGAGCTATACCCATCAGGAAACTTAACATTCTTTAATACTTCTAGAAAGTTCTTCTTAACCTCTTTACTCAAATGAAAACAAGCAGGCGGCAAATTTATCCTCCCTGATGGGAGCCGTACAGGCCATAGTTTCCTTCGAATTTGAAAATGCTTAAGGTCATGGTAGACGCGCGGAACCATAGGTCGTTGATCGTTTAACTAGGTCCGGTCTACATAATTAATTTTGTTCTCCTTAAATAACCCTAATGACTAGCATTAGCGGTAAGTAAGGGGTCGATCCACAGGGAAATGTTTTGGTCAAAAAGAGTTTAAATGACAAGAAAGATTTATGGTTTTTGAGTTTTGTAGCGACAACAAATTTCCAATTTCAAGTTTAAACAATAGATAAAAAGACTAGATTTTGGGGATTTAGCTTCTTAATATGCTAAAGGGATGGGTTGAAAATATGTTTTAACCATTTTATGATAAGAAAGGTCTTTCTAATTTAGCTCCACAACTTCTGGGCATAGGAACTATATAGTTACTAATATGGTTTAGGAGATTCGGCTTCTGGGCGTATAACTCGACCATACTAACAACTTTCTAATACATGTTCATGACCTCCAATCTATGTTAATCAAGAAAGAATCATACAAGATGGGCATGGTTCATCATCCTAAGGACGGGCTAGGCCTCAAAGGAATCCTAATAAAGTTAGCTTCTGGGCCACTCATTACTAGCATGAATTCATACTTCCCAAGCATTCAAACAATCAAGCAACATAAATTGTCCATGGATGGAGATCGAAATGGACTTTCGATTCCTTACCATGGAACTCACATATTCTTTCATGTACATATTTATACTCAACCCATTACCCCATAGGCAAATTAATTAGCTAACTACATCCCCAAACTCTAGAAAGATAACTACTCACTCATGTTTAATATTGACATAAACACATAAAATATCATCATATTCCTAGAGCAAACAACAACAAAGAAGAAAATTAAGTTAAAAAGACTTACTACCCTCAACTAAGGAGGGGGATGGCAAACACACAAATGAATAAGAGCTTTCAATATTCAACCCAAGAAAATACTTCAAACCGAATGCTAAATCAAACCCACAAATTCTGGAAAATGCTTGATAAATTACCAAAGAAAGATTGTTACAACTACTAGTGTCTTGCTACAATAATACAACTTCAAAGCTTGATTCTTAAGACAAAAATACCAAATGAAAGTGTTTGATGAAAGAGCTATTACAAATTTTCTGGAATGGATGAGCACCTAACTTATAAATACACTAATGAACTTTTAAAGAAGAGAGGATATAGTATGGTTCAGCTTGTGGGCTGATGGGTCTGTATCTTTTCTTCAGAAATGGGGCATTATATAGCCAAAACAAGAGGCTCCCCCACTTGCATTCATCATCATTGCCAAGGTAGTCAAGCAAGCAACCTTCTTCATCATGGGGAGCAGGTGCACAGCAGAGGGAAGGCTGAAGCACGCAAGGGGAAAGAGTGGTGGAAGTAGGAGGCAAAAAAGTTCACGGACAAAAATTGAACAGTAGCTGTCAGATACAAACCAGTCGACTCGACTGGCACCAGTCGACCGGTCGACTGGTTCTGTAATGGGCACTCTTTTGTCTTAGAAAATTTTCTAAGTGTTGGATCTTGAAATTTTGCACAGCTACGGGGTCCACCCCAGTCGACCATGCTCGACCCCTTCTTGAATTTTCACCAATATTTATTGCTTTTAATCCGAAGGTTCGGGTTTTGAATCCCGAGGTCCGATAAGCGCCCGATCACCTTAAAACCTCCTCGAAATTGGCTAAAAACACCTGAAATCAATGAAACCACTACACCACAAGCGTAAATCATAAAATTTGACGATTAAAGGCCTAAGTTAAGTAAGATATGCACGACAAAGAATAAGAATCAATTAAAAATAGGTGCGAAACACGCGTGATAAGCGCGTGTATCAGGTCACACCTAGCTTTCAAATTATCTTTGGGCTTCTTTCGATCATTCAATATTGTATAAACCACATTATCACAAACATTTTTTTCAACATGCATCACATCAAGATTATGGCGCACAAGATTGAATTCCCAGTAAGGAAGTTCAAAGAAAATGCTCGTCTTCTTCCATGTATGCATTGGAACACCAATTGGTGGGATGTTCTCCTTGCCTAAACTGAAACTTATATTTTTCAATTGATTCAACACTTCTCTTCCCGAAGGTGGCATGGTTGTTATGGCCTCATCTAAAAATTGTTGATGGTCCATAAAATAATTTTTTTTACCATAATTCAAACGTTTGGCATTGTATTTCACGTTACATGAAGAACATCCAAATTTTCCATATATATTCCAACCAGACAAATTACCTAGAGCCGGAAAATCATTTAGTGTCCAATGTAATGCTGCATGCATTCGAAAAACTTCTTCACTTGAAGCGTCATAAGTAGGTACACCAACTTCCCACAATTCTTTTAATTCCTCAACAAGTGGTTGTAAGTATACATCAATATCATTACCTAGAGCTTTACGTAAAGACAATATAAATTTTTCTTTCTTCATGCACAACCATGGGGGTAGATTGTAAGGTATTAAAATAACAGGCCAAATGCTATATTTGCTATCCATCCTAGCAAAAGGATTAAAACCATCACTAGCAAGCCCTAATCTCACATTACGAGGCTCAACACCAAATTCTTTAAAAAAAAATTTCAAAACTTTTCCAAGATTCTAAATCAGCAGGATGTCTTAGAACACCATCCTCATCTATACGCTTTGTTTTATGCCATGTCATTTCACTTGCTATTTTCGATGACATAAATAGTCTCTTTAACCTTGGTTTTAAGGGAAAATAATTCAACACTTTAGCAGGTATATTCTTTTTTTTCCTCTTAGATTTAGATGCATTGTCAGACTTCTCTTTTTCAAACTTCCATCTAGAAGAATGGCATATGTGACACTCTTGAGCATTTTAATACTCTTTCCAAAATAGCATGCAGTCATTGGGACATACATCTATTTTTTCATAAGAAAGCCCTAAACCTTCAATTATCTTTTGTGACTCTTGGAAAGAGCTTGGTAATGTCTCACCTTCAGGCAAAATATCTTTTAATAATTTAATCAACACATCAAATGATTTGTTAACCCAAACAAATTTACACTAAATATTGTATAACTGCAATGTAAAAGATAATCGATTATGTTTTTTGCACCCTGGATACAGTTCTTTATTAATATCTTGCATCAACTTACTAAAAATTTCATCATCAGGGTGAGGAATGTTTAGAGTTTCACCACCAAATACCTCTTGAGTTGTTTCATTTTCCTCTAAATTCATAGGTTCTACTTCAGTTGGGATCCCAAAAATATCACTCAACATTGCCATCATATCATCACCATCACAAGTTTTGGCATTGCTTATAGATTCTTCCAACACTACATTCACACTTTCGAAATTAGCTGTGGACAATGATTCGCCGTGACAATACCACACATCATAACTGTTCATAATATGATTCATCACCAATTGGTCAAACATCTCATATTTAGACCTATCAAAACAATTCACACACTTTGAACATGGACATGGAACACTCCCATCCTTATTATTTCTAAAAGCAAACTCCAAAAATTCAATAACTCCACTTAAATATTCCACTCGATTATCACTAAAACTCCATTGTCTGTTGCTATGGTCCATAATTCTATAACAAATTAAACATCATTACAACAATATTACACAAAAACTGATAATATAGTGTTGAACTAGGAAGTAGCAGTACAATATATTAAAAAAAAAGGAAGTAGCAGTACAATTAGCGCGGGTGAAGACGTAGCTCTAATTTATGCGTAATAAAAAAGTCATAATTTCCAATATTCAATAACAAAACACAGTAATCAACACCAAAAAAATAAAATTGATGATAAAAAACGTCATAATTTTACCTAAAACAACAGAACATACAACAAAACACAATCGACAAGTGTACCGTCATATATTCCAATAATCAACGCCAAAAAACGGTTAGCTCAATCCTCATCATTCAATCACAGTTTCGAATCTAACAAGCAATTTGTTTGATAACCAGACATAAGATATTAAAATGAGTTCTAAAAATTACCTTCCTTGCGTACAAGTTGTGAATCTCAGATACAAATAATCAACACCAAAAAGCAGTCGGCTCTCAGATAATAATCAGCACCCAAAACAATCTTGTACAAGCTGAGAACAAATAATCAGCAGATGAAAGGTTAGTGAAGCTATTGGTCATCAAAGTAGAAGTAGAAGATGAATGTCGAAGCCGATTCAATCTTGAAGATGAATTTTGCGATTCATTATCCAGCTAATGTTTTCCGTAGCCAAATCCTAGATCCCAACTCCATAATCATTATAATGTATTTACAAATTATAATTCATTAATATATTAATACTATAATAAATACGTGATATCCTATTATGGAGTGGTATATATAGAGAATAAATATATTTACTATAATTAGTGGCGAACCCTAAGATTCAAACTCAGTGATTGCACGATCAATAAAACAAGAAAAAAATCATAAACACAATAAAAATAATGTTTTCATTTTAATCTTATAAAAAAACTTTATATTTTATTTAGACAAGTTTTTATATCTTAAAACCGACAAATAATAAGATTATTAATTGAAATTTCTATAAAAACAATTCACTTTTTTTCAAATTTGTAACTTAAATAAAAATTTACAAGAAACATCAAGAACATAGTTGTATAAATAACCGAAGAATTAATCAAGAACATATATACAACTTATTTTGAAGGTAATTAAATTAATCAAGAATAATAATCAATTAATCCAAAATACATATATACAATTTATTCAAAAAATTAAGTATATTATGATAATAACTAAGAATATAACTTGCAAAATTAGATTAACATAAAAATCACACCTTTGAATAAGTTCACTATAATTGTTGACAGACACATAGTAATTGGTACATGATATATAATAGAGAGTCCATAATTTAGTCAAATATTGAATAATTGTCTCTAAGTCGGTCACAAATATAAATTATTTCTGAGTTAAATAATTAAATATCAAATATAGATACATTATAGTAAATATCAACTATAACTATATATCTACAATATATATATTTCACAAAATATAACTGATCTCTTCAAACTATAATCAGTTATTATGGTATTATTGTCATACATTATATTGTCATACAAATATTCGTGTACAAATATATAGTTCTTCAAATACAAATATATAATATATTCAATGGTTAAATTAATATATTTCCACAAACCCAAATATATTATAGTTACTTATTGTGAAAATAGGGAAGGGAGGGAGTACATTATAGTTACTTATTCGTTATTCAATCATTAAGTTTGATAGCACATATTTATTTATACAATTATATATGTTGTTGATTACAGTATGACACCTACTCCCTCCGTTTTTTTATGTCAACAAACATCGCAAAATAGGATTGACTTAGTCATTGGATGTTAAAGAAAGAAGTATTATTGTTATAACATCAACTTAATGATTGTATTATTGTTGTAGCAGTGATTTATTAATTTTAAATGTATGTTAATTTAGTTTAACGTTGCTAATACCAGATACTTAAAAAATACTTTCGCTTCAAACTGATTTTTAAAGGAAAATAGGATAATTTGGGGATGCGCCTGCGTAGCACGCGTCCCACCAACTAGTGAATATAAATTGTAGCATTGTAGGGTGACAGAGGGAGTATTATGCAAACAACTCATCTTGTAAAAGAACGTCTCATCATGACACGGGCCTATATAATTAGCTCAATTCTGTTTTTGATCACTTTACAATTGTAACTTTTCACTAAATTAAAACAGTAAATATATATGAGCTAGCTCAATAGATATGATTTCACTATAAGTTTGTCTCACTTAAATATTTGTGTTAGTGCAAGTTAGTCTAGCTAGACATATGAAATGAAAGATACTATATCATAATGTAACACTTACCATGAGAAAATGTTTTGACATCATGAATACTCATTTCTTTATCCTCCAAAGCTTGAGAAAAGTCCCTAATACATCATTTGTAAGATTCATAGGATCCTTCAATAACCTTTCCTTTATAATTTTATCAAAAAGTTTAATGATCTTATAAGTAAATTTACAAGTTCTTTTTAATATTCCTTGAGTCCTTGTAAATCCATGTGCTTAAGCATAGAAAATAAATCAGACACATTAGGTGTTAGTGCCTCTTCCATCATATGCAAAATAAGTTCATTCAATTCTTGGGAGTTGGTTGAAGTATGGCTACTAAATCCATGGAAAAAATAGTGTTAGACAACAAGTTTGATACACTAGTCGACGCGGCCTTATTAATATCGACTGGTGTACTCGTTTCCCTACATTGCCATGCATAATCACCTAGCTCTTGCTCTTTTTTTCGCGCAATTCTTGGCCACCATCTAGTCGATAATTTGTGAATAATTGTACGACTGCAATTTTCGAAGGTTACGCCATTTTGGGCTTACCGGGAGCCAGATCATGGAATATTTATCATGATCTATGGCCCCGACAGAGTCCCGAACTGTAACACCCCTGAATTTTCGACCCCTTAAACGAAACCAAAATCGTGAAGGACGGAAGAAAATTCGAGTGTTACATAAAAAGAAAAAAGAAAAGAATTTTGAAAAACGTTAAAGGTCAACTTTAAAATGGTGAGTGAAAATTTCAACAGCATCTCTGCTAAAACTC
>CM033464.1:3207080-3247080 GCA_019425755.1 Amaranthus cruentus
TTTTGGGTTCTTATTTATTTCTTTACTTTATTTTTCGTCTTTCTGCTTTTCTTAATTCAACATCTTAACTCATCTATAAAATCACATATTTACTTACAAGCCTAATTTAAAACAACTTTCAATATTCTAGAAAAATTTTGAATTACGAGTATAAGTTTAATTTGAACATCTTTATTTGATTAACTATAAATATGCTCTTAATATAAATATGTAGACATTCATATACCTATATGAATATTCGAAATAAACTAATTCAATATGATTATTACAATAAAAATAATCTCTAAAAATCATTATTACAATTAAATAATGACGTAATAAAATAACGGGGTGTTACAGGAACAATTCTATCTGTGAAGGTTATTTCGTGTTTAAGTAACATTTCATGAATTACATCTGGAGAAGTTATTACTATTGTAGGGAGAAACCCCTGTTTTAAAAACATTGTTGGACCGTAAGTTTTTGAAAGCTCGGTGAATGTTTGATGAGGCTTGACGCAAAGCTCAAGTACATTGCCTATGATAGGCCATGATGTAGGAAATAACTTGTTTTAATTGAGTAATTTTTGTAGTTAGAGAGGAATTTGTTTGTGTAAAAGAAGAGAGTGGATGATTGGATATTGCTAACTGACTTGTATTGATTGAATGGAAAAGTACATTATATGCCTATTTATATTGATTTTGTACGAGTTTACTAAATATCTTAGATATTTTTATTTTTTAGTTATTTTTTTAGGATCTTCTAGTATAATATCTTAGATAAGTTTATTTTTTAATTGCTTTTCTAGGAACTTCTGTTATATTATTTTGGATTTTTTTATTTTTTTATTTTTTAGTTTAGATATTTTTATTTTTAATTAAAATCCTAGATTTTTCTAGATTATTTTAAGTATGTTGGTCCGGGAGGAAGGTTTCATTTTGTGTGTGATTTTGAGAAGATAAGGAAGATAGTGATGATCACTGTGATGGATATTAAAAGAATATACTCCATTTTATGATTGAATTATAGCTTAATATTGCTTCCTCATTTAGGAGATCTATATTTATAGCTACTTCTCCCCTGATCTCACTATAAAAAAAATTGGAAAAATTATAAAAAAACTACCTAATTTATACACTTTTTTTAAAAAACTACCGTATATAAAAAAATTTTGCAAAAAACTACCTTATATAATACAATTCTTTGCAAAACACTACCTTTTACTGCTTTTCGTCAGTTGACTGTTAAAATAAACAATGACCTACACAAAAAAATACCTTATATAATACAATTCTTTGCAAAAGACTACCTTATATAATACAATTTTGTGCAGGTCAACATTAATGTTAATAGTCAACTGACGAAAATCAGTAAAAGATAGTGTTTTGCAAAGAATTGTACTCCTTCCTATTCACCATAGGTGTCCCATTTGACTATTCACGGATTTTAAGGAGAGTCAAAATGGGACCCTAAGGGTAGGAGAGAGAGTGTTATTATGGGTTTTTAGTTGTAGAGATTAATGAGTTAATAATTCCCACCAATTTCAAGCAATTTGTAACCAAATCTTAATATTGATAAATTTAACACCCAAAAGTCTGAATATTTTTCATAACAACACCAAAATTACATCGTTCCGCCAATTAAAAACCGAGAGTACATAAATAAATCCTACAATTACAATAATTGTCTTAAATTACATCAACTTTTTCCGAGTACTAAATAAAATTACAAAAGTCCATTACGGTATCTCGGCTAGCCTTCTAAATTCTTCGACGGCCGTGGAGTAGTTGCAGTCGTTACTGATCATGTGTGAGTGCGGATTTTCTTTCGATCATTGACTTCAGTTTTCAAAATCACTAGTGAATAAAAGCCTATTGGCTGCGGTTTTTAGGCCACCAAAGGCTGCGGTTTTAGACCCCAGCACTTGTGGTAGCAGCTGATATCTTGAAAGAAAGGCTGCGGTAAAAAAACGCAGCAAAAAAAAAAAGTAAAGGCTGCGGTTTTTGGGCAAAACCGCCAAAAACCCACACATCCTTGTAGCAGGCCTTGCATTCCCCAGTAGCAGGTATAAACAACATTCGTAAATGAATTAAAGAGAGAAAATGTTTAATGATTACAATCCAACAAGAGTTGAATTAATTAATGTTCCTAGAAAACTAATTAAAAACAGAATGAGTTTAGGGCCATACCTCCATCTTTGGATTTCCAAGCATTGCATCAGGACTTTCCTTAGTATTCTTGTACCTAGCAAGTGTTCTTTTCATGCTGCACATGATGAATCCGAAACATTAATTAATTATCCAGATGATATAACAGACAATATGTACATGCTGGGAATCAAGCAGCAATTTGTCATAAAAGAAAAAGCACATGTGTGATGGGTATCTCCAATGAATCTGTGCAAGCAATGGAAATGGAAATGGGGATACAACATAGAAGAATATTAGTCGAGCTGGTTCGTTCTAAACACAAGTAGACCATCCTATACTAGTATTGATCTGGTTTCGTCTCTGATCGTAGCAAAAATTGTTATAATTTGATAGTTTATAGCTCACTGCATAAATATAAGAACATAAATCAAAGTCCTTAAAAAAACTTTAAAGTCATATTTTTGAAACTTAAGAGAGCAGTATTGCATCCTTGCAAAAGTTTTAATTATTCCCAAAAACAATCAAAAATCTACATGCCATGAGAAAAACCCAAGCATTTGAACAAATTTTATAGATTAAGAAGATACTATAATTCCTTTGGAGAACATATTAATTCCCTTAGCAAAGTCTCCCACTAATCTCTAGAGTCTTCTTCATTCTCTGTAAAATCAACCTTTCTTTTCTTCTTTGACCCTTTTACGGGCCCAATCGGGTCAATTGAAATCCAAACTCAAAAACAAGCAATAATGGATTGCTGAAAAACATACAAGAAAACAGATTAAGTAACAAGCATTTGTTAAACTAATAAAAGACATAAACTTTGCAAAAACATAGAAGAGACTACTAAAACAAGATCATAAGCCAATAAATTTGAATAAAAATGATGGATTTCTTAAACGAACCATGCACAAAACCGTAAAAGGGTTGAGATGGGTTTGTTCCTGAGATGGGTTTGTCCACGAATTACTTGAAATTAGAAATTAGGAAGGAGGAAGGAGGATGGAAAATTGTTTGTCTGCAAATTCTCTGAAAATGTCGTTTTTAGGAAGGAGGAAGGAGGATGGAGGAAGCAGCGGGTTTTTGAAATTAGAATTTAGGTTTTAAAGTCCGGAAAATTTACCCAGAATAATCCAACCTATTTACGATTTTCCTACAATAATCCCAACTATTGATTAACCATGAATAATCCCAACTATTAACTCACTTAACCTGTGCTGTTGTTGCTATACCTACAACCGGTTCAACAGGTAATATTTTGCCCGTTACCCTCTTTCACCTTCTTCCTTCCTTTTATATCTTGAAGACCTCCATTGATGGAGAAGCAGCAGCTTAGTCTTCTATATTTTTTTTAACTTTCCTTTTCCATCAAATTAAACCCTAATTTCTTTCATGAAAAGCATCACTTATTCCAATTGTTTTTCAAGTAGGAGTCAATTGAAAAGGAAACTCCAAGATGTAATTATGGAGTGAATGCCAAACTACAAACTGCTAGAAAAGGGTCGCGAATCGGACATCGTTTTAATGGTTGTGGTCTATGGCCTTAAGTTAATATGAACTTCAAAATTTGATTTAATTTGTAAAATTGATTTAAATTAGGTCTAATTATTTGACTTTTTTGTTTGTAGAATTTAAATTACAAGTATTTAAATTTGGTCCATGTTCGACATTTGGTAGTTCAAGCTTTACGGCCCTTAAGATACTCTGAATTGATGTAATGTAAACATATGGAATGGAGACAGAATGCATCAGTATATTACTGCCTAATATCAGTATGCAACATTCATGCCTAATATGTTAATGTTAATGCCTAATATGAAACCGTATGTTAATGTCAAGTATATGCAACAGAATGCAACACCAGTATGTTCATCAGAATACATCAGCAATGAACATGTCAGTATATTTTTAGCAATGAATATGTCAGTATATGCAACATCAGTATGCAACATCAAAATGCAACAATATGTCAGAATATGCAACATTAGTATACTAATCGGATGTTCATCTGAAATGATAGTCCATTGTGAAACGGTGTTCGAGTATCTTGAAGATGAGAGTATTCGAGCAAGACCTTCACGAAATGGTGTTCTATTGGGTCAAATTTTCAGAAAAATGGAGATGGTGTTCTACTTGAATGGGTTTCACAGGAGAGAGAATGCTTGAAGGCCATTAATGTGGGTAGTTGAAAATTTTTATTTTAAATTAAAAAAAAAGGGTAAAATAAGAAATTAACCTACTAAAACTGGTTGTAGGTATAGCAACAACAGCACAGGTTAAGTGAGTCAATAGTTGGGATTATTCATGGTTAATCAATAGTTGGGATTATTGTAGGAAAATCGTGAATAGGTTGGATTATTCTGGGTAAATTTTCCTTAAAGTCCGCCTATAATTTCAAAGGGATGGAAAATTGAGTTATAGGCTGCGGGCAACCCAAAAATCGCAGCCATTGTCAAATTTTTTTTGAACTAGTTATTGGCTGCGGTTTTAAGCAAAAACAGCCTTTATTATTTTTTTTTAAGGAAATTTTTCTATCCATTATGTGTTGCATATTAAAAAAACCGCAGCAAATGTTGCGCAGTAAATGTAATTTTTTCCACTAGTGAATTACCAAAATGATGCATTGTTAATTCCTCAAATAGCCACCGATTGCAAACATCCATATTTTCAAAACCAATTTTCATCACAGTACCCACAAAACTTAAGAAACCCAAAATTAAATTATCCAAAAAGTAAAGAAGGAGATCAAAAACTGGCGCCCCATATTAAAAAGAAAGCAGAAATTCATCACAGGAGCAAAGAAGCCGCCAAAATCAAGAATTCACCAAAATATTAGGTGCCATTATCCACAATCCATCATTAAAACAGAAACCTCAGCATATAAATGAATAGAAAACGTCCAATATCATTAATTGCACAACCTTCACATAAAACACAATGGCACTTTCTAAAAATTTAACAAAAGAGCAAACAACTTGGGACCATTAATGCACTTGCAACTGAATTCCAAGTTTGTAGGAAGACAATCACAAGGTTGTGGAAAGAAGTAAAAAGCCAAATCAGCAATAGAGACACTGTCATTAACCTCAACAGCAAAAGAGTGGGAAGAGAAGCATCAAACAAAATCAGCTTTGATGAACACAAATTCAAGGCCATCAAATACGAACTAAAAAGTACTCAACATTTAGTGGCTAAGCAGATGGGGTGTCACAAACCACAGTGTGTAGATGGAAGAAGAACAAAGTCATAAGGAAGCACACAAACGCATTCAAGCCAACTTTGACCGAAAATAACAAGCTACACAGGTTAAATTTTGCGTTATCTAAATGTGAATATGATAAAAATAATGATGCATTCAAGTTTAAGCCATACACTAACGTAGTTCACATTGATGAAAAACACTTCTATCTAACCCGAGAGACGCAAACTTATTATCTGGCTCCGAGTGAAGTAGAACCCCATAGAGAGTGTCAATCAAAGAGGTTTATTCCTAAAATTATGTTTATGTGTGTTGTTGCTAAGCCAATTTTTACAACTGATGGTGAGTGTTTTTTTGATGGTAAGATAGGCATATGGTCGTTTATCACACAGGAGCCAGCAAAAAGAAGCTCCAAGAACAGGAAGAGGGGGGAGTTGGAAACAAAACCAATGCAGTCCATCACAAAAGAACACATTAGGGCCATGTTAATCACAAATGTACTACCAACCATTAGAGCTAAATGGCCAGAAGGATTGTCTAAACACATTTATATTCAACAAGACAGTGCCAAGCCACATATTGCACCTTATGGCACTGAATTTTTACAAGAATCAATGAATGATGGCTATTACATTCAACTTGTGCAACAACCACCCAATTACCGATATGAATGTTTTAGATTTAGGTTTTTTTAGGTCAATTCAAGCTTTACAGTATCAAAAAGCGGCCTACAATGTTACACAACTAGTTAGGGCTGTGAACACTACTTTTGAACACCTTAGTCCACAATGTCTTAGGTTTGTGATTATCACTTTACAAGCATGTATGATAGAGGTGATGAAAAAATAAGGAGGTTTTGATTATCACATTCCTCACATGAACAAGACAAAAGCAGCAAGAGAGGGCACATTGCCAGATTACTTGAACATAGAAAAACAATTGGTTGTTGATCCCCTTCAACACTTATTCTCAAAAATAAGCACAGAAACAATGAATCAGTTAGTGGAACTGATTGGGTATGCAGGAGGTATTCAACAAGGAACCAGTATGTGAATGTTGACATAGCATCAACAAGCTAGGTTATATAAGAAAATCAACAACAACAGTGAGGGAAGGGAGCAACAATTATTGGGCTATATACGATTAAATCATTTTTTTTTGGGTGCAACAAAAACCAGCAAACATCAGAAAACAACAAACATCAAAAACCAGCATTTATCAGAAACCAGCTAACCAGCAAACCAGCAAACATACGAAACCAGCAAACATCAGAAACCAGCAAACGAGCAAACATCAAAAACCAGCAAACCAGCAAACATCTCTAATCACAATCCTTTTATTTTTGGACAAACTTTTGGGATCTCAAACAGTGAGTGTTTCAGATCTAAACAACAATGTAAAAATTTCGTGTTGTTTAAAATGAAACATTTGTATTCATATACAGATAAATGAAAAAGTTGGTTGTTTGCATTACTCTCGGGTAAATCATTGAGTGAAATAAATGTTTTCAAATCATTGAGTGAAAAATCGTACCTCTTTGCGCTTAGAAGTCAAAAATTAATCCAAACCCCATAGATTCGATTTTAGGTGGCTAAATCATGCTCTCACTTAAAAGTTCATAGAGCAAGTAAAAAAATGCATTAAGAAACGACTCAAGCAAAATCATCATCAGTCAAAAACCACATGCACCCACAAGAACAGAAACTCACTTGAAAAAGGACCAAGTTTATCAAGCCACTCTTCTTTTTCACAATCAGTATTCGAAAATACAGCATCAACGGAAGTGTAATCACTATCAGTCCAATCATCAGGGTCAGTTGTGTAAATGGGCTCACCTTCAGAGTCAAGTTGTCTTCCCCATTTAGGATTAGACTCAAAAGAGGTTGAGTTATCATAATACTCGAAACATACATCCTCAAACTTCAAAGACCCATATCTAGGGTTTCCATCATTAAAACCCCTAAACTCAAGCTTAGAAGGCGATTTGTAAGGGGATTTGGGGATACTAAGTTTTGAAGAACTAGGCGAGTTAGGGTTTTTCAGGGGTGACTTGAATGGCGATTTCTTGGTCTTCAATGGTGAATTTCACAGGCGAGTTAGGGTTTTTAAGGGGTGACATTGGGTTTTCCATGTAAGCAGATAGAAGAACACGAAAGAACAGAAGAAGAGAGAGAACAGTTGTTCGATGAAGGGAAGATGAAGAACAGTTTTAGGGTTCTTCAAGAACACATGTAGAAGAAGCAAAGAGGGAGAATCAATTTTAGGGTTCTTAAAATGACGAAGGCAGGGTAATGGGTGGGGTTTAGGGTTAAAAAAGGGAAGGATGATTAATGGAGGGTGTTTTAATTAGTTTTAAGAATAGGTTGATTAATTATAAGAGAGGGAAATTAGTAAGGGTAATTGAGGATAAAATTGTGAATATGATAAATTTCTAAGGGCATAAGGGTAAAAAAACCATACCAAAAAAGGAAATGGGACATTTAGTGTGACTTGACCCAAAATAGAAATGGGACACCTAAGCTGAATATGAAGGAGTATTATATAAGGTAGTTTTTTGCAAAAAATTTTATATAAGGTAGTTTTTAAAAAAAAGGTGTATAGATTAGGTAATTTCTTATAATTTTTCCAAAAAAAATTTAACTTTTACATATATTAAAAATTATGTCAATAATTTAAATTTTTAGTGATATGAAATTGTCAATATAACCTATAGTGACATTTATGAGAAATGTCACTAGATTCAATATAGTGAAAAATTTTAGTATGCCTTTTTATAATGTTGCTAAAAGTTCCAATAAATATTACTAAAACCGCTATATATATTATTAAAAACTTAATATAGTAATATTTAAATTAAAAATCATTTAATATATCTCATTAAAATTGTATTATGTTGTAGCGTCCCACTCATTTTATATCATTTGGCTGAAAAAGTTCTCTTATTATAATTTAAAATGATGCATAATAAGTGGGACGAAAAAGTACATGCTTCTAATAAGCTAGCGTGTTGTGACTTGTGATTGAGGAATATGTGCATTTTTTTAAGGTCACTAACTAATTATTGGGTTATTATTATGCTTAGTGCTGAATTAATGGCCTAATAAACTTATGAACGTCTGAACTCTAATTAAATAATTTTTTAAAAGAACACGAGGATGTGATACCAAGGTGTACATTTGGGTGGTTAGAAATTAGAATTGTTTGACCCAATTTTACACGATGATTTATGGTAGGGAACGCATTATAGTATACTATTACCCAAATGGAAAATTAATCCTTAATTCCCTCCCCATACCCTATCCATACTTTTATATGAGCGGGATATACTTGGTACTGCTGACGGCTTATTTGAGTACAAATAGGCAAATTAATTATATAATGAGACTATTTCCATTGGACTCACCCCATATCATTTAATTTATTAAAATGATCATTTATAGTTTTAAAGTGATCAATTAATGATTGACAAATTTTTTATTAAGATCGTCTCACCGTGAGACGACTTATTATGAGCTGCCCGATTTCTGATATATTAAAAAAAATAAAAAAATAATTTATTATTTTTTTCTCTTAAAATGACGGCAATTATCTTGTACTAGGATAGAAAATCGTGCAATGCACTGATTTTTAAATACGTTAATATTTTAATGCAATTTTAGAAGATTAAAAATATTAAATGAAGGTGCATAATAAATTATTTACATATGTATATTGTAATTCAAAAGAATTAAATATAAAGAAACACAAAATAGGCTAAATATAATAGGTTTTGAAACACTCAATTTCCTAAATTGCTGTAACTTTTTTACACAGTATAATCTCCTAAATTGATAACTTTAAAATTATAAGTGATCTTAAAGAGATCAATTTTATAAACTAAATATACATTGACCAGTCCAATAAAGTTAAACTCACCATAAAATCGTTCACTAATTTTAAAATTTATGAAATTTTTTAGACAATAAATGATCTTATAAACTCCTTAGTTTCAAGTAAGGGATCGTTTGGTAGATATTGAGTAACGAAATAAATAAACATTTGAGTTACCGAATGTTTGGTAAGGTATGTAATGTTCGATAACCCAATCCCTTAATTTGGGATAATATAATCTGTTAGTTTGATTCCACATCTCATGGAGTGGTAATAGATCAATCACCCATCTTAAGTCAAGTGTTTCTGTTACATTGTTACACCAAACAACCATTAACAATAATCCTTATCATTGCACTTATGTCTCCTTTTGAATTTCCTTTTAATGCTTTTTCCACTCGACATTGTCCAGGAACTAACTCAATTAAATGCTTAAGCTGATGATTGAAGCCCCGGGATATGTTAAATACTCTAACATGCCCCCTCACACGAGAGCGCATTGGGAAAGAAGTGTGAATGCAACATAGATCTTTCGATACCTGGTGCGAAATATTCCACTTGAATATGAGAGGTTGTTGAGATTTCAACCCGTGACCTCGCACATTGGTTTCTAATATAATGACCTCCTTCTTTTTGTTGATGGCACTCATTTAGCACCTTCTGTCACTATAATCTTTAATAGAACCGAAAAGTTTAACCTCGACTATTTTGCATGGCTTAGGCAAGACCAACTTCTCTTTGGAGAACTCTTTGTAACAGTAATCCGGCCCTTCCCTTGATTCCATTGCATCCCAAGCCACTACCACTCATGCCATATGGGAGAAACTAAAGGATAAGCTAGACAAAGTATCCAAAGCTAACTAATTGGTTAACTGATTACGTTAACTCCATCAAAGCTATCTTTGACCAATGAGCCTCTCTTGGCAAACTCGTTTTTGATCATGAAAACCTCATTGAGCGTATTTTCAATGGTCTTGACTTCAACTACACAACCCTCAAAGATACCATAAATGGTCCTGATACCACTATCTCCTGTGAAGATCTTCATGAGAAACTATAAATCATGAACTTACTATCCAACAGGAGTAAGAAATTGCTAGTACCCTCCTAGTTAGGCCAGCCCTGGGGGTTGGCCCAAGGAGTAACCGCCCAGGGTCCAATATAAGAAACACTAAAAGGCAAAGGAGCCCAAGTTTAAGTGAATCTTCAACGTAAAATGACTATGAAAAGCACAAAATAATTAAAGATGGTGGGAAAATTAATCTGGAAAAAAGAATGACTAAATTTATTTCATTATTGCGAATATCATTGGTCATCATAGAGTATGTTGTTTGAAGGATATACTCTTTGTTTAAATAATGTCGTGCCCATTATCTATATTATTAGTAAGTCTATTTGCATTATTTTGATGGTTTAATTATTACATTTCAAATTTTAACGTATTTTAATATTATACGATGTTCTTGAGCGATATAAAGACACGAAAACATTATATGGAAAATTTGAGTAAAAAATTACTTTCTAAATAAAAAAATGAGGCACGTATATTAAAGTTTTCCAAAATATAAAGGTGATTGATACTCAGAAAAGAAGGGACTAGTATATGTAATTTTCAGTAGAAATGGACCACACAACCATTAACGTTAGAAGAAAGAAGAAAGGGAGGGAGAGTATTATTTCATATCTGTGCAAAATACACTTTGAGCAAAAGGAGTGTAGCTGGCTTTTATACATGGGTTAGTTATTAAGAGGAGACAGCTGTCACGATAGTCTAACACACATGCTTTATTGTTATAAGAGCCAGAAAGAAGAAAAAAATATTTATATTACTTTGTTGTAAGTATTTTCATTCACGTCGAACTAGACTTATAGAGCTCGATCGTTGAGAAGGTCGTCAAAAACCGACGAACATTGGAGTACATTTATGTCATTGCAAGATCATGGTGTTCCAAAAAAACCATGCCAAATCCATAAATCTCTAGAAGCCACTACTTTTAAGATTATAGTCGTTGTTCTAGATCTTCCATGATACATCCTTTTCCATCTAGCGGGACAATTTTTTCATTCCCAATGCATGCAATCAATGCTTCTTATCATACCTGGAAATCCTCTATCTTCCCTTTCTCAAAAGAGACGTTAGAGATCTTTCGTATTTGTCTTTCGAACGTATTCTGCCGAAAATTGCGCAATTATTCCATCAACAAAGTGTGTAAGACACTTCTTCGACGTCGTAGCACCAAGTTTTAGATACTCCGCAATTTGATCAGCTACACATCCATATGCTAACATCCCTATAGGTGCAGTGCATTTCTGAAGAGCAATAGCACGTTGCCTCATACACGCATCCGATTTTTGTTGGACAAAACGATAATGTAAACTGAGGGTATACATAATGCGAATGAATACATGTTTTCGCATGCGGAACCTACGACAAAATTGACGTTTGTCTTATAGTGTTTGGTTACTGAAGTAGTCAGCTATCAAACGATCGTTTGCTTATTCTAGATCACCAGAAATATAAGTTCTCTTCTTTCTTGGACGCGAACCCTCATTTCCAGCACCTTCGATGGTGGAGTTAACAATGTATCTTACTGCATCCTCTACCGCTTGTATTTCACGACTCTATTCGACAAAATGCATCAACATATAGTCATAGATTTCATCCTCACTTGAGCTAGAAGAACTAGAATCAAGATTCATCTCGAAATTCATTTTGTGATGATATGTAAGATTGTGATGAAGATGATATGTGAATGGAAGTATATATATTTAAAGGAGATGTTTCAATGCATGAACTGATATGAAGTGACAAGTTCCTGGTGAAATACGTTAATATTGATGGGAGATGTTTCAATGCATGAACTGATATGAAGTGACAAGTCCTGATATGTATTTCAAGTCCCCAGTGAAATACTTTCATATTGATAGGTGATATTACAATGCATGAAGATATGAAATGACAAGTCCTGATATGAATTGACAAGTCTTTAGTGAAATACTTTAATAAAGGGACAAGTATATTAAAAGCAGTTGTTACAATTACTGAAAATATAAAATAACTTACTTAGTAACGACAAATGACATTAACGTTAATAAAACTGAAAAAGCACTCTTAAACTAAATAAAAACAACGACTAGAAAGATGGGTTCAGCCATCAACATACATATTATTATTCAAATCATTTATCAAAGATTAAACTTATTATTGAGTTCGTCCGTGAGCATCCGGTACATCTCCGCTTCAACTTCATCAACGACAGGTTCAGCCATCAACATACTTAATATCCTAATGTTTATCGTCTCCTCCTTTTGCTTTTCTCTTTCTTCACCTCGTTTCTTTATCAGGTTTAGCATATGTTCCCCTAATTCATTTCTCTAGGAAGCCCGTTCATCAAATGATAAATTGAAAGAATCGAGGTTCATTGATAACAATGAAGAGGTAGCCACTTCCTTTCCTTTGCGGTTTGTCTTCTTTATGCCGTCAGGTCTAGTTGGAGTAGCCACTTCCTCAATTGGTGTATCCGGGTCTAATATTTTATTGCTACCTCCGCTTTTCGAAGGTACTTGCATTATTTCAGGGCTCTATATCAAATTTTCTCATAATATTGAAAAATGTGTCAATTGAAATGATTTACCGTTATTTGATTTTTGGTAAACATCAAAGGCAAATTTCTCCATGTATGCATCTGATTCTTTACTTTTGTGGCGTA
Source organism: Amaranthus cruentus (assembly GCA_019425755.1). Lineage (NCBI taxonomy): Eukaryota > Viridiplantae > Streptophyta > Magnoliopsida > Caryophyllales > Amaranthaceae > Amaranthus > Amaranthus cruentus. The sequence continues at coordinate 3,219,986 of CM033464.1, forward strand.
ATTTATAACAGTAAACCTCCACCCCTTTTGTTGCATGGACTTTAAGGTCCTTTCAAGAATTTCCCCAGGATTCTAAGTTCGCACAATCTCATAATGTTTAAAGATTTTCATCCATAAGTCGGTCTTTCTTATGTTTGTGTTTCGTACTACATCTCCTCCAGCATTGATTGTAGAAAATCATAATGCGGAATTCGGTTTAGGTTTAATTGGGTGAATACTGGATTTGTATTTAATAATAATGAGAGGTACTACCTCTATTTATACAAGAGATTAGAACTAAATTAAGGAAACGAAATATTACAGAATATTAAAATATTGGAAACAAAATGAGAATAATATAAAATAAAAAATAAAATATTCTACTAATATTCTTCTAATATTATTATTTCCTACACTCCCCCTCAAGTTTGGTCTTGGTATCACCGAGACCGAAGTTGCCGAAAAAATATTCTTTAATGCTATTGAGCCAATTGCCTTGATTAGAAAATCTGCTAGTTGATCTTTTGATTTTGCAAAGGAAATTTTGATTATTTGTTCTGCAATCTTTTCATAATTAACTTTTAATTTTTTAAATTTAGATAAAAGGTCAAGAGATAAATTGGGTTGGTTTATTTTGTGGTGTGGTCTTAATAGAGTTTTGGGTTTAGGTTTTATGGGTAGAGTAAGATTTTTCTTTTTTCTTTGTTTTGTAAGAAGGGATTTTTGTAAGATATATGGGTAGGGAATTTTCGTGAGGGAAATTGGTAGGATTGATTTTTGTGGGTCAAGGAGAAGGAGGTTACAAGTTTGATTGATCGGTTTGGGTGGATTTGGTTCTTGTTCTTTTTTGTGGGTCAAGGAGAAGGGTTCTTTTGAAATTTGATTTTCATCTTTTTCTTTACTCTTCCTCTCGCCATTAACTTACATACTCAATTCATCTACATTACTCCCCCTTGCAACCTCACGCTCGATGGTGTCGTTTTCAGGAGGTAGCAAAATTCGCCCATATAAAGTATAAATCCAAGTCCATAATTCATGGGCAGTGGTAGTGAATGAAATAACGAGGTCGATAATGTCGGAGTTAATACATGCAAGAATCCATGACATAACCCTGGCATCATTTTGTTTCCATTGTGGAGTTACGGTCGTCGGGGGAATGACGATGATATGATTGAGCATCCCCCGATCACCAAGTTCAACTTTCAGTTCTTTACTCCACGTGTGTAATTTTTGTGGTTTAATTTTTTAATCTGGATTGGTTGTTCAAGTTTTTGAATCATTTTTTGAAAAAGTTGGAACATCTGTTCCATTTGTGCCATGGAAATCATGTCTTGGTTTGGTTTTGGTTTCGATTTTGTTTGGTTTGATTGGTTTTATTTTGTATTGGTTTTTGTTTGGATCGATTTTGTCCGATTATGATCAAAATACCGATAGAGTTTTTCCGTCCAAGAAAACCTTACGGCGCTGATACCATGTAGAAAATCATAATGCGGAATTCGGTTTAGGCTTAATTGGGTGAATACTGGATTTGTATTAAATAATAATGAGAGGTACTACATCTATTTATACAAGAGATTAGAACTAAATTAAGGAAACGAAATATTACATAATCTTAAAATATTGGAAACTAAATCAGAATAATATAAAATATAAAATATAATATTCTACTAACATTCTACTAATATTATTATTTCCTACATTGATGTAGCCCAAAACAATTGCATTATCCTCAGCAATGCTCCAAGCCACCTTTTGACTGGTTTTCCCTTTGGCTGCGACAAAGAGTTCTCATGGAACCGCTTCAACATCAACCTCCTCTATATTAATGGGCTAAATTGTGTAAAATTGTATCAATGGTGAACCGGATGATTAGAATAAAGGTTAAGAATCGTATGAAATTGAATGTCAAGAGTATGGAAGTTATTTGGGAAAGATGTGTTTAAACTTAAAGTGTATGTTAAGGGTCATGTATTAAAGGTGGATATGAACGTATTATGAGTGGAAGTTAAACGATAATGATTGAGTTATAGGTTATTAAGGTTTAAAGTCGAAAATGTCTAAGGAAATTTTCTAATTTGAGGTTCAAGTTATTTGATTATGAGAAATGAAATGTGTGATTTAAATTGATACATTCAAAGTATATCAGGGGTTATAAGAGTTCCTAAATGAAGTTTTATTGTTATTTGGGAAAATCAAGTAAATTAGGGAATCGTTCTTTCAAATTACAGATACAAAATGGTTGAATTGATTTAAAACAAGTAAATGTTGTTAAAAAGTATTCGAGTGTGACGAAAGAATTGATGTGGAGATTCAGAAGTTAAATTTTAGAGTTGTATCGAAGTTGGGGGATATTTAAAGTTGTGACTAGAGTTATATCGAGGAACGTGAATATGTAAGTTCTAAAATGTATGATCGAAAATAAGTGACCAAGTTAGAGAATGAAATTACTCTAAATTGAGAAGAAAGAATCAATGACTATTTTAGTCGGCTTACTTAAATGTCATTGAGCTAATAATGGATTATCAGTAAGTCAATCTGAGTAATATTATTATTATATTATAATAATATGAATCAAGTATTTTATCATTTTCAAGAAAATGATTATTTTATAATTAATACATTGTATAGATAAATATTTTGAATATTCTTTATTCGGAGGAATACTCTATCAAATTTTCCTTAGATTATAAAAACATCATCCAAAAGTTTAAAATGTTTGGTTACATTGTTTTAAGTTATGATTATAAGTTTGAGTAGAGTCTAAAGGTTTGCGATTTAATGTTCTATGTGTATTTGTGTATGTACAAATGTGCTTTGCATCATATGAGTTTTGTGCATTTGAAAAATATGTTAATACGTGATTAAATCATAAATATTGTTCTTAAACTTGAATTACTAACGAATGTCAGAGTAGAGGTTTTCAGTTCAGAAAGTCTTGGACGTTAAACTATTTAAGGTTTATCCTTAAGTTGGGGAAAGTATGAGTATAATATGTAATCTGAAGTGTAGAGTAATTTCGAGGACGAAATTATTTTAAGTTGAGGAGAATGAAATAGCCCTAAAGTTAGTTGCTTAAGTAATTGTAATTAATTTAAGTGTAAAATGGATTATAAATCTTAAGCATATTATTTTATTTGGACTGAGTAAATTATTTTATCACCTCTAGGTATCTGTCATATTAAATTTGGGAACAAAGTGTGTTATACAATGAAAATTGGGTAAACGAAATTATAATAGTTAACACCTCACGTTTGTGAGATGAGTATGTGTTTGTGGTTTTGTGATTTTGTGCCACATCAAAACCATTTCGTTACTTCCCTTCATCATCAACTTCATTCTTATACCCCATAATACATGAGTAAACCATAAATCATTCTTAAAGTCTTTCCTTGCTTATAAAACTCAATTAAATTCTGAAATTTAGTTTTGATTCCTCGTTATTATTATATTAGAATTCAAGTGAGGTAATGGTTTCTATCAATGAAGTTTGATTATTGAATTGGGATTTCAAATTAGAAAAGTATGAGTGAAGTGAGGGTCCATCATATGGAATTAGGATATTTATGATTTGAAAATGCAGTACATAATAAGGGGAATTGTTATGTTCGTTTTTAGGTTTTGTTGTCTCATACAAAATATAGAGCTCCGAGCTGCGGTCGCATAGGCACTAGAATCACCCCAAAATGAGTTAGTATGAGAGAGTTATGCCCAAAATACTAATAGGGTGTCCTGAAAATCCGAAAAAAGCATTACAAATTTACTTGTTCATAATTGAAGATGAGGTTCAAATTGAGTACTCCTTTTATCAAGTGTTCAGGATTATTATTTATCCTCCAATTGGGTTTTATTGATTGGTATTGTTGAGTTATGTATTCTTAGTTAATTAATATGGGTATTTGGTTCAAGTATCATATTGGGAAGATAAGTATCAATTATGTATTTGATAAGTTGGGTATTGGGATTTAAGATTGGTGTAAAATCGGTAAAACTGCATTGATGGTAACTCAAGCTCTTATATGATGGTTGATGATGAGTTGATTGATACTTTAATTATGGATTGTTATTCACGGCATAGATAGGTAACCTACAAACATCTAATATCTTGTAAAGCTAATTTAAGTTTTTTTTATGTTCAAACGATGAAGAGAAAATATTGGTTTGATTGCTTTGTTTATGTAATAATAATATTAGTATTATAAAATGATTTTAATAAAAATTAATAATGTTATAAAAATTATATTTGATTAAAAAGTATGTTAATATTTTATTTATTCAAAGAGATTACAAAAGCATGTTTTGTATGTTATTGACTTAAAAGATATGAGTCTTGAAAAATCCTATTATGAAAATGAAGTGTGATTGTTGATTTCAAAGAAAATCAATTGAATTATTGTTTTATTTTATATTGAAATATTCGACATTGAAAAATGTCCATTATTGTAATTAGCAACGGATATTTATATCCGGATTATTGTGAAATCCTAGAGCTTGATAATCCCCCAATCCTGTTTCATTCTTGCAAGAGCCGTATTTTCGGTGATGACCGTCACCCGTATTCTCAGGATTTAGTTCAAGCCTACTTCCTGACGGTTCATATATTCCCACGTTTTAAAGTGCTGTTGTATTATTGTTTCAATATGAGTTTTGAATAAATATGTTTGATATACCAAATTTTAGTTGTTTCGCAAATGAAATCATATGTTTCATTGCAGTATTATTTCGCTATTTACTTGAAAAGTAATAGCCGTATTTTGAATTTCGCTATTCTTGTAAAGTTATAGTCGTGTTTTGATTCACTATATATGAAGCAAAGGTTCTTAGTTGTATTTATGTCGATACCAAACGGTCTTTTAAAATAGTTTGGGTTTTGATGAATTAATATTTAATAAGGAGATACTAAATGAGCAAAAGATTAAATTGGAGATGTTTGTTAATAACTTGTATATAAATGTAATAGTTTGTTGGATTACTCAACAATTCAATTGTTGACAATCTTTGATGGGGCCTATCCCTTACGGGGGATAGATCCATTTTCATGTTAGCTTTGCTGTGGAGAAGATGACTACTTGTATTATGTGTTACGTGCGAGGCGAGGACTTCTTTTTAAATTTATAATATAAATCAGATATTTGTAAAAAAAATTGTAATAATTATATAATGTTTTGTAAATACTATTCACTTATTAAGGTAAAAATTTTTTAATACTCTAATATTGGTTTGCTGTGGCTATCGAGCAACAAGTCAAATTCAGCCCAGACTTTTATAAGTCTTCCGTTGTGTTTTGTAGACAATATTATTATACTGTTTAACTGGTTTAGGCTGTTTCAGGTATAGAGTGTGTTATGGAGTGTGTCAAAACATTGACAGCCTTTTTGAGTCACCCCATACCCTATTAAAACACATTTAACAACATAGGATTCAATCTTGTTTGGGAAGATGGACATATATAACCCAACTAAATACTAGAGGAGGTAAGGAATGAGAAGATGGAATGTAGTATAATTTTGAAGTGTTTCTAAGGGGAGTTTTGAAGTGATGAGATTTTGTGGAAAGGCAATTAGTCAGGTAAGTGTGTAGTGGCAATTACTTCAAGCCTAAAGTGAATCAGAACATGTGCTTCAAACATAAGTGCTCGGGTTATCTTAAGGAGTATACGATTTTTCTATTCAGCAACCCCATTCTATTGTGGAATCTTTGGGCAAGTGGTCTGATGATTTAAGCCATGGGTTAAGATGAAATTTTCATGTCTAAGTTCATGTATTAAATTCCAGAGTTGGACCCAAACATCATAGTGAATCATAGCAAATGGTTTTACACTGTGAGTCAGAGTCAAAAAATACGTGTGTATATGACTATTTGCTAGGACACATGCCTTACAATTTAGGGGTACATTACAATTATTAAGAGATAGAAAAAGACGTTTTAGATACCGTACCCTAGTGAAGGTTGACGTAGACGTCTATGCCACATATCCACATTTCATGATCTAGAGACCAATGAGCAAGCAAAGTGTGACCCTTTTTAGTCACCTTAGTACAAACCACCCCTTTCAGTACCATACCCAATGATCTTTCCTATCCGAGTATCCTGCAAAACACAATCCGTTGAAATTAAACATAATATCAGTGTAATTAAGCTCTTTAGTCAATTAACTAACAAATCATAATTTATGGGATAAACTAGGGATTAAAAGACAATTTTTGAGTGAATCGAAGGAGAAATATCAAAAGTCGCGGCCTAAGTAACACCAACGCATTCTACATTTACAGTTTGAATACGAGTTAGATTTGTTGGACTAGGAAAAATAATATCATAAATTTCATATGTTATGATGTATATTGCTCCGCAATCGAAAATCCAAGAGGAATGAATTTATCCCATGTTCACGTTGGATTGGGACGAAACAAGTGAAATGGCTTCCCTCTATTTTGGCTGAAAGACGAAATTACCTTTCCCTTTTCCTCCCTTCCCCTTTATTCTTTTCACCTTTTTTCTTTTTCTTTTCGGTTGACATTACCCAGTCCCTTCCTCCTTTTTCTTTTATCCCTTTTCTGGCTGATACATAATCTCTTCCCACCTTTTTTCATTCGTTCTCGGCTAGATTCACAAAAGCCCTATTTTCAAACTCCATTACTTTATTCTCGTCACCATTTGAACTCCACTCATTGCCATGGAAACATTTTTGGATTTCGGTGGCCGTCTAATGGTGAAGATAATTAGTGCTTCGCCTGAACGGAAACAAGTTGTATTGGAGCAAAAAATGTGGTAGTCAAAAACTTTAGTCCTTTTTGCACAAAACTTGTAGATGGGGCGCGTGCTACGCTGCCCTAAGAAATTCTATTTAATTTAAAATATATTAATTAATCACTAACATTTTGATTATTCAAACTTAAATTATAAATGCTAGAGATTTTGATTAATCACTACGCTGCCCTGATAATGATTGATAAAATTAAATTATGTAACATTATTGTCAAGAGAAAGAAGATCATCAAAATGCATTAATACAACTAATTTAAGAAGAACCTGTCACCAAGATGTTACTAAGCATCTTCTCTTTAATACTCCTAGTAAACAACGTAAGTTGAAAGAGAAAAGATAAAAACGTCTACTAAGTATTGTGAAAATGACATTAATTTATGGACCGCAAGCTTATGGCTACACAGTTTGTAAGATTTAAGCCCTAAATATCAAAATATTAGTTTATGAGAACTAAGAGCATAAGTAGAGATGTGTAAAACTCCAAGAAATAAACAACCATTTGCATAGCTGAGATATATAAGGACATGTATAATGGAGATATGCAGCAAAACTTAGGTAAACCACTTATATATAGTATATTTACTGGACACACACACACACACACACACTAATATATATATATATATATATATATATATATATATATATATATATATATATATATATATATATCAAGCCATGAAAAAAATCTGAATTTCATATATTTCAACTGTTTGCATGATTGCAGATTTTAATAATATTTTATTTATAATTGTGTAGAATGTGATAGGACAACAATACTAGTGGCATAACTTGAAAAATATGAGCTTTTACATTGTGACTTTTCTTTAGACATTATTTTTCAAAAAGGATAAACATATATTGGTTTGACAAAGTGGAAATTACGTTCATTATTTGCGAAATGGGAATGCCAATTAAAAATCAATGCTAATTGGAATGCCAAATTGAAACTTAATGATACAAATTAAGACTTGATTTAAAATCCAACAAATTAATTTTACTGTGTTTATTTTATGTATTTTTGGTTAAACTTTAGCCTAAAAAACGAGTTCATCAAAAAACAGAAAAGAATTGTATGTCATCATTATGACTTCTGTTTTTGTAAAGAGCTATTACAGTTGGAAAACACTGGAATATGAACTAATAAGGAGATTCTAATATTACCAATCCTAAAAAAACCTTCATACTACTTTACACAGCTTCAAATTCATCAAACCTACTCTCAACTTAATCTTATGAATCATAACAACATTTGAATAACTCTTATCAACTCCAGGCTTATGAAAATTCTCAATCTTAATCTCTTCATAATTTCATTTGAAAAATATCTAACCAACTTTAGGCTAATGAAAATACCCAATCTAAATTTCCCAAAAATCACATTTGAATAGTGTCGAATCAAAATCTAAGCATCAAGCTTCCTCATCCAATCCAAAGCCTAATACAAAAAGAAAATAAACATCCTCAAATTCAGAGAAAATTGTCCCAATAAAACTTATTCTAAAAATACAATTATAGAAAGTATAAATCTTTTATGTAACATTACAAAGAATAACCCAAATTGTCCACATATAAGAGAATACCCATTTGATTTCTCACTCCTTTAATCAATATTCAATCCCAAACAAGCTTTACTTAGTCTTAGTAAATTCTATGTTTTATGGTTCCCAAAAGAATATTTCAAAATTCAACAGATCAAACCTTTATATACAAATCCCAAAATGCAATTGGAGAAGGAAGCAAAATAATGAGGAGAGTAGCGACAGATTTAAGATCAAAGTAAGGATGAAGGATTGAATAAAGGTGAAAGAACAAACATCAATTTGAAAAAAAAAATATTCTTGAAACATCATTTAATTTTAAGTCTCTAGGGCTCTACTAACACTTCCTAATCAAGATCAAACAACAGCTAAAATGTTAGACCTAACCTGATTGTTGACTAGTGTCGAGCAGAGAGAGAAGCCCACTAAAATCAACCCAAAGATCAAACAGCAGAAGGAAATTAAAATAAAATAAACAAAAACAAAACATGAACATCTTACCCAATTCACATGAATGTGAGAGAGAAACGGCGATGAGAAGAAAAGAGTACATACTTCAAAGAGAGCTATTTTAATGACAACTTTAAGTTTAGCTGAACACAAAAAACAGTAATTCAATTGAAGGTCTCAGGCTCAGCTACATAACCTCTGGAATAAAAATCCAAAAATAATATATATATAAAACAATAACAAAAAAAACCCAAAACAAATTTGACATGGTACTGAAGAGAGAAGCTAGAAAGAACAATTAATAAAAATCTAGCCACAACACTGCGCAACAAAGGAAGAAGGAGAAGACAGAATGGGGATGGTATGATGAAATGAAAACAGTAGTAGCATTAAATGAGGATGAACAATGGGATTTCATTTTATGGGAAACAAGCAGCAAGGTGGAGAGGTGGACAACAACGTGGAAAAGAGGAAGCTGAAGTGGAAAGGCAAGGCTGAACTGGTTGCTTGGTGGCAAAAGAACTGTTCATTTCAATGAAAATGAACAGTGTCTCACTCTTAGGCTCTTTTTATAGTTTAAGGATTAACAATCATCTCCAACTTTAGTCTTCTTTTCATAAAACTATAAACTAATGTTTTCGTTTTGACGGTATTAAATAATATGAATGGTAATAAAAAAAATCGTGTAATTTAGCTAGAAAAATCTATTGACAAGCTTAATCTTTTTTCTTTTTATAATACTTCAACTTTCTCATTTATTTCACAAAAATTCATTTCAATCACAATGCATATCCTTTTAATTTGAAAGCTAAGGTGTTAGATGATGATAAAAAAAATTGTGAGCAAAAACCTGTTTTTATGATTAAAATTTAATCACCATAAAAATAAAATTGCACAATTCCTAAAAATTTATCAATTCGAACTATTAGTACAACAAACAAAAAAGTTAACTATTCCATAATCAACGACCTCTTTATTTCAAATACATAAATTTCCCCAGAAATATTCGTACTATATACATATATATTCCAACAAAACCAATTCTAATACTCTTTAATTTCGGGTAAGCACAAAATTTATTTTACAATATCAATTGGGGATTTTTCTTGATTGTGTGCATCTCTCTTTACTCCTTCTTTTGAGTAATGGGTATGATTTGTCCGCATCATTCAAGAAAAACAAAACCCTCACATGAACCCTGCCTTGTGCTGGATAATAAAAGTGTCCTTTTACATAAGAACTCAATATGAGTTATATCGAAATACAAAAGAGATGTAAGAGTTTACCTCAATCGCTTGTATGATTGATATGAAAGATCATCTCTACAGCAATAATTAAGCTTCCAAACCAAATAAATTAGGCCAGTATTTCATGTGCAAGCAAATCAAAGATGATGTTCCATTTTTAGCCAGACAAGATTTCCATCTTTAGAAAGTAGAATTATTAGGACTGTACGAGAAAAAGAAGCCTATGAAATTGGGTTTGAACTTTGTAATATAAAGTAAAACTTGTAATGTATTTTAAAAAGCAGTCAGAAAAGTTATATTAGAATGAGAAAGGTGATTATATGATGAAAGTGATATTGGCGCGGCTCAATCTGAGATCGTATCTTATAACTCTCTACTTCAACTTAAGATCCGTCTTCGGATTGAACCTCACCAATATCGCTTATCTTTTTAATTCGCCTATTCAAATCGATTAATTAAACGATGAACTTTCTCGTAATTAGGTAGTGGTTACACTCTCATGATTTTTCAATGCAAATATTTTGTGATAATGATTAGTTCAAACCATACAATTTGACTAAAAAGGTTGATTACAAAAGAAAAAAGTTAGATGGCCTAGTGGAAAGAATTATTTTCTTTTATAAATAAAAAACTATAAAAATAAACAATAAATATTATGATTAAACACATGAATTGTCGATTTTAAATCTCAAAAAAGAAAGAGCTGGTTGGTTGCAGTAGGGATTATGATTTTGGCATTGTTAATGGTGGAGTAGGAAAAGGAAAAGGAAAAGGTAGGTAAGAAGATTATTAAATCAGCAGCTTGGGAAATATTCTTATAAAAAAAAACTAGAAACAAACAGAATGATACTGTCAAATACTTGATGCAAAAGGTAACCCACGGGCGGCCTTAGATATTTTGGGGCCCTTTTTCTTTGTAGTTAATAATCTATATAGACCTTTTACAACTATTAATTTTGCTTTTTTAACATAAGCCTTTGAAGACGATCACTCTTGCCCACCCTTAGGGTCGGCCCTAAGGTAACCCAATTATAGTATAAGAAATTATGATGATTGTGAGGATTTTAAAAGCAGGAAATATGACGATGAGGAACAATGAATTAAGTAATTCAGTATCAAGTAATTTAAATTCATTTTCTTTTTATATACCAGAATAAAACAATGACAACCCATTGTTATTTTTTGTTTAAATGAATTGGGTATGAAATTTAATAAAAACTCTATAGATGGTATACGAAATTTATAATTTAGTTATGGAATGTTTTCAAATATATTATAAGAATCGCTATAAATTCTTTATAAAATATTACAAAAACATTATATATAGCATATAAATTTTATATAAAAACTTTTTAAAACACAAAATGAGCATGAAAAACAATGAATTAGTTGATGATCAAGCAATATGAACTATTTTTGCTTATACCCAGAACGAAACAAAGACAACCCACAAAATAAAAAACTGTTTTTAGATAGTAATAGCAACAAAATTTACAGACTATATAAATTAATAAATTAAAGAAGAAAAAATGAATTAGACATAAAATATAGAATAAATTGTGATAATATAGTAAACAGAAGAGAAGGGAGAAGTGAGATGGAACGTGAGGAAGAGATGAGAGAAGCTATATAAGGGATTAGGGTTTCGATATCGCCTCGGGATGATAATGAATTGGAGACTTAAGAAGGTGAGTGGAATGATTTCATGAGGGAGCAAGCTTACTTTAGGGTTTGTCATGCTTCATTTCTACTCAAATATAAATCAAAATTATTTTGTTTTAAAAAAAAAAAAATTCTAATTCTAATTTTTTTTACGCATGCCTTCTGAAATATTCTCTACCAAAAAATTAGAAATGAAGACCCGGCCCTGTTTCATTCATTATTTAAACTTGCTTTTATTTCATGCTTTGTTGTTTAGCAATCCAACAGACAAAAAAGGTCTAATACATAATAGTTATGTACACTTAAATAGGGGACTACATCATGTTAATAATTTACATCCTACTTAATTGGTCAAGTCATACATAAATAGCATATCTAATTATTAACATGCAGATCAAACTGTAATAAATATCAACTCTAGGTGTCATGTGTAATTAGAATATGAATAGGTAAATTACAAAATTTAATTCCATCAATTACCGACTACGGCCTTTAAGTTTACTGCTCTTTTGTTCGTCAATATATGTAATTATTTCGTTTTCTTACTGACTATATTAAATCACTTGATGAATTATATCGCGTACATTATTCTATTTATCTTAAATTAGAATTAGTGTTAAATTTTAAAAGTCAATTCTAAATAAGATTTTTCTTTATATTAAGTAAGATTTTTCTTTATATTAAGTAAGATTGTTTACATTTGTTCCATTTTTACCTTTTAAAATGGTCGGAAAAGCCTTGTTAATGGCATATAGGAATAATAAAAAATTGTTGTCTTGCTTGTTAGAAGAGTATGCTTCTAGCTAGCAAGTAGCCATATACTTAATTCCTCTGGTTTTTAATAGTTAATATACTTTTGTTTTTTTATTTTAATTTCATATGATAAAAATTCTAAAAAAGTATATATTATGAAAATACGCATTAACATTACAACAAATTTAGCTTTTTGCGACATTGGATTTAGTGGCATTAAAAAATGTCACTAATTCATATTTTTATTGTAATAATTATTGGTTTTTATTTGTAGTTTCACCATAAAGTGATTTAGCAACACTTAATGTGGTCTTTAGTGGCAAATGTAATTGTCACTGTAGTCTTTAGTGACATTATTGAGAAATGTCACTAGATCCTATGTCGCTAAACTGTAGTCTTTAGTGACATTATTGAGAAATGTCACTAGATCCTATGTCGCTAAAAGCTTTGGTGTGACTTTTTAATATGCTACTAAAGGGTCTAACTAATGTCACTAAATCCTCTATATACACTATTAAAAAATGGAAACAACAACATTTAAATTAAATGTAGCTAAATATATGTCACTAAAAGCAAATTATGTTGTAGTGTAAGACGAATCAAACAAGATCTCACTTGACTATATTTTACATTGTACATAGAGAAATATATACCAAATAAGATCAGTTGGTTTTCAGTAGTTGCTATAGGAACTGTAGCAGCAACTAATAAAATTCAGAGAAAGTATATATATATATTTCAAGTTATTGATGATCTGCTTGGAAAAGAACATAAAAACTTATTTCAAGTTTTTCATGTATGATTTGAACGATGTGGAGTCATATTATATTCCTCTTGATGAATGTTTACTAATAAATAATCCAATTAGATTTTGTGACATACACCTGTGGTTAGAAAATAATTCACATGCGATCCTACATCAAAAGAGTAGAGAGCGATTGATTACGCTCAATGGGCTACTTCTCCTCTGATAATTGATTTTAGGATGAAACTTTATCAAGATTATGCATAATAAATACTCCATTTGTGTAGGTCTTATTAACTCGTAGTCCAATAACAAATTTAGCATGGTATCAAAGTTAACGGTTTTTGAAAGATAAAAAGTTGGTATTCCATAATAAACAACTTGTGGGTGCGAAAAGAATGGTGTTCCCCCCACACTCATTAGCTCTTATATGATCTTACATGAAAGAATTTTAAATTCATCCATACAAAACAAATATCCTTTTGTGTTTTAAATAGATTGCTATATATATTTTTTAACATAAATTTTTTAAAGTAAAAGTAATAAGTTCATAGAGACAAAAAAAGTACTTAATGTGTGCATCAACAAAAAGTCATGTAACCGGAGCAATTTTGCAAAGGATTTGACAAGAGATTAAGGGGGAGAATCAATGCTCTATACCCAAATCTCTTTTTGATTTATTTTTGCGAGGTTCCTCTTCCATGAAATGGGTTGAAGTTGTTTTATCCTTAGTCTTTGTATTGGCTTTATTTGGTAGAATGGAAATTTTCTTTTTTTTGTTCAGAAAAAAAAAAGACAAAGCCATGTAAGTGGAAATATTGAGGGTTCTACTAGTATAATAAGATTGCCCCCTTAGCAGTCACAAGAGATATGAACCCTATCATTGGTGATATTGTAAAGTAGATCGGACGACTGATACATATTGATTTGACGGGTATGATACTATAAATGCTATGTGGAGCACCAAGTGATATTCATGTTTCCCTGCTCCATAACCTACCTATTCAATGGTTCATTTTGCTATTTTTCTTTTATTTTTTCCATCAAATTTAATTAATTCAAAACCATTATTAGTTTGTTAAGTTATTACATCTCTAAACTTTTCTCAGACATGCACTTAACCTATTCTTTAATTCATATTATTATAGATCTGTTTAAGCATATGTATGGATGTATAGTATAAACCGGGAAAACAGAAAGTTAGTGAAGGTTATTGTGGGGTCAGGTGAAATATGAGGACAGAAAAACGGGTAGTCTTGGGAACATCAACCCAGAATGTCAGTGATGGTGAAGGTTAAAAGAAAAATGTTTTGGAATGACTTAAGTATTCCTAGTGTACAAAGTCATATAGTAGGTGTGGTAGCTTCTTAGGGCTAAACTTCTAGAACGCTAACTCAACCGATTATTCCCTCTCTTTCTATATTACCTTGTAATTTTTGTACATTCTCCAGTTTCAATTTATTTGTAATATTAGTATTTTTACATTATTTTTTCATCTTATTTATTTTTGTTTAAATTTAAACTATAAGTTAAATTCATTCTAATTCTTTTTCTTTTAAAGGGGTGTTAGACTAAGCACTGAAAACAAAATGGAAAAAGAATATTGATATTCCGTAATGGAATACTAAGTATTACTCTCTGCTTTGCTATTTGATTTTACTTTTTTTTATTTGGAGAAACTACCGTGAATAATGCAATTACTTTTTGTTAATTGTTCTACAATAATATCAACTTTTAATTAATCATGTATAACAAAAAGTGTTGATAATTTTTCATTTCCATTTTAGTCAGTATTATAGTTATTTAAAAAATCTTTTGGTTTATATCACATTTGTTTGACATAATTAGCCTTAGTCATGCTAATAAAAGTATTTTTATTTTAGGAAATTTCACATGGTATCATCAAGTTTTATTGAAATGCCAACGGTAGCACTTTTTTAAGAAAATTTCACGTGGTAGCATCTAGTTTATGCACTATCTAATTACCATAGCATTTTCCGTTGAGTTCTTGTTAAATTCCATTTAATTCATCATTTTGTAAGTTTTTTCCACAGGGTAGCATCCAGTTTTTATGGAAAAAAAATTATAAATGTTCAATAATTTTACGGAAAAAAATTTGAACATTTAATTCACCATTTTAATGTTTAATTCATCGGTCAAACAAGTACTCTTTCGAATAAGTACTTGTTTCGATCAAATTTTCGAAAGTGTTATCTCATAAGGATAGTAGCGACGTCCGTTTTTTCAAAAAAATCATTATGATGGGTAAAAATGACGTGAAATATCATTTTCGGTTTACGTATTGGAAAATAGGCGTATAAGTACTTGTTTCGACCAGATTTTCGAAAGAGTTACCCCACAAGGATATTTGCAACGTCTGTTTTTTGAAAAAAAATCGTTATGATAGGTAAAAATGACGTCAAATATCTTTTTCAGTTTACGTATCGAAAAATAGGCGAATAAGTACTTGTTTCGACCGGATTTGATAGTTTCTTATAATTTTTCAATAAAATTATTAAACATTTATAAGGGTTAATAAATAAAACGGTGAATTAAACATTAAAATGATGAATTAAAAGTTAAAAAGGTAAATTAACAATAACTGGATGCTGCCATGTGGAAAAAAAACTTACAAAATGATGAATTTAACGGAATTTAACAAGAACTTAACGGAAAATGCTACGGCAAATAGATAGTGCATAAACTGGAAGCTACCGTGTGAAATTTTCTTAAAAAAGTGCTACCACTAGCATTTCATCAAAATTGGATGCTACCATATGGAATTTCCCTTTTATTTTTAATACTTATGATGGCGACATATTTTTCACCTACTTAATTTTAACATTGTTATATTGTTATAGTCCGTACATGTTTCCTACTAATTTTATTTTAGCATTATTAATATTTGGCCGGGGTCTCTTGATTTTTTCTACAAGCTTTATTTTATTGTTTTTCAATACTTACCGTCGGTATTTTTTATTCATTAACTTGACCATTCAATAAAAGAAATTTTCCACCACGTCCTAAATGATTGAACTTATTTTAATTTCCATTAACATTTCTTATATAGGAACATTAAAAAAAAAAAAACGAAGCTGAGTATTATGATTTGGTAGGTATAAATATGAGGAATTGAATTTGCTTCTTTATTTGATTATACATTCAAATCACTTATATATAATAGAGTTGAAAATAATATTTAATTGGTTTTGTAACTTTTTTAAAACAGGTATCGAACATCCCAAAGAATGTGTGGTTTGGCAAATTGACGTGTTTACTAACATCAGTTTGACGCATTAGTAAAACACATATGGCCAACATCAGGAATATAATCAGGTAAAATAAGAGGCTTTCTTTCACTCAACACCAAGTATTGTATTGCGGGGACACCGGCGCTAAAGAGGGCCCTGCCTTGGCGCTGCAATTGGGGACACTCTTCTTGGTTATTGCTCTTTTGCCCCCATTAACTTCTTTTTTTCTTTCTTTTAAGACCTCCAATTTGTGAATGAATTTTGGGATCTCCAAGAAAAAGGGAACTTTTTTTAAGAGGGCGTGGGAGAGTGGAATGGAAGGGGTAGCTTTGTATTTTAAGATGTGGACTAGACTCATTCTCTCTCATTGGATTTGTTATAGGAAAATTTCATATGATAGCATCAATTTTCATGAAATGTCGGTAGTAGTATTTTTGTAAAATTTTTCTACATGTTAGCATTCAATTTATGCACTATCTAACTGTCGTACCATTTTTTGTTAAATTCTTGTTGATTTCTGTTTAATTCATAATTTTGTAAGATTTTTCAATATTATAGCATCCAATTTTTGCTCTCAAATGTTTAATTCACCATTTTAACTTTTCACCGATTAATTTATCAACGCCCTTAAATGTTATGTAACAATTAAGTATATATGTATTAGTTCTTGCATGTTTTGAGCTTAGAAAATGCGCCATTATGTACCTTCTGAACTTTATAATGCCAATAATTTGAATGAAAATAAAATTGTTACAACACGTAAGGGCAGTGATAAATTAATCGATGAATTAAAAGTTAAAATAGTGAATTTAATATTTGAGAGCAAAAACTGGATGCTATATATCATGTGGAAAAGTCTTACAAAATGATGAATGAAACACAAATTAACGAGAATTTAACGGAAAATGCTAACATGTGGAATTTCCCTTTGTTATAACTATACATGTTTATTTTGTTAATTTTAATACTTTTTTATCCTCTAAAGTTTTTCAAATTTAAAATATTTATTTTAAAGAGAGAAGTTTGACTACAATGTTTGAGAGATATATAGAAAATTTAATATATACATGTGAGATCTCGTTAGATTCGTCATATTTTATTATCATACAATTTTTATAATTTTTTATGATGCGTATGGATACAATGTAACATAAAAATTGCTTTAAAACTATGTAAAAAGTAAACAAAAAGAAAAAAAAGGAGAGAGTATAATATTTTGGTTTATTTATCATAAGATAAAACATTGCATATCTTAATCAAATTTATAAATATGAAGCAAGTAAAATAGAAAAGGAAAAATTAGCTAGAATAATCCAATTTTTTATTGATTTTCCTACAATAATACAATTTTTATTTAACTATGAATAATCTGAATTTTAGGGTCACTTACTCAAAAATATTGTTGCCCAAATGGTGAACGAATTTTGCAGGCTAATTGCCACACAAATTAAAAAGAAATATAAAATAAAAAATTTAAAATATTAAACATTAAAAGTTAAAATTAAAAGAATAAACTTACTTGATTCCTCTTCTTATTTTTTCTAATTTTTCAAATCTTTTATAATTTAAATTTATATTGACTTTTTTTTATGCAAAATGACTTATTCTGTAGATAAGATATACTTTGATGCGTTCTTAACAAGCATTTCTTATAGTGGGGATTATTCATAGTTAAGATTATTCCAATAACCACCATAAATTCTATTTTTACCAAACATTAATAATAAACTTATACGTCATCAATAATTAAATATCTAATATCTAAAAGAGAAAGTTTTATATTAACTTAATCCACAATATTTCAGTGTACATCAACCCTAAAAACTATGAAAATACGTGGTAATCCTGAGGTTTTGGGTTATCTACTAGATAACCAAAAATTTTAAAAAATTCACGTGGTAACCCTGAGGTTTACCAAATTGCTCCAGTGTAACCTTTTTGCATGCAAAATGTTAAAAATAACGTTAGCAAACGTTAATTTTAAAGCTTTAAGACTGTTATACGTTTATTTATGTGACTTACCATTTCAAATACCATCAGTAACGACCATTTCCTCCTAATCATAAACCCTAACTACCATATTTGGATTTGGGAGAAAAAATGTTTTGAATGAAAGATGGTAGAGTTGGAGTTTATGTTTTAGAGAAAGAGGTTGAAACTGATAACATTTGAAATGTTGAGTCGCATAAATAGGCGTACAATAGTCTTTAAGCTTCGAGATCAATGTTTGCTAACGATTTTATGTGCAAAAAGGTCACGGTGGAACAATTACGTAAAACTCAGGGTTACCGCGTGAATTTTTTAAAAGTTTTGGTTACCACGTTGAAAACCCAAAAAGTCAGAGATACCACGATGGAATTTCCCATATTTTTATTATAAAAGTACAATTAAATATAATAATAAAGAAATACTTTTTATTAGATTTGGTACACACTAAGATTAAACAACTAACATATATCCCATAAATATCCTATGCAGAGCACGTTCTTGATTATTTCTCCAATGCAAATTCTCCAAAGCTTCACTAGACAATCAAATTTGCGTACTCCTTATGCGTTCAATGGCCCTTCCTCTCTGCCAGATCCAATGATTTCTCCTTTTTTTTCTTTTTTATTTCTCAAAGTCAAATTTAAAACAAACGAAAATAACTTCACATTTTATATGAAATGAATAAGCCAAAAAGTTATATTAAATAAAATATTTGGGACATAATAATCAATCAAACTTCACCTAATGCTATTTTAATCAATAAAAAGTATCTGCAAATTCATATAAATATAATAAAACACACGCATTTCATAAATTATTTCAATTCAATAAATAGGCATTTAAGATGCTTCTTTATATAAGTGATCTCATCGATTAGTTATACAAATTAAATGAATTAAGTTTGAGATACTTATGATAATTAAAAAATATATATATTTATTTTAATTAAAAAACTTAATTATTTTGGAGCTTATATGATGATCAATAAAATGTTGAGATTACGTGATTAGGCAAATTGGGTAAAATTAAAAATTTATCTAGTTGTTTGAAATAAATTTAATTCGTAATTTTGGGTTAAATTCAATTTCTACGCACGATTGTAATATAATTCTGACAAAAAAGGAGTACTTCTAAAATGTTGTTTAAGAACAATAGTGTCTAGTCGATGAAAACAATAATATACATAGAATTAGTTATAAATAAAGGTTTGATCACTTAGAAAAGAAGTACGTAGGCAAAGCATGCATTGCTTTATAGTTTATATACTTGATAGATATTCCATTAGTAACTTCTAAAGCCAGTCAATTCAATGCTGCTTTATTTGTATATAGCTTAATTATGTTACAAACTAGTGATGGACCCTATTGGTCTTTAGGTTGCACTCGATTAGAGTCAAAATTTTACCGCGGTGCTATGTGATTGAAAGTTCCTAAGTAAGTTAAAGGGAAAATTTTACCACATGGCAATCAGACCTGCTTTGTTATATAGGACAGAATGTTAGCTCGTGAATAAGAGCTTTGAACATAAGATGGAAGTCACAAAGATGCGAATGCTAAGGTGGATGTGTGGGGGCACATTGATGGATCGAATTAGGAACCAAGAGTTTAGAGACAGACTAGGACTTGGACCTATATATGGGAAAATACGCGAAAATAGATTCAGGTGGTTTTTGGACATGTGCAGCAAAAGACTTTTGACACCCCTGTGAGAAGAGTCGAAAGTATTTTAGTAGAGAGTAAGAGGAGTCGAGGAAGACCTAGGAGAACTTAGGACGAGCAAATAAAAGTTGACTTGCATGAGTTAAACCTCTCTAAGGACCTTACTAGGAATAGGGGTAGTTGGAGGCGCCTCATCCATGTCTTAGACTACTGATTTTTTTAGGGTATCTTTCCTCTTGTTTTCTTTTCTTGTTTCTATTAGCTTTATTGGTTTTATTGTTCTCTCTTAGCTTTATATTCTTTTTTTACGTACTTATTTTATCGATTGCGTTTTCTTTTTATCACCCACAACGCAGGGGCTTCTCGGAATCTTTCTCGAGTCGGGCAGCTCACTTTGGTCGAGCTCTCTTTCATGAGTATGGGTTGCCGTCGTCCTACCCTCCCCAAACCCTGTCCATACTTTTTCTATGAGCTGGATACATTGGGTAAAATAATAATGATGATGATGATGATATATATAAGTATATATATATATATATAAATATATATATATATATATATATATATATATATATATATATATATATATATATATATATATATATATATATGTTATATATATATATATATATATATATATATATATATATATATATATATATATATATATATATTATATATGTATATAATTATATGTATTATATATTATATATTATATATATATATATATATATATATATATATATATATATATATATATGTATATATATATATATTATATATATATATATATATATTATATATATATATATATTATATATATATATATATATATAATAATACTATATATAATAAAATATATATATATATATATATATATATAGGGGAGGGATCCATTGAAAGGGGTCTCAAAATGAGAAGGATGAGAAGGATTTATAGCATTGATCTTATGAAAATCTAGCGAATTGAAAAATTGGTTCCTACTCTTTTTTAAAAAATGATACTATGTTTTGATTAAATGTTACTATGTTTACTTTAAAAAATTACTATGTTTTATATAAGATTAAGAGAAGACACTAACTATACATAATCATAGTAACCTTTATTTATAACATAGTATGTTTTTCTAAGAACATAGTATCTTTAGAAAATGATATATTGAACCGGTTCAGTATTAAAGAAATTGTTTCATATTACACGAAAAAAGCAAATTGAATCGCGTGTAACTAACAAAATTAACAAATTAAATCTGTCCATTGATCTAAAAAATGAACGCTTCAGATTAGTTCTCACCCTTCTCATTTTGAGACCCCTTCTCATTTGATCCTAAATCTATATATATATATATATATATATATATATATATATATATATATATATATATATATTCCATACAATTTTCCCCTTTCATTTTGTGTTACCCACTAATTTCCCCTTCTCTCTCATGCGATTTTTCTCCCTTCTCTGATTCTCTCGCATACAATTTTCCCCTTTCATCTTTAACATTGATTCTCTTTTTTGATTTCATCCCAGTTCTTTTTCGATTTCATCCCATCTCTTCACAACTTCAAGGCTAATCGAAGATCGTCCATTAGCGAACTGGTATTGCGTTTTTTTTATTGTTTTTTGGCTTCGTTCTTAGGGTTTTTATGGTTATGATTAGTGAACTTGTTTGTAATTGAGTTTTTAGGGGTATGATTTTCAATGTTACTCTATATTTAGGGTTACGATTTTCCCCCTTCGTTCTTCATTCTTCAACCTTCGTTTTTAGGGTTTTATTATGCGATTTTTAGTGTTTACTTGTTTGTCATTGATTTTTTAGTGTACATTTTCATGGTTACTCTGTTTTTTTGTTCTTGGAAGCTTTTATGTTCTTTTGATAATGTTTTCATTATGGTTTTAGATTTTAAAAGCTTTTTTCTTTGATTCTTTTTGTTTTTAGGGTTTATTTTGTGATTTTCGGTGTTAAATTGTCATTGATTTTTTCATTTTCAATTTCATGGTTAATCAGTTTTTGTTCTTGGAAGCTTTTAGGTTCTTTGAACTATTATTTATTTTTTTGTACTTTTTGTCATATTATTCGCATTACTTATCATAGTTACTTTCTTTTTCAACATAGTAACATTCCTTTTAAACATAGTTACTTTTCTTTTTTGATATTGATTCCTGATTTCAATGAATCTATTTTTTTGTTTTCCCTTATAGTGATCTTTTTATGACTCATTAAGCCTATTAGCTCAATTGGTAGAGCACTCTGTACTTCTTTGTATGGAGGATGTAGGTTCAAATCCTACATAGGCTATCATTAATTTATAATCTTATACAGCACATAGTAACTTTTAAAATGAACATAGTAACCTTTAACCATAACATACTATCATTTTTTTAAGAACATAGTATATCATTGAGTCAGTATTGTTTTTTCACAATAACAAAAGAGAAGACAACAACTATACATAATCATATTCACTTCTTAACCATCCCCTGGTTATTCATTAGCAAATTATACTTTTGAATTAGTTTTTTTACAATGTTCTCGAGTAGACAAATTTAGCCTTATAGTAGAAGCCTATGTGGGATTTGAACCCACATCCTCTGTGCATGTAAACACAAATACACAGTGCTCGACCAAATTGAGCTAATAGGCTTTAAATTATAATACATAGTAAACTTTTTT
This sequence comes from Amaranthus cruentus, assembly GCA_019425755.1. NCBI lineage: Eukaryota > Viridiplantae > Streptophyta > Magnoliopsida > Caryophyllales > Amaranthaceae > Amaranthus > Amaranthus cruentus. The sequence continues at coordinate 3,242,700 of CM033464.1, forward strand.
AAAGACATAATAACATTCTTCAAGCTCATTATAATCTTTCTTTAAGAATACTGTTTCACATCGGATTTTCCCTAATTCTATCCCCCAAAGCAAGGTATTATGACATTAAGAGGAATAACACATAAATAGAAACCCAGAAGCAGTCTAAATGACAAATTTGATTCCCAAATATCAAAAAAAAAGAACTTCTAAACCAAGATATTTAATCGTTTATTCAAACCAAAGCATCAACCAAATTTTATATCTCATCAGTAATCAATAAGAACATATAACAAAGTCTATTAATTTATTTCTGAGAAACGCCCAATTTACAGACTATTTGGATTTTTGGGTGATAAACCATAACAATTTAGATTTCATAAAAAATACCTTCTAATTCAACCAATTGTAAAGATGAATTTGAGGATTCTTATTGACATTGCCGATGGATCTTTTTAATTCTTCATTGATTGTTGTTGGATCTTTCGATTTTTGGTTCAAAAACCCTAAAAATCGGAAACTGAATTTGATATAGAAGGGAAAAATTAGAACTGAAAACTAAAACTTCAATCTAAAACGAAAAACTTATTTTAATTCAAGAAGAGATGAAGAAATAAACAGATTTAGAGAGTTTTTACCCAGATTTCAAAGCAGAAGAATAGTTGGAATTTGAAGAAAGAGAAAGTTGTTGTTGAATGAATGTTTAGAATGAAAATGTTAACATAAACCGGTTTGTTCTTGCTGTTTTTTAAACCGTTAGATCTTACATAGATCAACGATGGATAATCCTTCTCACCCTTCTCATTTTCACACCCCTTCTCATTGGATCCTCCCTATGTATATATATATATATATATATATATATATATATATATATATATATATATATATATATATATATATATATATATATATATATATATAGAGAAGTCCCTTCCAGAGAGAGAGAGAGAGAGAGATTTAGGATCAAATGAGAAGGGGTGTGAAAATGAGAAGGGTGAGAAGGATTTTGAGCCGTCGATTTTTTATATCAACGGTCAGGATTGATTTCATCAGTTATCTTACTCTTTATCATATTCCACTTCCACGCGGTTCAGCGGGTTTTATTGAACCGGTTCAAGAATTTCACAGAAGAGGTTTTCTTGTACTCCATCTTTTGTCAGTATCTTTTCAGACTTCTCATTAACTCCATTGTACTCTTACTTTCCATGCCTTAAGTGTTTCTCTGTATCTCTTTCAGAATCCATTATCTCATTTCTTTAATCTCTTTCAGAATCCATTGTAAAATCTGCATCTCTTGTTTGATTTTCAAAGAATTTTCAAAGAATTTTGCAGAAGAATTTCGATGATCAGTGGGTATTTCTTGTTCGATTTTTGTTCTTCAATTTGTTCAAATTTTTTCAAATTTGTTCTTCAAATAGGTTTTATTAATGCTTGTTCTTCTTCATGTTTGTTCTCCATGATTAATGCTTGTTCTTCTACACTGAATTTAAATGAAATTCGATTGTAATGTAGTAAACCTATAATTTCATTAGGTTTTATTAGGTCTTATTTGGTTTTATTAATGCGTGTTCTTCTGCATGCTTGTTCTTCATGATTAATGCTTATTCTTCTACACTGAATTTAGATGACGTTCAACTGTAATGTAGTAAACCTATAAGTTGATTAGGTTTACTCTGTTTTTATTTTTTTATTAGTGCTTGTTGTTCTTCATTTTTGTTAGGTTTTATTAATAAAACCTATAATTTGATTAGGTTTTATTAGGTTTTATTTGTTTTTATCTTCCAATTCTTGATTATTCTTGTGTATGAGGGTTTATTATGTGATTTTCTTTACTGATTAGCTTAAATTATCAATTACTCCATGTCTTTTAGTCGTTATGGCAAAAACAAGAGGTGGCTTAAGTTTGAGGTCAGGCCGTAAATGAGGTAGTAGAAATCCAGTTGATATTCCTTCCACCTCTACTGCTGTCAACACAAGAAAGAGGAAAAGCGTAGAAAGTGACAAGGTCCAACAAAGCTCTATAAGGTAAATTTATCCACTAGTATATGGAATTCCAACATTGTAATTTTTCTAAGAACATAGTAGCATTAAGTTTTTTGCTTATTTTAGTTAATTGTTTATATGTGTAGTTATGAACATTATATAATTTTTTGTTGTTGACGGGTTGAAATCTACTTTTCAAACAAAAAGTAGACCTTTTCAGTTGATCAAATTGATCAGGGGTTTCACTGAGAAACAAAAAACTTAAGTTAGAGAGATTGGTTTTGGGGGCCTTCTGAGTTTGCATTTTTGTAGAAATCCTACTACAATGTTTAGTTGACTTATAGATAGTTTTGACCCCGGTAGCTGTATGTTTTGTATAGACTCTTTGAAGTGCTTTCCGATTTCCGAACATGATGTATATGATGTGTTTTGCCTACCATTGAACCAAAACAAGGACGTAGAAGTAGTTTCTAGGTGTGCTAACAAATATAACCCTGATTTCCCATTGAAACAAGCATTTAGATCTTTTTTTGGGTTTGAAGATACGAATGCGTCAATTCCCTTAGAATTGCTTGAACGTTTGATCCCTAAGATGACTGATGGAGGGGATGAGTTCAAACAACTTTTTGTTTTGCATGCTCTTTCTTCTTCTTTAGCCCCTACCCATAACAGAACCATTGATCTTAAGATTGTAAAGGCTATAGTGGATCCGGACAAGATTAGTACATTCAATTGGTGTAAGTATGTTTTAGACCATCTTAAGATTAGTACTTTTTGTGGTTGGATTGACCCTAGGCAGAACTTCATTTTTTTTGTGATAGATTTGTAATGGTAGTTACCTTGTACTCCTGATCTGTCTATTTGTTACAATTGGGAAGTTCTTGTTCATTGACTGTAGGCAGAACTTCATGTTCATTTGATCTGGTAAATGCAATTTATGGCACATTTAGATAAATGCTAAATGTTCTCATTACTGTAATGTGAATCTCTCTAATAATGTAATTTCTTTGACTGTAGGCAAGTTTTATTGTTTTATTTGGGAAAACTCTGAGAAAATTGGTTTCAACAAGGAGATCATATCAAGGGAAAAGTTTGTTGAACTTACTGAAGCGGAATAGAGACCTTTTCTAAATTTTGTCTGTTTGAAGTTGTTATAAAACATTGGTAAAGTTTGTATCGATTGGTTTGTTTTGTATTGGGTTTGATGGAAAGGTTGAAAAAACATTAGTAGATAATCCTGGAGAACCATGTCAATGTTCTTTTTAGACAACTTTTTACTTGTTTTGGTGCATTAGTAGACAACTTTTCTGCATTAGTAGAGAAGTCTTTTGTAAATCATTTATATTACTCTTGTTGATTTGCCTAGTATTTTCAGATCCCAAACATGATCTTATTTCTCTTTTATTAGCAAGTTTCTAAAGGTGTAATGTCTTTTGTACTTCTAGAAGTAAATGATCTTCATCTTTAAGAAGAGTTTCTCCCCTTAGATTTGTCTTTGAATGTCCAGTCATTGCTGAACAAATCTCTAAGCTGGGATGCAAATTTATAACTAAAGTGCAAATATCTAAGTATTTTCCAGCATTAGAAAAGTTAACAACCCTAAAGTGTATTTATCTAAGTATTTATCTAAAGTGCAATTATCTAAGTATTTATACCTAAAGTTAGAAGGGGCATAATTGTGCTTAATAACTTGTTTGCATCTGCCATAGTGTATTTTTACAATTTCAAAATTACCAAAGAAAAAACAGTAACTATACATATTCATAGTGACCTTTAGTCATAACATAGTATCTTTTTTAATAACATAATAGCATTAACATTTAAGCAAAGCTTTTACAAAAATTACTAAAGATAAGAGAGTTACTATGCATAGTTATAGTAACCTTAAATCATAACAATATCTTTTCTTAATAACATAATAGCATCAACATCTAAACAAAGTTTTTTTAACAAAAACAGGAACTATACATAGTCATAGTAACCTAAAATAATAACATAGTATATTTTCTTAATAACATAGTAGCATCAACATCTAAGAAAAGTTTTTACAAAAATTACTAAAGAGACAATGACTATACATAATCACTGTAACCTTCAAAAATTACAACAGATAGTGATCTCAACAATCTCGCTCTTTATCTTCAACATCTAATCTTTAGCATCTGATCTTCAGCATCAAAAAGACTTCTACATAAATTAACTTTTCTGCAATAATCATAATCAAATTAAAACATAGTTAGTTTTTCACAATTATTAATGAGGATACATTAAATATAAGCAATTATATTTTACATACCTTAAGTGTGGGATCGTTTGTTGATGGGTAATTTCGGCTATCGTGATAATCAAATTTACCACAAGTTTTGCACTTTCTTTTGGGCTTCTTGCTTTGTTCAATATTTAGTTCTTTTTCCCC
>CM033464.1:3252080-3352080 GCA_019425755.1 Amaranthus cruentus
GCCTTACATAAGTCGATTTTCATAAGGCAACTAGGAGCACAATTTTTCCTAGTGTAATGTTTCACTATGTCCTGACATAGCAAAATATTGTGCATAATGGTTCTCCCCGCGACAAAAGCGCCCTGCGCATGATCAATAAGGTCTCCAAGTACAAGTCTAAGTCTAGAACAAATTAACTTCGAAATACACTTGTACAAAACATGGCAACAAGAGATAGGGCGATAATCACCTACGCGAGAAGGGTTAGGAATTTTCGGGATCAAAGTAATGGTAGAAATGTTCCAGCTGTTGGGCATCTTCCCGGTTTGAAAGAAGTGGGAAATAGCTCGTACAACACCAAGCCCCACAATCTCCCATGCGGACTTATAAAATTTACTATTGAACCCATCCAATCCAGGGGCCTTCTCATCAGGGATACTCCATAACGCCGACTTAATCTCCTCTGAAGAAAATGTCAATTCCAACAATTGTCCCTGTTGCCGTGAAAGGAGAGGGCCTTGATGAGCAACATTGAGATCAATAGAATCCCGATCACGAAGGATAGTACCAAATAGGCGAGAGTAAAAGTCATAAAGTTCCTGTTGAATCAACTCCCGATCACTTATGTCCCTACCATCCTTGATGATCATACTAATACAGTTGGACATGTTGTGATGCTTGATACTCTGATGAAAGAATGAAGTGTTATCATCTCCAAGTCTAAGCCATTGCATCTTGGCCTTTTGCCTTAGGGAATTCTCCAGATCCTTTTTAAGACGCGAGAGCTGAGCAGAGAGCTGCTGTTCCTGAGTTGCAAATCCAGAATGTCAGGCTGATCATGCATCCGGCCCTGAACATCGAGTAGAGCAGCCTGGGCATTCTCCATGCTAAGTTGAAGATTCGATCGACCAAAAGTACCTTTAAGCCTCTCTTTTAACACCTTTAACTTCTGAGTGATGATATAACACGGGTATCCCTCCATGTCGATATCTCAAACCTCCGGAACCACCTCCAGAAAATTATCCCTTTCAGCCCAATAATTGAAAAACCTAAAAGGCTTTCGTCTCCTTGGAGTCCGAAGGAATTGCACCAGGATAAGGGGGTGATCATAATCACCCTCAGGAAGGAAAGAAACATGAGCACTCGGGAAAAGGTCCTCCCAAGCGTCATTGCCCAGAACTCGATCAATATTACTTAGCACTCTCTGGTTCCCAACCTATTTATTACTCTAAGGAAAAAACCTTCCAGAGTAACGGAGATCGTGTAAATCACAGAGTGCCAAACAATCCCTTAAAGGAGTGACCTCATGGAGCCTAACTGGAGCACCAATTCTCTCATTAAGATTAGCCACACAATTAAAATCCCCAAGAACTATCCACGGAAGAGAACAACCCTTACTAATAGTAGCAAGCTGTTGAAATAGCATAGACCTATCCTTCCGACAATTGGAACCATATACAAACATACACAAAAACCTATCACCCACTTTAGAAGTAACTCCAAGATGCATAAGTTGACTAGAGCACTCTAATATATCCAACTGCATACTCTCACTATGCCATCCAACCACTATCCGACCCCCATCATGCCATGCCAAATTACTAGTAAAACACCAATTGGGACAAAGACGGAGATAAAGAGAACCCAATGCATTCCTCTTTACCTTAGTTTCTTGGAGACCAAAAAGGTGGATATTATAAGTTGAGAGAAACTGAGCGACCTAGACCTGTTTCCGAACCTTATTGATACCCCTAACATTCCAAGCACATATATTATCCATTACCCTGGATGGGATCAGCTCCTAGCGTTGTTTTAGGTTGCTCCTGGTTTAGGAGTGTGTCAGTAATGGATGTCAAAACACTAAAACCATTCTCTATAGTCACCTCAGGCAATTGCTCCAACTCAGCCCCTATTCCTACATATTGAACCGTATCCCCTGTATCACTATCAGTGTCTACCTCCTCCACCTCCTCAATTGGATCTACCCGCTGAACATTGAAAACGAGGTTTTAGCGAGTCGATATACGCTAAGAACCTAAGCTATGCAAACACATTTGTAATCACCCAAAATGCTACTACAACTAGTGTAATGGTAAGTCGGGGGTCGAACCACAGAGAAAAGGGATGTTAGACTAAAGGTTTAGTGTGGGAAAGGTTGGATGGTTGGTAGGTAAGAGGATGGGTGAACTAAACTAATGACTAATATATAGCAAAGAAAGAAAGCGGGCTTAGGCTAGGTCCACCCTAGGTAGGTCCATTGGAAATATAGATAGGTTAGGTCGAGGGAGATCGAACGAAGATCGATCGAGACACTCTAGACAGCGAGGGGAAGTTGGTGACCTATAGTCATGCGAACGACCCATAATCGCCCTATGTCTCACTGAGAAGTGGCAGGAAAAGATTCGACTCAAATATTAATCAATAATCAACATCAATCTCAACCATCTTCCTAAACATTAAACACAAAACTAAAACCCTAAGGTTTCTCTAACCCAAAACCCTAAAACAACTACTCTAGCATATTTAAAGCAAAGGCAAGAAGAAAGGAAAGCATTAAACCTATTCTAGAAAGCATTAAAGGAACAAAAGACATGAAAGCATTAAATGGGAAGAAGAACAAGAAAGCAATAAAGTCTACACTAAGAAAGCAATAAATGAAAGCACAAAGAAAGCAATAAATGACATTAAAGAAACAAAACAAAGAAAACTTACATAAATAAAGGTGCTTGAAAGAAGAACAAAACATAAATGAAGAACTAATCTATGCTAGGGCAAGAAATGAAGAAGAAAAGCATTAAAGATTAATGAACAAGAATGGGAGGGTTACTCCCAATCAAGTCATGAGGGTTTCATTCAGAAAAGTGCCTTTATATAGGCTACAAAAGATGGGGAACAAAAACCCTAAAGATCCTACGAAAATAGCTCTCGAAAACGAAACGCAGCGCTGAATTAAGTGGGCATTCGGCCGAATCTATGGCCCATTCGCCCGAATAGAGCCTCACTCGCCCGAATGAGGTCCATTCGGGGTTTCCAGAAGCTTCAAAATCATTCCTTGTGAAATATAATTCTATTCACCCGAATGGACATAGGCATTCACTCGAATGCATTGAATTCGCCCGAATTCGGCTGCTCACTCGCCCAAATCAGCACATTTAGCATTGAACTTTGTGGACTGCTATCTATTCGCCCGAATGGTCTTGGGCTTCGGCCGAATGTGGGCCAAACGTGCTCCATTCTCCTTCGATCCTTGAAGCGCTGAAAGGTCTTGGGACTTTGCGAGAAGCTCGGGAACGACTTGAAATGTTCTGGAATGCCTCGAAATACGTGTCTCATCTTTGATTCAAGTGTCCAAGCCTGGTACGCAACGTAAATACCTCGAAATCTCCTCAAAACACCTGAAAATACCTTCGAATACCATGGAGACAAGATCAAGGTAAAATCACGCGTAAGATATGTAAAAACCGATATAAAACGCGAGATTCGACACTAAAATGAGGAGATAAATGTGCTCTTAAAACGAGCACATCAACTCCCCCAAGCTAAACCTTTGCTAGTCCCTAGCAAAGAGACTAGGTAGGAACGACATGCAAGCACAGGGCATCCCAAAAAAACTAACTTCAAAAACAAAACAAAACAAAACTATCAAAGCAATAAATCCTAATACTCACTGTCGTAGGAATCACGGTCGCACTTGGCACGTACGACAAGCCCTTTAAACCTCAAGGTCTCCCAAAGAGGACGAGTAAGGTCTCGTGAGGGTTTTTCAGAAGGAGACCCACAAATCCAATGCAATGCAAATGCAAGGATGAAAACTATATGCAACTAAAAACTACAAAACTAGAATCTAATATGATGCAATGCAAGGTGAGCGGAAATGATAGCAACGCGAGCTGTGCACGAGCAAAACTCTTCCCTAGCCATAGGCGTGCAAGTACAATGGTCTCAATGAGCGCAATACCAAAGAGATTGACCAATTCCATAAACTCGAGATCACTAGGGTAAGCTACATCACAGGCTATGCCACCCACTACCCAGAGAGGTCACAAGTCTACGCTTCCCGGGTTATTTCTCAAAAGATGTGAGAAATATGCAATAACGCTCATGTGTTTGATTATGGTTCGTGTTTCACTCATAATTTTCCGACTAAAGATGAATCGGGAATCAAACACCTAATAGGGGCAAATCGTGGGGATTGTGTCATATCTAACTTCAGCACGGAACAAGCTAATCGAACCAAGTCGAACAGGTTAGCGAAGGGTTATAACGTTAGCTTAGGGTTAAGGTGGGATACATTTGGGAATGTGGAGCCAAGTAGAGGATAGTAAGTGACCCTAAACAAAACAACCACAAACGTCTCATGATAAATCAATGAAAACTATATCCAACAACAATAATAACCCAATAATCTCAAATAAACGCAATGATCTCTATCATCAAACACTATCAAGAAAATGTGAAATCTCATAATAACAAGTGTTTCCAAGTTCATCTCCCAATAATATAACGACCTCCTCACTCACATGAATATGTATGTGTATATAAACTCAATGAAGAACAAGAGAGAGGTCTCCTCAAACAAAGAATATGTATGAATAATCATAATAATAAGCATAGGAGGAAAATAGGAGAAAAGTAGTATGAGTTGGACATGTAATAAATAGAGTCATGAAAACCAACAACCAAAAACATAACCAATAGCCCACTAATCACTGTAACACACAACAACCCACATCACCAAGCTATCCGCTAGGTAAGGAGATGGATAATTTGGCTCATGTGGAGGCTAAACAATGTAGCTAGAAAAGAATAGGAAAAGGAAAAAAAAACTTTGCTTAACCTAAAGTCGAATTACGTTCAGGGTAGGCTATTTGGCTATTTATCTCAATTCTAGCGAACGTGTTATCATTCCTGGTCTAAAGAAAAGCCGACTACGCTGGAGAAAAACCGACACAATACTTAGATCCCCTAACTAGCACACAAAGTGAATGGAACTCGCAAGGAGTCCAAGAAGGCTCAATACTCACAGGCTAGTCGAAATGCCCCTTTAAAGGTAGACATCCAAGCCACCAACCAAGAAAACCCCGTTCCCCCAAGCTATGTGGAAAACAGTCAGACTCTAGGTCCCAAAACAGGCACAAGGCTAAGGAAATACGAGTTTGCATAAGATCAGACCACAGAAGTACACACCAGAAGCAAGCATGCTAGTTTCACAACTCAACCATCTTATTGAAAACTAAACATGAATATGGAATATATACACTATGTAATGAATGCAAGGTGAATATGCGAGATATATACAAAAATAATATATGCAATGAACTAAACTATAACTATATGAAACTAAATGCACAAACAAATGGGTGGAAGTGACAATAGTGTTGACCATCTCTCCACCAAGCTAAAGCTTTGCTAGACTTTAGCAAAGGAGGAAAAAGAGGAAGATGAAACATTAAAAACCATTGGTCAACAAGATTGTCACGACACCTAACACAAACATATGCTAGCCAATAAAAAGGAGAGAAGAAGGCCATACCTAGGCTAGGAGGGCTTTCACTCCTAGCATTACCATTACCACCGTCAAGTGGTCTAAGAACTCTCCACTCCTCGAAAGAAGTGGAGGCATGAAGCACAAAGCTAGAGCGATTGCCTCCCCCAAGCTAGGGTGAAGCTACATTCTTCAGGTTTGGCTCAATTGCTCTTTTGAGCCTTCTTTCTCTTTCTCACCCTTGCGGGACCGTTAGCATTGACCCTCTCAAAATCATCAAATCAAACACAAGCAAAACTTGTGGAGGGTCAATTCTAAAGGTCTTTTGGCTCTGCAAATTCTAACAAACCGTACTGCAAACCAAACGTGAGCAATGACTAGCAAAAATGCAAATGCATTGGATGAAGAACAAAAATCAAGCAAAAACCATATGTAGAGTTGGGTTGCCTCCCAACAAGCGCTTCTTTGAGGTCTTTAGCTAAACCCGACTCACTACGTGGTAGTGAGTCAAACTCCGTAGGAGTTTATCAAACTCACTCCCCACAACAGCAAAGGTTGGGGAGTGGAAGAGAGAGAGAAGAAAGAAGAAAGAGAGAAACATAACAAAGACCAACTTTCCATAACATGATGAAAAGTCGGGAGAAGAATGAACAGAAGAAGGGGGGAGGGAAGCAAGGGGCATAGCAACACAAGCATCAAGGTGAGCATGAACATGAACGATCGGGAGCTTCTCATGATGACAAAGAGGTGTAGGGTGAGACTCAACAAGAGGCACACTAAGGGTATGCACTTGAGACTCCTCAATCGCGCACACATCTACCTTTAGGTCATTGGGTTCACTGGCCAGATGATCATGCACATATGTGAGGGGTTCATCATGGTGAGGTGCACAAGGAACCTCATCATGAACCTCACCGGTGGGTGGTGCATCGACACAAGAAGGTTGATCATCAAGAGAAGGAGGGGAGCTAATGATAGGGTGAGGGAAGTCTAGGTCATGGTTTGACGCCTTAGGCACAAAGTGGTCATGGGTCTCTAGTCTCTCCTCAAAAACCCTTCGAAAATTGTTAACACTCCACGCTCTTTCCAACTCGGTCCCCTCTTCAACCCATGGGTAACTGGAGGGGTAGGCCAATGGAACCTCAAGGGGAGGGAGATAGGGGTGTTCTTTCCTAAAGTTGTCCTTGGCCAACCACTTGAAGAAGTTCAGACAAATCACAGGGGTTTGGTCAAGGAACATATCATGGTAAAACTTATCTACGAGCCCCCTAGTCTCACTATTCAATCCTCCATAAAGGTGATGACACATTTGCCATCTATTAATAAAACGCCCAGGGAGGAAAATTTTCTCATATCTAACAAAGAAGCTCCAAAAAGGTTCATACTCGGTTTGACATATGAAACTAGCCATGAAAAAAAATCAAAAACAAAACTATTCACAAATCACACCAAAACTAAAGTCTAAACAAACTCCTTGTCCCCGGCAACGGTGCCATTTTGATAACGGGTTTTTAGCGCGTCCTTATACGCTAAGAACCTAAGCTATGCAAACACATTTGTAATCACCCAAAATGCTACTACAACTAGTGTAATGGTAAGTCGGGGGTCGAACCATAGAGACAAGGGATGTTAGACTAAAGGTTTGGTGTGGGAAAGGTTGGGTGGTTGGTAGGTAAGAGGATGGGTGAACGTACTAATGACAAATATATAACAAAGAAAGAAAGCTGGCTTAGGCTAGGTCCACCCTAGGTAGGTCCATTGGAAATATAGATAGGTTAGGTCGAGGGAGATCAAACAAAGATCGATCGAGACACTCTAGACATCGAGGGGAAATTGGTGACCTATAGCCATGCGAACGACCCATAATCGCCCTATATCTCACTAAGGAGTGGCAAGACAAGATTCGACTCGAATATCAATCAACAATCAACATCAATCTCAACCATCTTCCTAAACATTAAACACAAGACCAAAACCCTAAGCTTTCTCTAACCCAAAACCCTAAAACAACTACTCTAGCATATTTAAAGCAAAGGCAAGAAGAAAGGAAAGCATTAAACCTATTCTAGAAAGCATTAAAGGAACAAAAGACATGAAAGCATTAAATGGGAAGAAGAACAAGAAAGCAATAAAGTCTACACTAAGAAAGCAATAAATGAAAGCACAAAGAAAGCAATAAATGACATTAAAGAAACAAAAGAAAGAAAACTTACATAAATAAAGGTGCTTGAAAAAGGAACATAACATAAATGAAGAACTAATCTAAGCTAGGGTAAGAAATGAAGAAGAAAAGCATTAAAGATTGATGAACAAGAATGGGAGTGCTACTCCCAATCAAGTTATGAGGGTTTCATTCAGAAAAGTGCCTTTATATAGGCTACAAAAGATGGGGAACAAAAACCCTAAATATCCTACGAAAATAGCTCGCGAAAACAAAACGCAGCGCTGAATTAAATGGGCATTCGGCCAAATCTATGGCCCATTCGCCCGAATGGAGCCTCATTCGCCCGAATGAGGTCCATTCGGGGTTTCCAGAAGCTTCAAAATCATTCGTCGTGAAAAATAATTCTATTCGCCCGAATGGACATAGGCATTCGCCCGAATGCATTGAATTCGCCCGAATTCGGCTGCTCATTCGCCCAAATCAGCACATTGAGCATTGAACTTTGTGGGCTGCTATCCATTCGCCCGAATGGTCTTGGGCTTCAGCCGAATGTGGGCCAAAAGTGCTCCATTCTACTTCGAAACATATCCTTGAAGCGCTGGAAGGTCTTGGGACTTTGCGAGAAGCTCGGGAACGACTTGAAATGTTAGGGAATGCCTCGAAATACGTGTCACATCTTCGATTCAAGTGTCGAAGCCTCGTACGCAACGAAAATACCTCGAAATCTCCTCAAAACACCTGAAAATACCTTCCAACACCATGGAGACAAGATCAAGGTAAAATCACGCGTAAGATATGTAAAAACCGATATAAAACGCGACACTCGACATTAAAATGAGGAGATAAATGTGCTCTTAAAACGAGCACATCAAACATCTGCATGGAATCCCTTCCTATAAGGCCTAAAACCATCATCTACATCATGTGACGCTTTAGCACCCTTCGGTTGTCCCACTTTACAATCGGCTACCATATGGCCAAGCTGCGTGCATTTAATACACCAAACCGGCTTCCAATCATACAAAACAGCCTGCGTAATAATTTCATCGTGCTCAGTGTTGAAATACAGTTCCTCCGGGAACCCATCCTCCACATTCATGTCTACGAGCGCTCGAGCGTACATCATCCTACTCTTAGTAACAGTGGCATTATCAATTTTAAGCACGGGTCCAAGATAACCAACAATTGTCCTTAAGATACCCTCCATCCAATACCTAATGCTAAGTTTAGGAAATTTGACCCACACCGGAATCCTAGTTATACTGGACTTCTCATACGATATAGAGGGAGTCCATGGTTTCACTACAAAAGGCTTCCTATCAAAAGAGATACCGTTCATATCGCAAGCCCTTTCTTGGTGTTCCTTATGTAGAAACCGGACTAGAAAAACACCCCTATTGACCATGTCTACTTTATCAATCTCCATATCCTTCCAAATTCTTCTAACGAATCCATCTATCACATTAAGAGGGGGATTGGCACTAGTGACATAACATACCACCGAACTTTCCCAAAATTTAATCTCCTCTTGCACATCATTCTTGCTAATCTTACCAATAACACGAGTGGGGATAGAAGCATTACCTTCTGTAGATTGTGGCAGCATAGGATTCAGAACAGGGCCTTTAGACCAACCTTCACTGTGAGCCGTAGGTGTTGTAGTTACAGGCATAGGAGTGCTGAGATTCGCGCCTACTGGTTCTAGGGTAGAATGAACACCTGCCGCACCACCCTTAAGGATCGAAACCCAGGTTAACCTTATTATTATTATTTTTTTTTTGTCAAACGGTTTTTCTATTAACACTAAACGAAACATATACAACGGGGTAATAATACCCAGATAACCGAGGGTCACCCTACCATTGCATCAGTGTGAAAGACGAGCCCACCTTCTAGGAAGGGTTTTTCTATTATTATTATTATTATTATTATTATTATTATTATTATTATTATTATTATTATTATTATTATTATTATTATTATTATTATTATTATTATTATTATTATTATTATTATTATTATTATTATTATTATTATTTTGTCAAGCAAATTTCTATTAACACAAAACAAAAGCTTTACATAAGGGTATAGACCCAGATAGCTAGGGAACTCCCTAACAGTTGCATCAGTGTGAAAGTGGGGCCCACCTTCTAAGAAGAGTTTCCCCGCCTCACTCTTCATGTGCACGGGAGAAGCCGGGATATCTCAAAAATGCCACATACGGCTTAACAAGATTGGCTTAAACTACTACAACAAAAGAACAAGCAGAATCAGCAATATAAGCCAACTAGCATCAAGGCTCAACTATAAGTTCCTCAACCAGTAAGCAGTGGCCTCATTTGGGGAGAGAGAGGCAAATCTAATTCTTGATTCCGCTTTGATGATGTCTACAACCCTCCCTACTGTCATTACCTTCTTCTGCCAAACCGCTTCATTTCTAACTTTTCAGATAGCATATACAAGGTTACAGAAGATTGCAGTTATGATTCGCATTTTATCCTTGGGTAATCAACGTTTCCGAAGTATGTCATTCATGTTCACAATGTTCCAAGTTGCGCCCATCCTGTTTAGAAGTGCTTTCGTGCATTGAGCGCTGAAGTTGCACTTGAAGAAGAGATGTTCAGTCGTTTCGGTTTAATAATAATAATAATAATAATTATTATTATTATTATTATTATTATTATTATTATTATTATTATTATTATTATTATTATTATTATTATTATAATTATTATTATTATTATTATTAGAATTAATGGTGAATTACAGCCCTGATGTTTAGGCCTCTTGCAAATTACAGCCACGATGTTTTTTTTTTTTGCGAATTAAAGCCACCACGTTTTAAAAGTGACCACCATTGCGGTCAAATGACCGGTTATGACCGTTGACCAGGGAATTTACCTTTGACTTTCCATTTTTCTGATTTTTCCATTTTTTTTGAGTTTTTTTTTCTTTTTCCTTTTTTTAATTTAATTCCTTCATCCCCAATCATCTTTCTCTCTCTTCTTCCTTCTTCTCCATCATCTTCATCCTCTTCATCCTCCATTAATGTTCAAAGTCACCAATAATCTTCAAACACCCAATTTCTCTCCAAAGTCCAAACCCTAGATTTCTTTCCACCATTAATCTCTCTTCATCTTTGTTCTCCTCAAAGACCCAATCACTTCATCAAATCTTCTTTAGGGTATGATCAATCAACCCTTAATCTTTTGGGTTTCTTTAAGGATTTAGGTGCAAACGTCGGTGTATTTTCTGGGTTAATTGCAAAAATTATACCCACTTGGGCTGTTTTATTGATTGGTTCTGCCATGAGTTTTTCTGGGTATTTCATGATTTGGCTTGCTGTTACTAATAAAATCCCTAATTCACTATTAATAGCTAAAATTTCTTAAGTCTTTATGGGTTTTCTATGTGCTCTTACAATGAATTTCAGAACTATATTTCTGGTTAGATAGATATTAGGTTGATGATAATTATGACTTAGGAATTGAAGTTTTCCGATGTATAATTTTCTATGGGTGGAAAGTACACAGAAGACGATGCTAAATTTTAAATGTTTTGATCTGCTATCAATAAGTAATGAATTATGCATACAATGATACAACTCAATAGAAATGTAGACTGATTTCTTCATGAATATAATTTTTGTTGGGTAAAGTACACAAATTTCGTAAAGTTTACAATTGGCCTTCTTAAATATCACATGTCAATGTGCCATCATTTCTTTATTATGACCTATAACAGATGTATTATCCAGTAAAATTTAGAAATTAACAAAATTAAAAAAAATACATAACACCATCAACAGGTTAAAAACTTAAAATTATAAAATCCCTTTTCAGATTGGAAAACCCTAATTACAAACAGCACAATGGGTATTTCTGGATGAAGAGAGATTAATGGTGGAACGAAATCTAGGTTTTGGACTTTGGAGAGAAATTGGGTCTTTGAAGATTATTGGTGTCTTTGAAGATTAATGGAGGATGAAGAGGATGAAGATGATGGAGAAGAAGGAGGAAGAGAGAGAAAGATAATTGGGGATGAAGAAATTAAATTAAAAAAAGGAAAAAGAAAAACAAAGCTCAA
This sequence comes from Amaranthus cruentus, assembly GCA_019425755.1. NCBI lineage: Eukaryota > Viridiplantae > Streptophyta > Magnoliopsida > Caryophyllales > Amaranthaceae > Amaranthus > Amaranthus cruentus. Next base: position 3,263,795 of record CM033464.1, read on the forward strand.
AAAAAGAAGGAAAAATCAGAAAAATGGAAAGTCAAAGGTAAATTCCCTGGTCAACGGTCATAACCGGTGATTTGGCCGCAATGGTGGTCACTTTTAAAACGTGGTGGCTATAATTCGCAAAAAAAAAACATCGTGGCCGTAATTTGCGAAAGGCCTAAACATTAGGGCTGTAATTCACAATTAATTATTATTATTATTATTATTATTATTATTATTATTATTATTATTATTATAAAAAGTATTATTATTATTATTATTATTATTATTGTTGTTGTTGTTGTTGTTGTTGTTGTTGTTGTTGTTGTTGTTGATATTATTATTATTATTATTATTATTATTATTATTATTATTATTATTATTAAATGACATAATAATAGAAAGAAATTTAAAATATTATATTTATTATAATGCTATAAAACACTTATTTAAGATTCTTATAATTATACTGTATTTTAAAGCAATAAAAGATTCAAATATGTGTCACTACAATAAGTTTTATTTTGTATATTACCAAATTGTATTATTGCTATAAACCAATAATTTAAAAGTCATATAATAACTTAATTACATATATAATATTAAAAATTATTTAATAATAAAGAGTGCTTAGCACAACAATTATCAAGTTTGTGTTAGAAATGATAATTTGATATCTTATAGGTTAATATGGGGGTATTCCGGAGAATAATAAAAAAAAATTTCAACCACAGTTTCGCGATCTCGCCTACACAAACATTCCAGATGCTTGTGGTTGCATTGAATTTTATCCTTATATAAATTAAAAAGATTAAAAATTAATCAGCCACTGGAAATAAAAGGTGCAAAACAATCATTTAGATATAAGAAGAAAAAACAATCATCAATTTTCACACCAAGCTATAGTTGAAGTTTGTGTTGTGGCTTTTGACATATGGGATATAACAAATATTTAATAACTAATTCTCGTTATGATTTCTGTCTCCAATAAAAAAATTTTAAATAAGATCAAACAAAAGCACTTAACAACTTAATACTTAATAACTAACAAATATTCTTATCCTTTGTAATTCTTTCAATCTTTGTCAACCTTTAAGAAAAGCGGTTGAACTCTAATGAAATAATTTTTAGTAGGATACAATTTGATATATCCTATTATCACCAAAGGAGGAGGGAATAGATTTTATCTCATTCTCATTTGGAAGAATAATCCCTCCGTCTAACAATGCTTCCGCGAATATATTGTTTTTCCTCCTATTTGTTTCAATCCATTCCAGTAGTTGTATCTATGGTCACATTCTTTAATTGTACAATAGAATCCTTATATTTTTTTGTCGATTATTCGAATAAATATAACCAAATTGTTGTGAGTGCAACGTGACTGATAAGTGTCTGTTAACAATTATAAATTATTGGATTAAACTTTCACAAATAATATTACACAAATAGGACAAATATATATACATCACAGTTATTTATCAAAATATATAATTCATAAATTTACACAATATTATTTATTTATTTATTTCAACTATTTATTTTTATTATAACGTTTCTTTTTTTTATATTATTGAGCGTCATACCATTGCTATAAAACAGTGATTTAAGATTTTTATAATCATAATATATTGGTGGAAGTAATTAAGATCAAATAATTCTGTAAACTAGTTAAGTTTTATTTATTATTACAGTATTTATTTTATTTATTTATTTATTTTGATTAGCATTTGTTTATTTAAAATTTTATATTATCGAGAATTGTACTATTGTTAATTAGCCGATGGAAATAAATTAAAATTAAAAATTACCGAGAATTTTTTATTATCGAGAATTTTATTAAAAAAAGTTAAAAATTAATTAGCCGCTGGAAATAAAAGGTGCAAAACAATCGTTTAAATTTAGGAAGAAAAAAATAACATAGTGTTGATATTTTATTTTCCAATTCTCATCAATCCGTTTTCACCCTATCTATCCGGAAAGAATTTCGGAAAATAAATAAATTATTTTTATAACCAATGCAATTCATACAATGGCTTGAGCAGGGGCGAATGTACATGTAGTCAATGCTGTCAATTGACAGCATTTGAATTATATACATGCCCGATTCCAATTACACAATGATGATATATGTGTCTCAGTTGGTAGGAGTTGTAGCAAATGACAACAGCCACCTAGGATCAAATCTTCCCCTGAACATATTTTAATTTTTGTTTCAATAACCCATTAAGTCATTACTAATTCCTAGCATCCTACATCCACACCCCGACACTTTCCCTCGCCTTTTCCTTTTTTTTTCTTTCGCTTCCTGCTACTCACCTCCTCCTGTCTTCCGCCTTCCGCCCTCCTCCTACATTCTGGCAAGGCGGAAACCGACAACAACTCGCCACCAGGTCGTCCATGGCCGTGAGTCCCTCCCCACCACCATTTCTCATTTTTCATTTTATTTCTTAATTTTTTTTGATTCTTTCCTTAATTTTTTGAATTTTAATTGTTAATTTGTTAGGGATTTTTGATTTTTCATTTTTGGTTAATGCTGATTGTTAAACATTGTTTATTGAGTTTGTTCATACATGAATTATGTTTCATTTTAATTTTCAGGGTTAAGGTTAATCAATTTAGGGTTCTTAGTTTAATTGGTGTTAAAATTCTAATTATACGTTTCATTTTATATTTCTTGGGATTTATTAGAGTTTTAGACTTTTAGTTTATTAATAATTTAATTCTACAATTGATAATTTATAATTGATTTAAGGTTATTGGCAATACATTTGGAAATTGTGGATTAGTTATGTAAATCTACGATGATTGTGTTTTACAGTTAGAAATGGATAGGTATTTCCAAAAAGTAGCTTCTCGATCACATTTTGTATCCACCTCAACATCAGAGAATTCACCAAGTCCTCTTGATAACACTCAACATCATGATTCATTTTAATTTGTAGGGTTAATAAATTTTTAAATGAAGAAGTTGTAACTTATTTTGAATCTAATTTGTTATAAAACTTGTCAAATGATGATATTATGCGTCATTTTCAGAATATGAAAACTCGATGTGGTCCATTACCCTAATTAAAACGTTGATATTTATTTTTTTTCATATTATCGTTATCGACATCATTTGATTTTTTTCTAGATCCGCCCCTGGGCTTGAGATATGATTTTTGTCTCTAATAAATATTTTCTAAATGAGATCAAACGAGAGCACTTAAGAACTTAATACTTAATAACTAACAAATATTCTTATCATTTGTAATTCTTTAAATCTTTGTCAACTTTCAAGTAAAGCGGTTGAACTCTAATAAAATAATTTTCAGTGGGATTCAATTTGATATATCCTATTATCACCGAATGAGGAGGGAAAAGATTTTATCTCATTCTCCTTTGGAAAAAAACCCCCGTTTAACAATGCTTCAACGGACATATTGTTTGCCCTCATATTTGTTTTAATCCCTCCCAATAGTTGTATTTATGATTACATGCTTTTAATTGTTCAATAGAATCCTCATTTTTTATAACAAAATTGTTGTGAGTACAACGTGCCCAACATGTGTCTTTTAACAATTATAGATTATTGGATTAAACTGTTACAAATAAAATAACAAAAATAGCACAAATATTTTAAATCAACAAAAGATTCAAACACGTGTCACTACAGTGATACAAAAAGTTTTTTATTCCAATTTTTCTACTTAGATTAAATATTCATACGTTAATGGTGGTAGAAATACTTCAGATTAAATAATTTTGTAAACTAGTTAAGTTTTATTTATTATTAGAATATTTATTTTATTTATTTATTTTGATTAGCATTTGTTTATTTAAATTTTTATATTACTGACAATTGTACCATTGTTTTAATCCAATAATTTAAAATTTATATAATAACGTAATTACATTTATAAACCAATAATAACGTAATCAATAAACATGTTGTTAGAAATCTATTTAATTTAGGTCAGAAATTATAATTTAAAATTTTATATGGTAATAGCTAAGGTATTCGAGTGGATAATGATTTTTTCTTTCAATCATGATTTCACCATCTCGCCTACAAATCCATCTCAGATGTTGGTGGTTGAATTGCATTTTATCTCAATCTTAATATTATAAAAAATTAAAAATTAATTAGCCGATGAAAATAAAAGGTGCAAAACAATCATTTAGATGTAGGAAGAAAAAACAATTATCAATTTTCACACCAAGTTACAGTTGAAGTTTGTGTTGCGGCTTTTGACATATGGGATATAACAACATCGAAACTAGGGGTGTGCAATGGGCCGGAGGCCCATCGGGCCCCCGGGCCCGACCCTTTATTTGACGGGCCTTCAACGGGTTGGGCCTTAAATGGGTCGGATTTTGAAGGTTCAACTTTGACTATACACGGAGCGGGCTTAAAACGGGCTTTTGACGAGTCCTAAACGGGCCTTCTTATCTTTATTAAAATGATGCTAGTGACTGAAGATTTGTGATTACCTGTATATTGGCATTGTTTTTTAGTTATCAACCTACAATTTTTATTGATGAAGTTTTGTTTTAGTTTTCAGAAGCCATATGTATGTAACCTGTTTCTTCATTAGCATGGTTAATATTCCTAATTTTTTCTCATACTAAGTTTAAGGTGGCAATTTGATGAACTTGAATGCTTTGACCATTGTGATTTCTATTTCTTGTTCTATGACTGTACTTAAGTTTAATGAACATCTGATCTGATGAAGTAATGATATTAAATAATATGATTTTTTGCAAAAGTCGTATGAAATTTAAAGAAATAAGATAAACGGGTCGGGTCGGGTCGGGCTCGATGGGCCCAGCCCGTATAAAGCCCGTTTTCTATTTTATAAGGCCCGACCCGTTTCTACTAGAGCCCGATCCGACCCTTATCCGGTCCATTGCACAGGCCTAATTGAAACATATTGTTGATACTACATTTTCCAATTCTCATAAATCCGTTTTCCAATTCATACAATGGTCTGAGATATGATTTCTGTCTCCAAGAAATATTCCCTAAATAAGATTAATGAAAAGCATTTAACAACTTAAGATTTAATAACTAACAAATGTTATTACCCCTTCGTGATTCTGAAAATCTTTGCCAACCTTCAAGTAAATTATGACACGATGTTGAGCAGTGACTCTAATGAATTTTTGACCCCTTATACAAAACCATAACCGCAAAGCACGGGAGGAAATTTAGGTGTTACATCAAAGAAAAGAAAAGAAAATAATAATAAACTTTATAAATGTGAGTAGAACTTTCGGCCCAATTCGACTAAAATCGAGGGCGTGATGGAATTGAAAACAATAAATATCTAAACTCATTAAAGGCATCATCGCTTTTGAAATCTCGTACCACGATAGAATCATTCATTGTTGGCTCTTTAAATCTTCATGACAAACATTGATCGTGGTTTCAATTTCGACGCTCGAGTTTTAAAAAGAAATAAAACGCTTAAAAATCATACATAACAATGAACTACGTAGCGGAATTATGAAAATAAAACGGAGGACACAATGCCTCATATCAAAAACATATACAACCAAAGTTTACAAAAAATAAATAAGAACTACAATATCATAAGATAACGGTATGACAGAGGTTATGCTTCGCCATCATCACTCTCCACCAATGCAATGCAAAAGAAGCTCCACTATTTGCTACGATTGTCCATAATCCTTCTACTGCTCGACATCAGACCAAAGGCCAATGTGTCCTAGCAGGACAATCATAGAAAGTCATCAAACAATCAAACATAAACACAAACACGTACACGTCGGTAACTAGCATCAAATATAATAAGGTCAACAGACTAGCTAAAATTATATTAAAGTGAGTGTGATCATAATATATCTTTGGGATTCATAACTCCCATGAGGTAACTCAACTTAGGCATAATCTTCCTATAAAGAAATACCCTTGGGGTTCACAAGACCCACAACTATCTCCACTGTCAGGGGCGGAATTAGTGGGGGGTCAACGATGTCAACTGACATCACTTAAATTTTGGAAAAAAAAAATTAGTATTATGGTTTATGTTGGCTAAGTTGGTAAAGAAATGGACTTTTAACCATAAGATCTCAAGTTCAAGCCCCTCTAACATAATTTTTTGGTCATTTTCTGATTTTCATAATGTTTATTAAAATGGGCCCCACGCATGAGCTGGCAATGGCATTCAATTTCAGAATTTTTTTTTCCCATTTCCCCACACCCACTTGTACTCTTTCAATTTCAAAATTAAAAGAAAGAACCCAATTAACTACTCACTCTCCCTCCCATTTAAAGTTTTGAACTCCCTGCGTGAGTGAAGAAGCAGGTCAGGCATCAGGCGTCAGGCACGGCGGCACCGGCGGCAAGCCCTCACCGGCGGCAGGTAATTATATTTAAATAGGGCTTTCAAGTTTATATTTTTAATTATTAATTTTATTTGTAATTTGTTCATCTCTAATCAATTTTTGTATGAGTTATTAGTTAATGAATTTATGAAGTTTATCTATTGCTTTATAAATTAGGGCTTTTATAATTTATATGTTTATCTACTTAGATAAATTAGGGTTTTTAGTTTGATAATTATCTTAGTAATGATTAGGTAAAAATTAAAATTATGTTATTGATCATGTTATTACAGTTCAAATGGATAGGTATTTTAAAAAATTATCTGTTGGATCGTCGGTTGGCAACACTAGTTCAAGATCTGAAAATTCACCAACTCCCCTAGAGGAAGCTCAATCGCCTCAACAACATACCCCTTCTACTAAAAAAAGTAGAATTGATGTAAGTGTTCTTCCCTCCGATCCTGCTGATAGATGGCCAATTTCAAATTATGATGTGAATGATCGTGATGAGGTAAGAAGAGCTTATATTCAAAGAGGTCCCTATCAACCCCGGAATGATACTTATCCCCAAACTATATTGTCTGGATATGCACGTCGATTTAACAAGTCTTGGTATGATAAGTATTCTAATTGGTTAGAATATAGTCTAAAGAATGATGCTTGTTATTGCTTGTGTTGTTATTTGTTTGCGACTGAAAGTGAAATTGCAAGTCACTATGGAGGAGACACATTCATTAGTAAAGGTTTTAGGACTTGGAATAATATCAAAACATTTGATAAACATATTGGGGGACCGAATAGTATTCATAATCAATGTGTGAAAAGATGTGAAGATCTTATGATGCAAAAGCAATCCATACAAGTTGCTTTTAACAGACAATCCGATCAAGCTAAAGTTGAATATAGAAATCGTTTGAATGCATCGGTGGATATTGCTAGATTAATTTTGTATTCAGGATTACCTTTTCGAGGTCATGATGAAAGTGAAACATCCAGTAGGAAAGGTAATTTTCTTACTTTTTTAGAGTTTTTTGCCAAAAAGAATGAAAGTGTTGGTAGTGTAGTTTTAAAAAATGCTCCTGGTAATAATCAAATGACATCTCCTCCGATCCAAAAAGATATTGCCAATGCTTGTTATAAAGAGACCATTAAGGCTATTCTTGAGGAACTTGGGGATGATTATTTTGCTATCTTAGTCGATGAATCCCGTGATGTCTCTTGTAAGCAACAAATGGCTCTTGTTTTGAGATATGTTGATAAAAGGGGTTTTGTAATGGAGCGTTTAGTTGGTCTTGCCCATGTTACTAGCACCACTGCTGAGTCACTCAAAGAAACAATATATTCTATGCTTGCTCAGTTGTCTTTGAGTCCATCTCGTATAAGAGGGCAAGGTTATGATGGAGCAAGCAACATGCGAGGTCATATTAATGGGCTAAGGACTTTAATCCAGAATGATTGTTCATCTGCACATTATGTAGATTGCTTTGCTCACCAACTTCAATTGACTCTAGTTAAGGTTGCACACAAACATGTTGATGTTGAGCGTCTTATTGAGTTGACCAATCTTGCATTGAATACTATTGGTGTTTTTTATAAACGTAGAGATGAGTTTCGAGAAAAACAAGCTGAGATGGTTGAAAAGGCCTTATCTGAAGGTGAGCTATTAACTGGAAAGGGTTTAAATCAAGAAGTTGGTCTTCAAAAACCTGGGGATACTCGTTGGGGTTCTCATTTTAACACTTTCTCCAATTTCATTCAAATGTTTTCTCCGATAGTTGATGTGCTTGATGCTCTTGTAGTTGCCGGAGATGATGACATAATTAGAATTCAAGCTATTTTGGATGGCATACAAACTTTTGATTTTGCTTTCATGATTCATTTAATTAAATTAGTATTAGGGATCTCTAATGGACTAAGTCTATCTTTGCAAAGAAGAGATCAAGACGTTGTAAATGCTATGTCCTTGCTTGGTACTACTAAGAAGCGATTTCAGAAGACTAGGGATGAAGGATGGGAATCTTTGATGAATGAAGTGGAATCTTTTTGTGTAAAGCATGACATTGATATTCCTAGAATGGATGACTTGGCCCCTTTACGTGCTCGAGGAAAGTCGAAACGCAGACTCTCAGATGTGACAAATAAGCACTATTATCGTGTTAATGTTTTCTATACGATTATTGATATGCTAATGCAAGAACTTGATTGTCGCTTTCCTGAGATTAGTAAAGATTTACTTATTGGAGTTGGTTGTTTGAATCCTGCTATTTCATTTTCCTATTACAACAAAGAGAAGGTACTCAAAATGGCAAAGTTGTATCCTGATGATTTTGATTATTTGGCCTTAGATTGTCTTAGTTTTGAGTTGGATACTTTTATTGATAATTTCTCAACTGATAAGCGGTTTTCAAGCTTAAGTACTCTTGGTGAATTCTCCAAAACACTAGTTCAATCTGGTTTGTACAAGTCTTGCCCACATTTTCATAAGCTTCTGAAGTTGGCGTTGATTTTGCCAGTATCTACAGCAACAGTTGAAAGAGTGTTCTTAGCAATGAAGATTATCAAAACTGAGTTGCGCAACAAGATATCTGATGAGTTTTTAAATGATACTGTTGTAGCTTATTTTGAATGTGATTTGTTTCAAAGTTTGTCAAATGAGGATATTATGCGCCGTTTTCAGAATATGAAAACTCGGCGTGGACAATTACCTTAATCAACTCTTGTTTATTGTAACTTTTAACGCAATTGATTTAATTTTTTTTTTTCAATTATCGACATCCCTCGTCTATTTTTCTGGTTCCGCCCCTGTCCACTGTAAACCTTTTTTCGATGAATAAACTACTTTCAATGACAACCTTGGGGATTGCAAGACCCACCGGTAACTCACATATACTCTTACTATCAATGAGAACCATGGGGCTTGCAAGGCCCATCGTTAACTTACATATACTTTTGCTATCAATGAGAACCATGTGGCTTGCAAGGCCCATCGGTAATTCACACATACCTTTGTTATCAATGAGATTATGGGCCTGATGATGAAGATTATAGCAGGAATGATGATGACGACGATGATAGTGGGTTTGATTCTGATTATGGGAATTATAATGAACACTACAAATAAGTTGTGAAATAGCGTCGGGAAAAAGCGATTGGATTGAATTCATCGTCATTGGCGACGAGCTAGATACAAGAAAAGCCTCGCCTGATGTGCTAAAGTGTTCGGCGACGACCTAGCGACGAGATAAATGGACGCCAAGATTGTCAACGATCAAAATTTTATTTTTTGAAAGCTGGCGACGGGTTATTTGGTAGCTGGTTGGTCGCCAGCTTTAAAGTAATTTTGTTTTTTTTCTAAAGCTAGCGACGGAATTGATGGTAGCCAATTGGTCGCCACTTTTATCCGTGTTTTTTTTAATTTGAATTTGTATTTGGCGAGAGTGTTATGGTCGCCGTGTTGTTGCCATGATTTGTATTAATAAGCGTTTCTTTGTTACGACATTTTGTATTTGTGAAACGATTGAAAGCATTAAGAGAGCCAGTAATGAAAACATTACGAGAGGTTAGTTATTTTTATTTAATTTTTATTATGTACTACATAATTTCTTTCTTTTTTATGTTTACCTGAATTCTTTTATTTATGTTTCTTTATTTATATTAAATTTTCATTGTCATTAATTTGCTTTAATATTATTATTTATTACATATTTCGCTACTTTTGTTATTTACATGAGTTTATATATATATTTTTATTATTTTATATATTATATTTAATTTTGATTGTCATTAGTTTACATTAATAATTCATATTAGAACAATGTTATTATTATCAAGTATTTTTATTCTCATGAATTGTTTTATATATAATAATCATTATATTATATATATAGGTGTTAAAAATGAATGTTAGGGAAGAAAGAAGTTGGGTGTACAACCGACGAAAAGATGGAAAGTTTGGTTTAAGATTTATGAGAGGGTTGGAAGAGTTTTTAGATTTTGCTTGTGGAAATAGCATGAGTTCTTAGATTAGATGTCCAACCAAATTTAAAGAATTAGGAGCCAGGCAACAGGCGTTTAACAATCGGCTAGAGGAACCGGTGCGTTCGGGAAACTCACTCAACGAGTATGAGATTTACCGAACGTTGTCCAACCAAATTTTAGTTGAACGCAAAAGTTTCAGAAAATTTCTTCATGATCATAATATTCATGTATTCTTTCCTCCACCTACTAATCAGTGAATGTATTTATTTAACTGACTTTTGAATTTTATGTGACTTTTATGAGTATAATTTTTATTTATGTTTAATTGGTTACTTTTTACTTATATTGCAATATATATATATATATATATATATATATATATATATATATATATATATATATATATATACCGTGCTCAGCATCATAAATGAGGTAACTGAAATTCTCCAAAGGCTCAGCATCATAAATGAGGTAACTGAAATTCTCCAAAGAAAGAGGAACTAAGAAATCTCTCTACGTTTATAACAACATTTATTGTGATTATTTAATATCAAAGACCTCACATCTAAAGAAGTCCTACGCAATAATCCACCAGATTGCCACTGTGCAACTTGAAGGACTTGGTAGGCAAGTCTTCTATTGAATCTGAAACTGACTTGAACGTCGGAGTAGGATTCCGGGAAAGACTCCCGGAACTTACTGACCCTTGGGGTGTTTTGCAGGATTCCAGACATCTTCACTCATAAAGATCTGGCAGCATAACAGGCAAAGCATTAAGTTAAAGGGCCTCCACCAGCTTAATCATTCTGGTTAACTTATAAATCAGAGGATTAATTAAACATTTGATTGTTCTCATAATCAGACAGGAACAAACTTAAAAACACTTTAAAACGCAATTTGACACGTAATTTCAAGCATATGCCTATTCTTCAATTATAACTTCAAAACAATAATATACACACTAATTATGGTTGTGTGCCAAGTTTCATGCCAAAAACTCAAGATTGAACTAGGTAAAGCAGGTTAGTTCCATAAAAGCTGCAATAGCCTTAAAAAACGCAACTTGCCACGTAATTTCAAAAATATGCCTATGTAACACTCCGATATATTCCCGATATTTTTCCCCAATAAATTTAATATTTTACTTTTTAGTATTATTATTTTTTTAAAAGAGTATAATTTTTATTAGGTTCGACCATGAAATCTTAGCTCTTTAAAGCAATTAAGATCATTTTGAGCCCAAACTTTATTCTCTAACCTATCCTTATTTTCAACAATAAAAAACCTAAAAATAAGAGAGGCATATAAAGGGTGGCCGGCCCTTAGGGGATTGTGGAAAGATTTTGTAACTCCCATTTTGGGTGATTAAGAGTTTAAGGTAATAATTTATTATATTAACTCTTATTTATTATCATAAATCATTTCTTACGTTATCTTACATCCTTTCATTTCAAAAACTATGCAAGAAACTCACTCAAAAATCCTTCTATAACACTCTTAGCATCACCATTTTTCTTCAAGTGGTGTTTTGATCCTTTGCTAATAGTGAGTAAAAATTCTTAATGTACTTTTCTTTTAAGTATTAATTTGAATTTCTATGTCATTTTATGCAATATTTTGTAAATTATGAGTTGTTTATGATTTAAAAATTCATGTGTGAAAGTTGTTTATGATTTTAATTTTTATGATTGTTATAGGTGTTTAGGGTTTTAAATATGTATATATGTGTGAGAAGGATTTTTTGATGGATGTTTGCGAAATATTTATATAAAAGAAAATGGATGCTCATAAAAATGTTTATGTGGTGTAAGAGATTATTTTATTGCTTTAATGTGAGAAATTTATAATTTTGCTAGAGAAATCTTTTTTGTTTATATATATATATATATATATATATATATATATATATATATATATATATATATAGTATATATATATATATATATATGCTGTATATATAAGTACATATACTATATTATATTAATATATATATATATATATACTATATATATATATATATATATATGTAGTATATACATATATATATATAATGCATATATATATATATATGCACATATATATATATATATATATTATATAATACATATATATATATATATATATATATATATATAATATATAGATATGTATATATATTATATATATATACATATATATAATATATATATACATACATAATATATACTATATATATATATATACTTATATAATATATTATATATATACATTTATGAAGAAAGCATCACACATTAATTTAGAAAACATCACAATTTCAAGTGACACATGTTTATACAGAAAGTATCACATAATAATTAAGAAAGCATCACAATGTTTTTTCTGTTCTAAAACGCGTGCAAGATGGACCATTGATCTAAGATCTCATCCTATCTATACATCTAGATGAAACCCTAAAAATGATCTCTCTAGCTATTTGGTTGGGGGTACAAAATATTTTATCAAACACAATAAAGTTTCTCTGCTTCCAGATCCCATAAATCATCCCAGTCATCATCACAACAGTTTTAGCTCTATCAGTCTTTTTTTGCCATTCAGCCATTGCATAAACTCTATTTCTTCCTGGATGTTTCCCGCATCATGATGAAAGTTAAGCTCTGCAAAAACAAGCTTCCTGATCTCTTGGGCATTCTTGCAATCAAAAAAGAGGTGGTGCATCGATTCTTCCTCCTGGTGGCAAATGTCACACTCTAGCGTACAATCCTCCTTCCATTTGCTAATGCGGTCTTTAGTGGCCAGCTTGTTTTGGATTGCTAGCCAGGTAATAAAGAGGGCGCTAGGAGAGGCAAGGTTTCTTTTCATGATGTTCCTCCAGTTTCTTTTCATGATGTTCCTCCAGTCCGCAATAAGATGGTTGTATGCTTTGGCTATTGAGAATCAGATTCCTCTGGATTGTTTGCTTTTCCACGATCTTTACCCTTCTTTTTCTTGGATTGAACCTCCATCAAAACCTCAGGTTTCGATTCCTCCTCGGAATCAGAAGGATGTATCTCCATAAAATCATTGCTATTGTCTCCAATTGTGGACATTTCCTAAAAAGTGAAAATAAAACCAATCTCATTATAAATAAACAAAAACGAAAATCAGCACATACTAAACTAAACTAAACTAACCTAAGCACATACTAAACTAATCTAAACTAAGCAATAAACGAAAATCAGCAAAAACAAAATCAACAAAAAATAATAACAACAAAAAAACCAGCAGACTAAACTAAACTAACCTAAGCACATACGAAACTAATCTAAACTAAGCACTAAACAAAATCAGAACAAAATGAAACACTAAACACTAAACGAAAATCAGAACAAAATCAAATTAACCTAAGCACATACTAAACTAATCAAATCAGAACAAAAACAAACACTAATCTAAGCACTATATTAGAAAAAAAACGAAAATCAGAACAAAAACAAAAACAAAAACGAAAATCGGAGCAAAAACGAAAATCAGAACAAAAACAGAAACTAATCTAAGCTCTATATCAAAACAAAAAAGAAAATCAGAACAAAAACAAAAACAAAAACGAAAATCAGAACAAAAAAGAAAATCAAAACAAAAACACAAACTAATCTAAGCACTATATCTGAACAAAAATGAAAATCAGAACAAAAAAAACGAAAACGAAAATCAGAACAAAAAACAAATTATGAAATGAAACCCTAAAAAAATCGGAAAACGAAAATCAGAACCCTAAAAAACAAATTATGAAATGAAAATCAGAACAAAAACAAAAACGAAAATAAAAAAAAATAAAACAAATAAAACAAATTATACAACATACAAGCACATACCTTGAAGAAGATGAATAAGGAAGAAAAAAAATAAGATGACAATGGTTGGCGACTTGCATGAGTGACGGCTGGGCTGATTTAGCAAAGCCTAGAAAACTATGGGATTGGGAGGAGGGAAACGGCTGAAGATTGAAGAAGATGAAATTATAAAATTATGAAATGAAACCCTAAAAAAAGCGTATATATATTAAATTCTTACCAGGTCATTATCGGGTACCCGGGTCAATCTAAAATCGGCCCATGACCCGACCCGGTTAAGGCGGGTCGGGTACCCACTCCGGATTTTTGAATTTTTTTACTTTTTGACCCGCCATTTAAGAGTCGGGTCGGCGGGTTGGGTAATTTTGAACACCCCTATGTAGAATATTTCAATCTACTCCTGCTCAACTTCTCACTGAAATAAGCTAGTGGTCTACCCACTTGTATCCGCACAACTCCTTTCCCTTTTCCAGTTGCATCACACTCAACCTCAAAAGGTTTGGTGAAGTCTCGCTGTTTAAATACAGATACTTAGCACATCTTTTGTTTCACCTATTCATAAAGCCTTCTATGCCTCTTCTGTCCGCTCACAGTTACCTCTCATAGTACACTCAGACTAAGGTACCATCAATGTGCTAAAGTTTTTGATAAATCTTCTGTAGAAAGAAGTCCATGGAATGATCTTACTTGGGTGATGCTAGAAGGTGTAGGCCAGGACTTGATAGACTCTACTTTGGATGGACCTACTCTAATCCCCTCCTTGCCTATGATAAACCCTTAGAAGCTCACTTCTATCATCAAGAAAGCACATTTTTCCAAATTTCCATAGAGCTTCTGTTTTCTTAACACCTCAAACATTTTCCTCAAATGTTGTATGTTAATTTGTAAGTTTCCACAATAAACCAAGATATCATCTAGGTAAACAACTATAAACTCTCCTAGGAATAGCCTTAATACCTCTGTCATCAACCTCATAAAAGTGCTTGGGGCACCAGTTAGTTCGAATGACATCACAAGCCTATCATACAGTACATATTTGATTTTGAAGGTTGTTTTCCATTCATCACCCTCCTGCATCCTTATTTGGTGATAACCCCTCCTTCAGTCTATCTTTCTAAACCACTGTGCTCCTTATAACTCATCTAGCAAGCCAACTAGCAAGTCATCTAGCAAGTCATCTAGCAAATCATCTAGCAAGTCATCTATCAAGTCACTTATCTGGTCATTAAGCCACCTAAGTTTATAACGGTGGGGGTGAGGTGTGGTTGGTAAGGCTAGGTCCTTCACTAATTCCCTACTCACATAGTCTGACTCACTACCACCATCAATAATCATGGCACAAACCTTGTCTCCTATCTTGCACTTATTATGAAATACATTCTCCCTCTGATCAGACTTGGCTACTCTTTGGGTAGCATGAAAGTTTCTTCTAACTAGCATTCTATAATGCTCCTCCTCAGGCTAAACTAGCTCTACATCTTCCTCACTCTTAGTGTTCTCATCCTTCTCCACTATCCCTAAGTCATTCACCTTAAAGGTGCCCTCATACTCATCTTTAGGTGTAGGAGGTAACCCTACCTCTGCCTTTCTATTAATCAAAACTAACCTAGCTCTAGGTCCTGTCCTCTCCACTATCTCTATCTATTCTCTTTTAGTGAAGGCCCTGGCATTAGGACACTCATTTTTATAGTGTCCATGGCCATGACACTTAAACCAAATGACATCCTTTGGTGTACTAGTGGCTTTGCTGAAACTCTTGTTAGTCTCACCTTTACTGGTTCTGTTCTGTGGTGTGAAGATAGGTTTGCTAGCAACTACTTTTGGTGTCTTGCTATAATTGTAACTTGGTTTACTCTTGGCATACTTCTCATACACTTAAGCACTATTGCAAGCCCCTTCATAGGGCAAGTTTTCCACAACCTCAAGCTCGATCGTAATCTCTTCTCAGGTCAACAAGAAATTTACCTATATTCATCTCTTCAGGTTCATTGACGCACACAACACAATGATCGTCAAATTTTAACTAATCTCAAGCGCACGGTGTACGTGTAATGCGGTTCGAACACAAGGAGGCTATATATTTCTAGGTTGTATGTTTCATGATAACCAAGACAAGGGAAAAACAAATTAAATGGGTTTTGTATCTAATCCTAGGGTGCAAGAAACTAAAACAAGTATTATAATGATGTTAGGACAAGATATGACAAACACTAGGGCGTTGGGCATCACCTAATTCTAACATGGAATTCAATCACTCTCATGATTGTATGGAATTAAGCCATTAACATAATCAAACGTGATCTAATTAATCTCAAGGTTCTGCTCTATTGAATAATATCGATTTAAGGCCAACTAGTATTAATCCTCAAACTTCCGTTCTATTGGTTAATACTAGAAGGAATTTAACTTAAATATGTCTTAATCCTAATTAATCCTAATCTCAACCTTCCTTTTTATTGAAAAGGTTAATAAAGATATTTAAATCAAGATTCATTAAGCATAGGTTCAATCATAGGCTCAAATCACACACAATCAATCAATTAAATATCAATCCATGCATCGAATTAGGGATTTTACCCTAACCCTAGATAAGAAAACTACTCATAAATCATCATAATGAAAAACATATAATAATTAATGGACAAGAACGAAGAACAAAATGATAACGCAAGAAAACTTACAACTCCAGAAGATAACATAAATTAGATTTACGAAATGCAAATGAAACAATGAATTCTTCAAGAAAAGCTTCGAAAATCCGAAAGTACGATGCGGAAATTGAAATTACAATAATGAAAATGCAAGAAAATTGAAAGAAAACTAAAAGAAAAACTGAAATAAAGTTGGTTCTAAGACAGGAAAATAAGAATAGTAACCGCCACTATATACTGTGGCTCCAAAAATTAAGAAGAAACCGACAGTGATCCGGGTGAAAACAGCAAAGCGACGATCGTCACTGCACAAGCGACGACTCGTCGCATAATCTCTGCCAAAATCTGGTTTACCTCATCGATCGAGCGACGAGCTTCGCTTAGGGTGCGACGACTCGTCGCTTTCCCACTGGAAAAATGCGAAGTCTTTTGAATATGAGCGACGATCGTCACAAGGTGGGTGATGACTCGTCGC
This sequence comes from Amaranthus cruentus, assembly GCA_019425755.1. Classification (NCBI taxonomy): domain Eukaryota; kingdom Viridiplantae; phylum Streptophyta; class Magnoliopsida; order Caryophyllales; family Amaranthaceae; genus Amaranthus; species Amaranthus cruentus. Next base: position 3,281,014 of record CM033464.1, read on the forward strand.
TTAGTCCCTGGAAATTTCTTTCCATTGCTGATGAAGGCGACGAGCGTCACTTCAGGGTGACGCTCGTCGCTTGCTCACTGATGGCCCAAATGCTTCGTTTCTTTGCTTTTTCCTCACATGAAATCATCTTGGCATGGATTCTTCACTTTAACAAGGGGTCTTAGGCTATTTCTCCTAGCCTTCACCCTCTTATCACTCCAAAACCTAGTAAATCTCCAATTTTGACTCAATATCATATAAAATACAACGATGAAGTCCTTGAGACAAAATTATCATAAGACACTAAAAATACTACCTAAAATCTAAAAGGAGCATAAAAATCATACGAATAAGTGCAAATAATTGCACTTATCAACAACCAAACACTCCCTCTCTTGTATATACTCTGACACTGACCTATTCCCTTGCCTTAAATTTTCCCAACTAACATATAAGTGTTGTTAATAGGTAGAAGGGACATACTTCCTTTTAAGATGCTTGTTCAGTTTAGGCCATGTACTAATTCTGGTCCTCTTCTCCCTCCTTCTTTGTTTTTGAACACCCTCCAACCAAGTAGGTGCAAGCTTAGTGAGTTTAACCTTAGCAATCTTGTATTTGTGTTCTTCAGGGGTATCCTTAAAGTAAAAATAACGTTCAAGACTATCTTCCAAATCTATATAGTCCTTAGGATTGTTTGAAGTCCACTCAAAATCCTAGACATCTACACCCCTTGGTTCCACATTTTGTGGTGTGTGTACAGTGGGTGTGCCGCCTGTGTTGTGAGTATGTAACACAATTTGTTCAACTAATGCAGTCAATGTGTTTAATCTATCCTTCACACTCAAAACTCCAGCCATTGAAAACGGATGTTCAATCACTTATAAACAGAACTTAATCAAGATTTGAGTTCTTGAAATCAATTTGGCTTCTCATGTTTTTACGATAAACTAGAAAATTTATGGATGAATTTTATAGCCAAGACACAAAACAAATAACAAAAAATTAAATGATTCAATCAAAACAAAAATTGGGGAGGATACATATCACCTATACTCCACTGATCCCTATTTGGATAGGAGATCAGTGAATGAACTATGTGTGAAATTCTTCTGTCTTTGTGAGTAATCCAACCCTGGCACGCCTTACTCTGATACCAAATGCACTTCTTTAGGGATCAAGAACCTTCCCTTCATAGTGAGGGTTGATGCACAAGAAGATTTAATGTAATCTTGTGACCAAAAGACTCAGATATGATCAGTATAGAGACTAATCTTGATGCAAACCCTCTTAGTTTCACTCACTGATTAGGCCTAACACCTCTCACTCTTGGATTGGATTTCACTCTCCAAATTTGTAGTGGATTTTTTCCTATTTACCTGAGTGTTTCACTCACCCAACAAGACTCAAAGTTATGGAATGAAACCCTCTCAATTCTTTTGTGAATACCTTTGACTTGATGAAGACTACTTCTCATTAAAATCAGAAAAACAGAATGAATATTACAAGTCAGCCTATGTCTACATATAGGATTCAAAACATAGCTGAGCACGTGCGTTTTAGGCCTTGACTAAAAAATAGGCGTGCACTAAAATTATCAAAAGACTTATAACTAACAAAACTACTTCTAATATTACAAAGGTTATTAATTTGTACTAAGTGTTGTTTCCTCCTTGGTTGCTGACTTGTGCCTCCTATTTCTTAGCCCATGATGAGGGCTTGGGCTCTGAATGGGCCATGAATGCTTGATGCTTCCTAGCCTTGCTCCATGGTTCTGATTTCTATTTGGATTATCCCATATGATTTATCATCTTGCCCTTGTGAAGTAGAGTAATTCATGCTCTGTTGGCCACGCTTATTGAAATAGTTAGCTAATGACTTGGGATCAGGATTGTGCACTGAGCATTGTAATGATCATGAGAAGGCCTACTCATTGGTTAGGCTATCCCAAGTTCTTGGCTCATTCCCTTGTTCAACCGAGGGCCTTAGTTCATAGAAAGGCCTTAGCCAACAAAGGGTATCAACAATATGGACTTGGGTGTTAGCTTGCTCAGTGTTAGCTTGCTTACCTAAGTCAAGATCAGTTTGGTTTTGCAAGTGTAAATGTGCTTATCACCTTACCCTGATGACCCTTTGAATATAATTCAATATCATTGATTGAAACAAGATTCCTCTTTGAATAAACTTTCTTCTCGTTTTCAATTCATGTATTAGAAATATGGGGATTGAAACCCATCAATAGTACTCAAATTTTCTCTAAATGAAGATGAAGATGAGAAACACAAAGAATCTTCTTCGTCGTCGTCACCTTCAAAACTTCTGGTTCTTGCTTCTTTGAGGCCATCTAGGGTTTGTGGAGAAACTCACTAGGTAAACACAAAGCAAAGTTAATATACAATTGATTTAAATTGGCGATTAAAGGGGAAAAACGATTAAACTTTACCGAATACCGAAAGATGAAATAATGAGAATCCAAAGTTGGAATCTCTCTAAAATAGAGGAAATTAAGGCAAAACATTATACGTTGAAGATGAAGCAGCGCATAAAAGTTCAGTTTTGGCAAATATTACACATTGTTCCTGTGTTTAAGTTTATTTAATATTTTAAAGTAATTTAAAGTTATATTTACTTAGGCAATTACCCACGCTTATATGCGTGGTTAATTACATTTGTATCCACAGTTATAAGCGTGGGTAACTTATAACATATATTTGAATTTTTATCTTAAGAATTGTTTTTCCCCACGTTTATAAGTTAGGTTATTGTCCTCACACTTACTAAGCGTGGTTAAATTAAATATTATGCCCATACTTAAATTAGTGTGAGTAAATAAATGTGGGTAGAACCAACATTTTTTGTAGTGGTGTCTTCATTGATTGTTGTTCGATGTCCCATGACCTAGCTTATTTTATTCTCAATAGATCTTCTTAGGGTGGACCTAATCTATCACCACTTGTCTTTCATTGCTTTAATTCGCTTTACGTTCTTGTCATTCGTTTAGTTGAACATCCAACCTTCCACATAACCTCCCACATCAAGCTCTTAGAGTCTAGCTTCCCTTGTCTTTGTGATTCGACCCCCGACTTACCATTACACTCGATGTTGTAGTATTATGGCGATTAGAAATATTATATGTTTAATTTGGCCTTTAGTAAATCGACGATAAAAGCCCAATTATCACTACCCAAGGAGAACGAAACTAGAAGTATATGTGGATAACTCAATTGTCAAAATTAATATCGAGCAGGAAATAATCCAAAATTTAAGGAAACTTTTGACTACAAGTGGCAAAAAAAAAATGAAACTCAATCCCAAAAAAAGTGCCTATGGGTTTAATAATGAACATTTACATTTAGTGTCTAATAATCCTAAGTTTATAATCACTAAGTACTACTAAAGTAGTGGGAAAATATGTATTAATATACTAGGTCCAAAAGGAGTTCAAAGGTTAAGACAAAACGGAAAAAGGAAAAACCAAGTCAGCATAAATCGTCGACTCGGCGTTCTCCTTTTGGGAACTAAAGCCGACTTGGCTTTAGTTTCTGGAAAGTGGGATTTTGTCCAGAAGGAAAAGTCGAGTCGACTTTCCTTGGTAGAGGTCGGATCGCCGACTCGGCGATTGCAGCTGGAAATGACCGTTGGTCATTTCTTAATCTTTAAGATTAATGGCTTTGGATTCCTACACTTATGACTCTTGATTTCTGTAGGTATAAGGGAGTATTAAGGTGAAGAATACTCATGAATGTCATAGATAAATGGCATTGAATTAGATGATCATCAATTTGATCATTAAGGGTGATTATTATACCATGACCCTTAGGTTATACTCTTGTAGTATAAATAGGGGTCTTTGGTGATGAGTTGAAACACCTTTTTCTGAATTCTTCTACTCCTTCTCTCATTTGCTTGTGCTTTGTCAAGAGAGTAAATAACTCTTGTTTAAAGCTTTATTTCTTATAATTCTCAAACACATTGTTGTTAAGTGGTATACTCTAAGTACTAAGAGTATATTGTGTTGTTTGTATCTCATTGTGAATTTCCATTCATCAACCCAAGTACCTTTGTGGGGGAAATATCACAAAAGGAAAGTGATCACACGCCTACAACAAGTATCAAGCTTCCGGATAACGGTTTTCGTTACAAACTTATTTTCAAGTTTATTTTAACATTGTTATTGTAATTTCGTTTTGTCATCAACAAAGGAATAATACAAATTCCCGTTTGTAATTTGTATTTGCATTATATATTCATAATATTTAAGTGATGAAAATTTTTTAGGCATTTTAGTAATTAAGAGAGAACAAGACCAAGTACAAGATGTCATGGATCTAGCTGAACCCAAAACTAAGAAAATTGTGATGCAACTAATTAGGAGAATGACAGCCATATCCATATTTGTTTCCCGCTTAGGAGAAAAACTACACTGTTTTATAAGGGGCAATAAAGATTTTTTTCGAAAAAAAAGTCATCTCGGAACATAAAAAACATCTCTACCGCGAGCTAATGTTATAGTTTGCGTAGTCACAAGCTCGACCTTATACCTATATGTGGTACCTCCCAAACAACATTAAGTACAACCTTTATTTGAGAGGAGAGCAAAACTGCATCTGCCTATTTAGTTTGAGAGTGGAACACTCCTAGATGCAAAATCCAAGTACACTATAATAGAATTGCTATGGTGGTGGCTGCCATGAAACAAAAAGCCTACTTGCAGACCCATCAAGTAGTGGTGCTAACTGCTAACAAATTTAACACATGAAAAAAAGGCTAGACAAGCTAGAGAAGTTTGCTTCTTCAGCAAACTGGACTTGCGTTTAAAATACTAATACAACCCATCAAAGGACAGACTCTAGTAGACACCTTTGTAGAATTTGAATTTGAAAGTTGTATTTTGAGTATTGAAACGGTGGTGACGAGGAGGGTGAAGTGGGTAGGCATGCAGATAAGGTGGGATTGAGGCAGGTAAGGTGGACAAAAAGGACGAGCTGAAATGCGTGGGTATGAAAATTTTATCCGTCCTAGATGGCGGGTAAGCAGCGTGTTTAAAAAGTATAGGCGAGTATGGGGATGTGAGAGGCCCGCACACTTTGCCATCCCTATTTCCAGAAATCTTACCTTTCCAAGGTTTGATAATTTTGTGATATATGATGACGAGAGGGGTATTAATATTATAACAGCACAAATGAAAAACGTTAAGCGATGGATGATATAGACTAGGAAAACGAATCATTAAATTGGTTTTGTTAAAAATCAATATCTATATATACATTGGGTTAATGTATAACACTATAACTCTTTTTGTCCTCACAAATTATGCTATAGTTCCAAGTATTGATAAAAGAAAATGCTATCTACACTTGAAGTCTTCAGTCATATAATCCTTCCTGCTCCCATACATCTACTAGAAATTCTACCATTTCCTGCCATTCCGAAAAAATTAATTCGATAAGCATCATCTGGTATGGGAATGGGACGTCCAAAACCTTAATTTAATGACCATAGATCAGCTCTACTTACCGATAATGGAATGGGACGCCTGAATCGCTCCCTGGAGTTGAGCATGCTGTCATACGTAGCATTCAGACTGTGAAACATGAATTTCTATGAAGGTAAGAAACTAGATTTCATATTGTGAAGCACGGAATGAACCAGCCGAAACAATCAACATCAAGAGTCAAGCAATTGGTCTGACATAGATTACTTTTTCGGATTAAGATACATCACTTATTCGTCTTGCTCCCCTAGAATCTGAACCAATTTCTGAAATGTCACTCAGTGTAGTAACTACGAGAGCCTTTTATGTGGCTCAAAGTGGGCCAAATTTAGTAAGCATGTGTTTATGACAAATTTGTAGTGTGAAATAGTGTCAAACATTGAAACACGAGTTTACAAGACATAAGCAAGTGACTCATTTCAAGAGCATATTGAATTGAATTAAAAACACTTAAACGATGTGATTGAGGGAAGGTGAAGCAAGTGACTCATTTCAAGAGCAGCAAGATGGAAGATAGTAATGACCTGATTGTCGGTCCCAAGGCTTGATGATCTTCATTTGATTTTGTAGCCCCAATCCACTGAAGACGTAGTTGAGTCCACAGAAGAAGACCTACCACCATGAAATCATGTTGTCATGAGAAAAACAATTAATCAACAAAATTTACCTCTTAAAATGACTTTGCTACTAAAGCCATTACAACCCATTCAAAGACTTTAACACAAAAACCGACATTTGATCCTACATCTTAAAATAACGGTCAAAATTTCCAAAAAAAAAATTATAATAAATTACCATGATTAACAAAGTCATTGTGGGAGCTCAAGCTCGCAGATCCTAGATCAGAATAAAAACTGACATTTGATGTACTTAGCGAGGAAACGCTTCGCTGTGATAGACCAAATGTGTCCAAGTCACCAGTGCTGGTGCCCCAAAAGTCATCCGATTGGCTCTGTTTCTCCACCACCAGTCCTTGGCATTGTAGTCCCTTGGGTAGATTACCATCAACAGTTGGAGCACCATTTGGTTTTGTACAGCCGCCCAAACAGCTACTGCTCTGTCACAACATAGATTCATTATGTGTACAACAAAACTATAAGGAACTAGAAAAGGGTATAATTTACACATTTTCCTACACCAAATCTACTAATCTTGATAGAGCATGGAAATCTTTCGTTCACATGGCGTTACCCACTTATAGTTAGGCACAAAACATATAAGAATTGATCAATATGAATAAAGGTGTATATGAAAGTTTGATTTCCTCAAAAACTCCCAAGTCCTAACGACTAATCTAGCTCTTCGACATCCACATGATCTAAGCAACACGGCACTTACTTAATATTAGCACAACAGAGAATCACATTCAAAAAGTAAAGCAAAATTCTTACATATTTGGTCTACTCATTCATACAAACTAGAGGATAAAGCCATCAGTATTCTGCAAAAATTCAAATCAGAGAAAAACTAAGATATAAGGCACTTAATGAGTCGAGGCAACCAAAAAACTTGTATTCACGAACGTATGCTCTTTGAAAGGTAGGAAGCGGTCAAGGCAACAAAAATACTTGTATGATGAACTTCTTCAAGCAAATGTGGCAAGAGTTCAATGACTAATACAACCACTTTTTAACACTCAAAGATTCTGCTTCTTACATAAAAAATAAACCATCTCAAAGTGCATAAAAATAAAATCCAATAAGAAACACAAGACGAACGATGCATGACATAGTGACACTTAATGAGCCAAATCACAAGTACTTAGACACACAATTTACATCCAAATTGACAGGCTTATTTTGTTCAATTTGCAATTATATTTCTTAATTCTCCTCCTTCATAAACAACAGAAGCCACCATAGTTTAGTTTAGTCCATAAACTACCACCATCATCAACAAATGGTAAATTGATTTAGCATTTACAAAATTCCAATCAGCATCACCAATTTTTTGATATTATCTAATCTAAACTGCTTTTCCTTCTAACACTAAATCAAAATGAAAAATGAAAAAAATTCATCTTAAAGGTAAAGTGATCCTAAAGATATAGTATAAAATTTAAAAAAGTACCCATCACCTAAATCTAACAACAGAATTGCCAAAAATATAATTTTAATTATCGAAAAATAAACAATAAATCATTCAATAGAATAACAAAAACTAGATAACCCAACACCAAAAATTACTAATTTACTTGTAAACAAAGTATAAATTAAAAAGTTGTTAACTTTGATATCAGCAATGAAATTAAAAGAAGCAGATAACCTAAACAAAATCATTATTCAACATCACTTTTTTTTTCTATAAAAACTAATCTAAGCTACAGTTCCTTCCATCATAAAATCAAAATGAAGAAATTCGGCTAAAAGAATAATTATAAAAGTATTAAAAAAATACTCATCTAATCATCAAAAAGAATAATAAAAATTATAAATTAGTATTTTACAAATAAAACAAATAATAAACTTTGAAATCCGCAAGGAAATAAATACCCTATACAAGCAAGGAAGCTATTGATCCAAGAAGCAAACGAATCATAAACAGTCATTGGAAAAACCCAGAAAGCAAATCAATCAAAGAAATTGATGAATTCAGATTTCAGATGATGGGTGTAATGAAGTTGTAGGGTTTAAGAAAGATAAAAGTCCATTTTTCAAAATTTATGATGATATTTCTAGTAGATAAATGGGAAAATGGGAAAATGGGAAAGACAAATATTGATGATGATAAAAATTAAAAGAATAAATTGAAATAATGAGGTGGAGAGTATTATACTATTCTTAAAGGTATTTTTGATTGGCCTTGGCTTTTGGGGTTACTGAGTAGGTCAATTTGGGTTGTCGTTTCTCCGTAACGTTAATTCATAATTTGATAGTATTAATAATTGAGTATTATTAGAAATAGAAATTTGATTAATAGAGTAGTTGATGCTCATAAATCTTATTTTTGATACTAATAATAATAATAATAATAATATTAATTATTATTATTATTAATATTATTACTATTATTATTATTATTATCAAAAACTAATAATAATAATAATAATAATAATAATAATAATAATAATAATAATAATAATAATAATAATAATAATAATAATAATAATAATAATAATAATAATAGCTAGTCTCTTGAGAGACCGTCTTTTTGAAAGACATTTCTTATGTTTAACTCATTACAGATTAATGATTCTTAAAACCTACGTATATTATTTTTTATGCTTACTTATCGTTTCTTTAATGTCTACTTGCGAGGCTACTAGTGAGGTAATGGGCCTGAAGCATCCAAAAATTAGAAAACCCCTTAAAATAGAGGCCCTATATTTGCTATATAGATTACAATAAAACTAATAAAACTAATACATGAATTCATCTCTGACTATCGAAAGACAACTGTATTATGACTGTTCATTTTGACCGCCTAAGTCTCTTGATTTAAACACTGTTATTAGTGATTTTGCATCGAAAAATGCTCGTACGAGTATTTTTTGTCTGATTTGATATTATATATTCTATATTATTAATTCATATAATTTTCCTTTCATGACGTCAAAATTTTTTTTGTGTATATAATTAGGGCCCACAAAATGTATTTCGCCTCGGTCCCCCAAAAACTCAGGGCCGGCCCTGCTACTTTGTATATCTTAAATGTCTACTTATATTATTGTTAATGTCTATTTATGATATATTCTAAAAATATATAATGGATTGGCAATTAAAGATGGTATCTCCTCGAGAATTTGAGTAATAATAATGATAAAATTTTTTGGGTTGCCAAAGATTTACTGTTAAGCGTGCAAAGAGATTTACTGGTAAATAAGATAATTGTTAGTGTCTAAATGTAGAATATGGAAATGCCACTTTAGTTTTCTACCACACGAAGCAAAAAGATGATTGGATAATGAATTAATGACTGAAAAAGGAAATTTGACTTCTTGAATTGAATTGTTCAAACTTGATGTAATAAATCAAAGAGTTTTTTTAGTTAATTAATAATGTAAATTAAAGAGATGGTCTAAGTAAATAATGATTATTTGCAATATTGGTAAATTATCCTTATGTTGAATAATTTGATACGATGGAGTTTTTAGGATTTAAAATTTTCTGTTTTTCTTTTGTTGACTTTATTAGTATTTGTTTTTTTTGTTTTTGGTGATTTACAAATCACAATTATTAATTAACAATATTTGTTAACGAAACTCTAAATTTGAATTTTTGTTGGCATTCATGCTCCTCATCATCTTTTTTTTACAATGTTTCATATATTATAAATTTTCAAATGCCTTTAAAAATTGGGAAATTCCACGTGGTAGCATTGAGTTTTCATGAAATGCCAACGGGAGCACTTTTTAAAGAAACTTCCACATGGTAGCATCCAACTTTAACATTTACATTTTCCGTAGCTTTAAACCAAAAAAACGTTAGTCTACCGTTAACTGATCCCCAGCATAATTCAAACAGGCGCCTATTCCATTTTCAAAGAAAGAATACCATTTTCACTCTCATTCTCACAGTAGCTTTCAAACACTCAAAAATTTCAAGCAAAAGCCCCAATCTGCAATCAGCTCCTTCTTTGATTCCATGTTCGAAAGCCCCAATCTGCGATCGTCTCCTTCTTCGATTCCCTGTTCAATTCTCAAACTGCACAGGTATGGCGAATTTTGCTTTTTCTTTTGAACAATAGCGAAATTTAGGGTTTGATATTTGATTCCCTGTTCGAAAATTAGGGTTTATGCTGCTCGAAATTTAAGGTAATTTGATTTGTTGCTCCTGGTTTGGTGTAGCTGCTGGTGCCTACTACTGCTGTTCATATTCTGGCTGGGTCTGCTGCTCTGTTTTGCCTCCTATGCATGTTCTCCTGCAGATGCCTGCCTGGTTCTGTTGTTTTCGTGCTGTAACGTCCTGCTACTACTTGTTGATCTGCACATTTAATCAAGATGCAGCAGAAGCTGATCTGCTTGCTGATCTACATGTTGATCTACTTGTTTTTGTTGCTTTTGTGGTGAATAAGTGTGCAGCAGAAGCAAATCAAATATGGGTAATGACTTAAGCAATTTGATCATAGTCTAGACTCATGAAGCATAGTATATATCTTGGTTTTTCTAATTAATTCAATGGTAATTTAAAATTGATTATTAGACTTTGCTTTCTGCATTGTGTAAAGATATGTGCATATGTGATTATTAGACTTGGCAATTTAATTATATTGCTGATCTGCACTTGTCTATCAGTATACGTGTGCTTCGGACTCTATTCTTGATTTATCTGATTCAACCTTTGTATAGCTACTCTCGCAAAGTGTGGCTTTTTTGTATAGACTTTTATTCGGGTGAATGAAAAATATCTTTATTTGAATAATAATAATAATAATAATAATAATAATAATAATAATAAAATTTACAGTCAAAATTAATATTAATTTCGCTAAATAAATTGTGTCATTTTTGAATGAAAATCAAATTATTACAATTTTTATGGTCGTTAACGAATTAAACGGTGAATTAAACGTTAAATTGGTGAATTCAATGTTAAAATGGTGAATTAAACAAAAATTGGATACTACCATGTGGAGAAAAACTTACAAAATGATGAATTTAACGGAATTTAACAAGAACTTAACGGAAAATGCTACGGCCATTAGTTTATGCATAAACTAGATGCTACCATGTGGAATTTTCTTAGAGAAGTGCTACCACTAGCATTTCATGAAAACTCAATGCTACCACGTGGAATTTCCCTTAAAAAATTTCAACCTTTATCTCTTTAACTTCTCTTTAAAAAACATATTATTGATACTGCTTGTAATCTCGAGAATTCCGCTTTTAAGCATTGTTTCAAAATTTGTAGTTTTAAAAAATTAAAGTTGAGCAAAATGTGCGCCTTCACCTAGTCAACTTACACAATACGTACAACTGAACAGGGGCCAAGTTGCATATTTTGCAGAACTTGGCCTACATATCACACGTTTGTTGCGATATGGCCTATTCCAAGTAGCACAATTTGTGCAACTGGTCTTTTTTTCTTAATTTTGTTATTTTTATTTTGAGAACTTAAGTGGTGACGACATAGATGATTCAACTAGATTTATTATGGATAAGAAATTTGAATTAATGGATGAATTGCATGCTTGGGCGGACAATATAGCTATTAATATCGGTTTTCATTTTATTTGTGCATCTTATAAGTAAAAAGAGGGTCAATCCTTTATTAGTCTAAGTCTACAATGTCATCGTTACGGTAGATTTAAAGGTCAATTGCATGACCTAGATAATGTTTCTCCACCAAGATCTAGAAGTAGGGCATATGGATGTCGATTTGTGTTTATTGGTTTTTATCGTAAACCTGGAGGAAGAACATGGAAGGTGAGATTGTGTCCTTGCCAATAAAGCAAGACACAACCATCTATTTGCAGTTTATTGAGATGTTCATGTAAAAGTAAGTAGGTTGCCAACTAACATTTGAGAATATAAAAGAAACAATAGTACGACAAGTGTGCAACCTACTTTTATAATGACATCGATCATGTAGAAGTATAATAGGGGTTATTCTATTATAAATTGAAATTGTATAACCTCAGGGAAGCTATTATACACGAAGAGATGAATAATAGGTCTCTTAAGTCTTATATAACATTGTCTATAGCTCAACTATAGAGTACAACTATGTAGCTTGGACAGATATGAATAGTGATGGACAGTGGACCCCATTATTGATTGCAAACCCAAGATATATTCAATTGATTCGTATATGGCCTTATGTTGTCTTGATCAATAGCATATACAAAACAAACCATAAGAAGTAGCTGCTAATTTGAGATTTTCTGCATAAATCAAATGAATCACAACTTATTGGCAGTATTCTACCTGATAAGGGATGAAATGATAGTGTCGTACACAAGGGTCTTGAAAAGGTTTAGAGATTTACTTGGGGGTGTTTAAACTCCTAATGCAATCATGACTAATCGAGATAAGGAGTTATGTTCAGCTATCCGTGATGCTTTTCCATACATTTTTCAGTATCTATTACATATATATGTTACATTCATTAATGGAAAAATTGATATAAATAATCAATCCATTAAGTATCTTCTGTGAATAACTCGATCTTTAGCTTATTTTTAAATAATTTAACCTTTTTATGTTTTTTTGCTGCCACATACCCTATAATCTTGAAACTAGCAATCGCAACTCACCAATAGTCGTTACAACTTCTGCACGCCTTCTTCTTTGTCAAAGCTCTCTTCTACTTTATAAAACAACTTTCTTCTTCCTTCAAACATATCCATGGAAGTACCCCATTTCACCACAATTTCAGGAGAGAGAAAATCAAATAAACTCACTTCAAAATTCCTATAATTCATCAACAATTAATTCGCATTGTTTTTCTTCTCAAATTAAAGAGACAAATTCAAAAAAAATTGTGTGATGGCAACATGGAGTTTTGGCAAAAGTGTGAACTAAGAGAGATACTTGGGCTAGAGACAAGATCATTGGATGTCCATATTGGCATGGTAGTCCTATTTTTACTTAATTAGTTTTTCCTTCGGCTTGTGTTATGCAAACATGGGGAGAAATGGTAATTCCCACAATTGAATCTTTCTCCTTAGTAGGATTTTCTACTTATAATTTCATTAAGTGGGAAATTGATGTGTTATCAACAGAACTTCAATTTGGAAGGTTAAAATCGTCATAAGCGGAGAATGGAGCTTTGAAGGATGAAAATCAAAAGGTGAAGCTTAAAAAACAAGCAATAAAGGAGCAAGTTAATTATCTTAAAATTAAAGTTATTAAACAATCTAATTTAGTTAAAGTCATGAGATTCATTATTTTAGGTTTGTTTCTTTTATTTATTACATCTATAAAATATGTACATAATCATGTAGAAACCAAAAACATACCTTAGCCACCTCTGCCACCTTATGTTCCTTCTCTTATACCACTTTCTCCGCTTTCCTGACCACCCTAAATGGTTTTATTCCCCCTACCTAGCTGTGATTAGGGGTGTGCAAAATTAGACCGGACCGGAACCGGTTGCATCCGGTCCGGTCTCCGAATATTATATTTTCGACATTACGGGTTTTCGGTACGGTCCGGTCTAAACCCAAAAAATCCGGGTTGGACCGGATGAGACCGGATGCACATAAAAGTGATTTTAAAGTGAATAATATTTAGGATTATTATGTATATACTTATTTAAAGGGCTTTAAATATTTTATTTTCAACAAAAAATAATTTATTAATTCAAATATTTTAATTTTATAATAATTAATTAGCTAAATTATTTTTAAATCTTCTATTTTTTTAATTTATTTTTGGTATAAAAAATTATTTCCGGTCTAACCGGTCCAAACCTAGACCGGACCGGATGAAATTCAGGTTAGACCGGGACCGGACCGGATGGAACCGGTCAGGTCTCCGGTCTTAGCAAATTCGGGATTCCGGTCCGGTCCGGATTTGGACCGGTGAACACTCCTAGCTGTAATGGTTTAGTAGAAACATCGTGTTGTTGTTTTTGCAATGATTTTTGAGCAAAACATGTCTTGCTAGGTCTACCTCTACCCCTCCTTGCTAGTGGTGGACGCTCAGTTAAGGTGTCCTTATTTAGACACTTCATCTTGTTATGTCCAGATATACCACCTAGCTTGCAAGTCATTTATAGGCTATGCCTATTTAACTTGCTTGGTTTTTTGGGATCTTCATGCGGTGACTTAATTCAATTCTTTCGAGATTATCAGGTCCAATTTTAATAAGAGGAGGGAGCAATGAATGTCAACAATGAGTTCATGTCTATCACTAGCCAATGAGGGTATACGACCACTATACGCCCTCAAATATGTTAGTTTTTTGTAGCATTCATCAATGTAAGATTCAACATCTTTACGTAAATAAAAAAATGCAGCTATGACATGACATCATGGAATGCCTTTCAAATCCTACCTATGACATATACATGACCTCATTTCTATGTGAGCCTCTAAAGTATTAATGTAGTAAGATACATGGAATAATGTTGTGGATAGTATTATTGTGCATTTGCTTACCTCTTCCTTCTCTTTCTCTAATAGCTTTTGAACTTTAGGATATTATAAGCATCACCATTTATTTGCCTCTTCTCTTTTTGTCATTGACCTCTTCACTAACATAGTTCTTATTTCCTCAAGCATGCCAATCAAATGCTTCGACCTAGCTTGCATAATATAATTATTGAAGGTCTCAACTGTACTGTTAGCAACCATATCAAACTTCTTGAATTCCTCTACTGCCAAAGCATTCACCTCTTCCATGTCCTTGATTGGATGAAACAAATCAGGCACATTGTAAGCCTTAGCACAACTCCAAACGAGTAGCTACATTCCTGTCCCTTGAATACTTTGTTCCAATTGGCATATAAATTTCTTCTATACTTAACCAAAGTATAATCACCAAATAAGAGTAGCATTAATACTTAACAAAAGTATAATCAACAATAGTAAAAATTAATACTAACCTGATGCTCACATGAAATAATTGTCCATCTAGCTCTATCCGGGACATTTGTAGCATATTACCTTTCTTTAACTAAGCTAAAAACCACTATAAATACTCATTGTTCTCACCCTAAACAAAAGCTAACATTTGCTCGTTTGCATCTCTATCAATAGTTAATAATAATATCCCACCCGAAAAAGTCTTAATAAAGTAACCATATATGCATAGAACTTTCCTACACCTTTTCAACCAGCCATTATTTAAGCTTTCAAATAACACGCAATATTTAGTGCTTGCCCATCAACCTCCTTTTCAGACAATTTCCTTTCACTAACAATATAGCTCTCACTCTCAACATAATCAGGCTCCTTGCTCACATTATATGATTCATCCTCACTATCATCACCTTCACCGTCATCAGCATTTTCTTCATTAAGTTTTTTCACACTCACTTCAGAACATTCCTTGCCCTTACATCTTTCTGATGCCCGTTTTGAGAGGTTATAGTTTTAAGAGGTTACACTAGGGTTCTATTTTTCAGATGTTAAACTAGAGTTATGTTTAATTGTGTGATGTGGGTTTTTTAAGGGACCACTTTTACGCTTTTCCTTTTGTGCCCTTCTAGGTGTTAATTTTTTCTTTTCACCTTGTTATACTTTAGCCTTGAATAACAAAGTCAATTGATTAAAATCATGCAACAAGCAGTTTAAATAATGGCCATGCTTAACTCCAACATTATTCTCAACTAAATGCTCTAAATTAAACCAAGAAATAACATCAGGGTCAACATTTAATGATTTATACTCCCCACCCACATAACACAAATCTACACCATTGCTTTTAAAATTACCCCCATACTAAAACTTCATGGTGAATGAATCATAACCATTAGCCTAACATGCAAATATGATCAATTAAAATCAATACAAAATCAACCAAAATCATGCGTAATAAAGGGAAAAGGACTTACTATTACAACAAAAGAACTAATTGTAATACAACAATTATAAGAATTAAATAATTTGATAAGTAACTAGTCAATTTTATACTTTATAATTGTATGAGTTTATTTTTTTTGTGCGAGCGTTTCGTTGCGTAACAAGTTTATCGCATGACGATTAGTCTTAACATTTAATTAATATAAATCATGAAAATAATAAAATATATTTATGGGCATTCAAGGGGGTGGTCAGGTTTGTAGAGGTTTGTGAAGGAGTCATGTATCTCCTCCTTGATTGCTAGAATTAGACTTTAAAAGGTCACATACTGTATTTGAATAATAATATCACAAAATTCAAAAAACCATTCACTTTTCCCCTTATTTTTTTAGGCCACCGAGAAAAAGAGAGAGAAAAAGTGAGAAAATTTGTTGAGTGGTTTTTGGTGATAAATTGCTCTAATTCAATATTTGATCCTTAAATGTCTAAGTTGTTAGTGCGCAAGGAAGATAGGGCCTCTTGCTTGGATTGTAATGTAGTGCTGGGCACCGAGATGCCTACGCAACACAGGCTTTTAGTGCTAGGTTTTAGGATGAGGAAGAAAATTGTAGAGAAGAAGATCGAACTCAGGAGAAGTATCATGTAGGGGAGACTAAAAGGGGATATGGTCACAACCTTGTAAAGCAAGATAAGTTCATTGAGCTTCCCAAATCAGTCTAAGAATGTGGAGGAAATGTGGGTGAATATGGAAAAAACAATTCGAAAAGTGGCGAAAGAGACCTTGGGGATGTCATCGGGAAGACCAAAAGTGTTCAAAGAGACGTAGTGGTGGAACGATGAGGTGGAGAAGAAGATAAAGGACAAAAACAAGAGATTTAGGGAACTTATAACATGCACGGAGGAAGAGGATAGGAGAGAAAAGAGAGAGAGCTACAGAGAAAGGGGGCGGCAAAGAAAGTGATAACAGAAGCAAAACATCGTGCTTATGATGACTTTTATCGGAAGCTTGATACCAAAGAGGGGGAAAAGAATATTTTTAAGTTGGCAAGGACCAGGTCAAGGCAGCGGAAAGACTTAGAGGCAGTGAAATACATCAAAGATGAGGGAGGTCAAATTCTCCTGAAACACGAGGACATTAAAACTAGATGGCGTTAGTATTTCTCTCAATTACCACCGAGGAAGAAGTAAAAGAAGCTCTCAAAAAGATGGGGAGAGGAGAAGCAGTCCGACCAGATAACATCCCGATTGAGGTGTGAAGGGGTTTCGAAGAAGAGGGCATTCCTTGGCTGATTAACCTCTTTAATGTTATCCTAAGGACACATAGGATGCCAAAAAAATGGAGGAAAAATAGACTAATACCTCTGTTTAACACCAAAGGGGATGCACAAACTCGCGGGAACTATAGAGGTATCAAACTTCTAAGCCACATAATGAAATAGTGCGAAAGAGTGATAGAGAGGAGAAATAGACAGGAAACGGTGATTAGAGAAAACCAATTAGGTTTTATTCCAGGAAGGTCAACCATTAAGGCAATTCATGTTTTACGGAGACTAATGGAAAAATATAGGGAGTAAAAGAAAGATCAACATATGATGTTCATTGACTTGGAAAAAGCGTATAATAGCATACCACGACGCGTCATTTGGGATAACCTAAAGACTAAAGGTATTTCTTCAATGTTCATTGAGGCTATACAGGATATGTATAACAAAGTTTCGACTAACATTCAAACACCAGTGGGGATTACAGACCTTTCCCGGTTAAAGAAGGACTACATCAAGGTTCGGCTCTAAGTCTTTTCATTTTTGCGGTCATTATGGATGAGATTTTTAAACCTATTTGGGAGACAGTACCGTGGTGCATGCTATTCGCCGATGATATCGTGTTGGTAGCAGAATCTAAAGAGAAGGTTAGTCATAAATAGGAGGAGTGGAGGGAAGCTTTATAAGGTAAAGGGTTACGCATTAGTCGTACGAAGACAAAGTATTTGCATTGTGACTTTAGTGGGACATCACCGGTAGGTAGGGGTGTTAATTAGCAGGTGCCCGGCATTTTGGGTACCCGAAAAGTCGGGTACCCAGTTAGCCGGGTAACTTTTTTCATGGCCCGTGTCTCGGCCCATTTAATGCGGGTACCCGAAAAGGTACCCGATTTTCGGGTACCCGGATAAGATGGGTCGAGACACCGGGTACCCAATTTTTATTTTTTTAATTTTTTTTTGAACATTTAGTTTTTGATTATTTTAACATATTTAATTATAGTTTTTATTCTAAATTTGAAAAATATAACAAGCTTCATCAAAAACTAAATGATAAAACTACATCAATATAATCTTTTTTTTTTTTTTGGAAATTACATCAATATAATCTTTAAAAACAAAATCTACATAAATGATGAACAAAAACGAAACTAAATGATTAACATACAAGAATATTAAAAAAAGTGATTATTCTTTGAGGATCTAGCCTACAAAACTAAATATTAAACCGTCTTATTGAAGGCCAAGATTCACTGTTTATGTAATTATGTAGTATTCACTGCTCAAACAAATATTAATGCTCCTCTCTATATTCTGGGTTTTCCTTCAAGATCACAAGGCCTTCAAGGATATTAATTTTTGGCATAATGTTTCAGAATTCATTAACGGATCTTTAAGGCTAAAATTCTTTGAAAAAATATTTATATAGTAACTAAGCGGGTCATTAACGGGTACCCGGGTCATTTTAAAAACGGCCCATGACCCGACCCGGACTTTTCACATTTTTTTAATTTTTGACCCGCCATTTATGAGGCGGGTCAGCGGGTCATCGGGTCGGGTCGGGCGGGTTGGGTATTTTTGAACACCCCTACCGGTAGGTGAGCCAAAGGTGTCCATTGGTGAAGAAGTTGTAAAAAGTACGACCAAGTACAAGTATTTGGGATCGATCATTCAAAAGAATTGAGAGATTGACGGAGATGTAAATCATCGTATCTAGGCGGGTTGGCCCAAGTGGAGAGCAGCAACCGCGGTGTTATGTGATAGGAAGTTCCTAAATAAATTCAAGGGAAAATTTTACCGGGTGGCAATTAGGCTTGCTTTGTTATATGGGACAGTTAGTTGGCCGGTAAAGAAGATTTTTGAAGATAAGATGGAAGTCACAGAAATGCGCATGTTGAGGTGGATGTGCGGGTGCACATTGATGGATCGAATTAGAAACCAAGAGTTTAGAGACAAACTAGGGGTTGCCCCTATTTCTGGAAAAATGCGCGAAAATATATTGAGATTATTTGGACATGTGTAGAGAAAGACTTTCGACGGCCCTGCGAGGAGAGTCGAAAGGAGTATTGTAGAGGGTAGGAGGAGTCGAGAAAGACCAAGGAGAACTTGGGATGAGCAAATCAAAGCTGACTTACATGACTTAAACCTCTCTAAGGACCTGACCAGGGAAAGGGGTAGTTGGAGGCGTCATATCCTTGTTTTAGACTATTGATTTCTCCATAGAGTACTTATTGGTGGTCTTGTTCTCTTGCTAGTTCTCGTTTCCTTTTTTTGTGTTTTAATTTGTAATGTTATAATTTTTTTTGCTTTTTTATCCACATGCGTTTTCTTTATCTCTCACGTGACAGGTACTTCTCTTTATCTTTCTCGAGTCGGGGGACTCCTGTTGGTCGCGTTCTCCTTTAAGGGTATGAGTTGCTACCGTCCTTCCCTCCCCACCCTGATCATAGTTTTTATAAGTGGGATACACTAGATATGATGATGATGAAAAGAGTTTTGTTCATTGTATTATTTTAATTAAATTTCATGATTCATAATTCTTTAACAAAATTCAAATGGTTAAAAGAATCATGTTCATACTTTTTATTAGTGTAATTTTAATGAATTTATATTCCTTTTATAAAATTTCAATTTCTTAAGAGGGATTGTGTTTATGTATTATTATATAGCTTTTCACGAATTTATATTTCTTACATGAATCCAATTTTTTAGAAGAATTGTATTCATACTTTTAGTTGATGAAATTTTTATGAAATCATATTTCTATTTGTAAAGTGCTTTTTGTTGATCTATCGTGCTACTAAAGTACATGCTTAGACTATATTTTTGTAATTGATTATGTAAAGTAATGTTGTATTCATTCTATGATGTGATATTGTATATAGCCTAAGGCTTAGACACAAAAAATAATTTGAAATGAGTTAAAGTTGGTAATTTGATGATAGTTGTGTTGATTACTCGTATGGGGTTTCTATATCGAATTTGAAAATATTATTATTATCGTTCTAATGGCAGTTTTGGATCATTACGGTCACCGTGGGAGTATGCATACTTTACCCTTTGACAACCTAAACTAACGAGGCAACGTCTTAGGTCGGAGGCTGCCTTGGGATTAGCTCTCCCATGTGTAATACTCCAAAATTTGATAGTACTCTGGCGATCCGAACAGGACAGGCAACAGCATGAGTTGATATTGAAACATCAAATATGACATTTAAAAATATTAAAGCCTGTGCTTGTTTAGAATAACTCATTGCTTATATGTAACTTATATAATACAATGTATGAAGTCTCGAACGTGTACTGTTTTGTGTTCCTTAGAATGTGCTATGGTGTTGTCATTCATCGACTAGCAGGTTAATTTGCAGGTGGGGCTGGTGAGTGAGGAATCAAACAATGGAACCTGTAATTGAGCTGATTGTCGCATCCAAACTTATAATATTTGTTGAACGAGCTTTATTATGTTTTTATAACAAGTATGCTTTATTTTGGACATTAAATAATTTTTTGCGAGATCAATAGGTTCCCAAGTTGTAAACTTTTAGACTTTTGTTGATTTATTATTTTCGTTCTTGTTCATTTATTTCTTTATCACTAGAACGTCGTCGGTCCTAGAAACAGTTTAATTTAAATGTCCGACGTGTGACCTATAATTCATATTTACACGTGAACATCCGATTTACTTTAGCTCTGACTATTACACTAATTATGTAATTACTTGTGCAAATAATACCATTTGCGAAAGAAGCTTGAAGAATTATTGATTAAAATTTCCAAATTTGTTGAAGAACCCTAGTTCAGTGAAAAATATGGAGAGCAATTGAGTGGTTTTGTCGAATAGGGTATGAAATATTACAAAAGATACGGAGAGCAATTGAAAGGTTGGAGAAGATTAATTAACGACAGTAAATGTTACCCTTTAACCATAAAAACTAAAAAAAATAAAAATAAAATAAAATGGGTGACTTGAAAATGTCGGTTTCTAGGTCATAGCGTATCCGGTATTTAAAAATAAGGAAAAATTACAAAAAACTACCTATTCTAATGGGTGACTTGCAAAAAACTACCTATTCTAATTTTTTTTGCAAAAAACTACCTTAACTGATATAAACGTTTCTAAAACACTACCTATTGACGGTTTCAGTTAGTTGACCGTCAAAATTTAGTTTGACTTGTCACGTGACTTGCACGTGAACTTCTTTTATGCCTTTTCCTTTAATTCTTTCTTTGATTTCTTTGATGAATCTATGTAACATTTGAGAATTAAAAAAAATAAAATTTAATTAATCAAAAATCAGGAACCTCCATTCATCATCTTCTTCATGGTGCTAAACCCCAACTCACCATTAGAAGGAACACACCAGAATTTTCTCCCTCCTTCTCACAAAATTCGAGCAACATTCTTAATCTTCCTCTACCATTTGGAACCCTCTCTTTTCTCTGAAGTTTTCGAAGAACACAACAAGCGAAATCAATTTTTATTTCTCTGAAATTTCGAAACACAAACGAACACCAATGGCTTCTCCTCCCACACTGATTCTTTAAACAAGAAACAACAATTTCCTCTTGTTCTTTGGAAAATTTTGAAGGCTCACAACCATGAAATTCATTGTAATACTAAAGTTCTTGGTCTTCTTCAACTTAGTTGTTTGTAGAAAAATTCATGTGTTTGTAGAAAAAGGGTATGATTTCTGGTTTTCTAAACCTTATTTTATAGCTTGTTCAAATTAGTTGTATTTTTGGAGTTAATTGCTAAATTGTTGAGATTTGGAATAGTTGACTGTATGTGAACTGTCTGAAAGGGAATATTTGAGGTTTTATTATTTTGGGTATTTTTCGGATTGAAGTGTAATAATTAAGATGGATAATTCAAGAAATAGGCAGAATGAATATTTGGGTGTGAACAAAATTGGGAAGAATATAAAGAAAAGTCCATTGCATCAACCTGAGAAGGAATTTGATTGTAATACGGTAATGGCGGAGATGGGTGGTTTTGTGGAGGAAATGGATATGATGAAGCAGTTGGTGGTGGGTATGAAGCTGATGGAGTTAATGGAGCAGCCATAGTTGTAGACTTGTAGGGTTTTGCGGGGAAGATTGAATTGGTGCTAGATTTGTGGGTTTAAATAATTTATTCATATCAAAATGATTTTGTTGATTTGGATTGAGATTTGGATTTGGATTTGGATTTCCACTGGAAGCCATTGATGGTCTGAGATTAAAGCTTCATGAAAGAAAGAATTTACCCTTATAAAAGAAGGTCACGTGCAAGTCACGTGACAAGTCAAACTAAATTTTGACGGTCAACTAACTGAAACCGTCAATAGGTAGTGTTTTAGAAACGTTTATATTAGTTAAGGTAGTTTTTTGCAAAAAAAATTAGAATAGGTAGTTTTTTGCAAGTCACCCATTAGAATAGGTAGTTTTTTGTAATTTTTCCTAAAAATAATGGTTATCTAAAAAATGAAAAACATAAAGGTTATTTAAAAATAAGCTGAATGACAGATTATTCACATCAGATGACTTAAAAGTTGGGTTGTTTATATCAATTTTTCCTTAATTAGTATATAATGAAATAACGTATTTCATCCTGAAATGCAGATGATCGACATTTACTATGTGTATGGCACATAGGAAATATTGTTGAAAACATGGTTAACAAATTATGTGGTGGTAAAAAATCAACAAGGAAAGTTACTTAGGCGTTCCAATGGAACCCTCAGGTCAATTCTCCTGAAGAATTTGAATATCATTGGAGAGTCATTGTTTCTGCCTCGAATAAGAGTAATAAAAAGGTTTTCCATTACATAACGGGAACTGATCCAACATAAACAGAAGTTGATGCGTGCATAGACGAATGGTTGTGTTCGTAATTTAGATACTACATTAGTAGCAATTGTAGCTCTTTTAATAATATTTTTAAGAATGCAGCAACATGGATGAAAAATCAACAATACAAGATTAGACAAGCATTATCTATAAGTACCATTCCACGGGTGTTGTAGTTCCGTCGGATGCGGCCATTCAAGCTTTGTCGATTTCTTGTTGAGCATAACCGTAAGCTATATCTTGGAGATTATCTATTTGACAGATGCAATCATGTTCTTTAGAGCACTCATGGATTATTATGAGCTTGTTACATTTATATATCTAAAAATACAAAGGTATTATATATTTGGATGATATACATCCCTTTTCGATGATACTAAGGCACATTGAGGAAGAAGAACACACCAACAGTTTAAATGCTAATTATAAAATCTACTTTTAATCATTAGTGGACGAAGTCCTTAAAGAAGATCATGCTATTGTTTGATATATGTTGCAAGTGCTCGTAGATTGTTATATTTAAAATGACAACTTGTTGTAACCGGGAGCAGTACACCTTTTTATATTTATATGCTAAACCAATCAAGGACCAACCTGTATAGAATGGAGCGCAAAATAGAGGACATTGGTTGGAAGCTCTATAGCAACCTTTCTTAACATTGCAATAGCTTACTACGGATCTAGCAGAGTAGATAACACTGAATATATTGTCTTGATTCTACTACTAAAAATATTTTTGAGACCACATGGTACGGTGTTAGTAATGTATT
Source organism: Amaranthus cruentus (assembly GCA_019425755.1). Classification (NCBI taxonomy): domain Eukaryota; kingdom Viridiplantae; phylum Streptophyta; class Magnoliopsida; order Caryophyllales; family Amaranthaceae; genus Amaranthus; species Amaranthus cruentus. The sequence continues at coordinate 3,304,748 of CM033464.1, forward strand.
TATATGTGAGGTTAATGGTAATTACTTTATTCCGCTGCCAATGAATGATAATTTATCTCCTCTACCACCTATTCCTTTGAATTGGATAAGATCATGTGAAAATATTTTGAAGACCAAAGTTGACTCTCCACAAAGAATTAATATATTTGATTTTAAATTCAATATTTAAAAATATAATTTTTAACAACACATGTAAATCTTTATATATTCTATATCACTACTTTTTCATAGTTAATGAGGATTCATTAGCTTGATAATGAATACTTGTTTAATAAATATGATTTCGGGTTTTTGACTAGTAGGTACTTTATTTTATTTCATTGATGATTATTCAAACTAGGGTACTAAATAGTGCTACTATTCCAATAAAAAAGTTACCTGTTTTGTTTTTTTTTTTATTTGACTAAATTAATTGAACACATCAGTACTTTATTTAATAAAAATAAGGAAAATTTGCTCAAAATAATATCAACTATCACTCGTTGGCAAAAAATAATCCCAACTATCAATTATTTTTTAATAATCCCAAATATTCTCATAATTTGTTGAAAACATACGCACCTCCTTGTTACCGGCTGGAACATGTAACTTTTTCACTTTTTTTTCTTTTCTCTTTTACTTAACTGTTCAAAATAACAGTTTTAGCCGGTTAAAAATGAGGTGGGTATGTTTTCAACAAATTATGAGAATAGTTGGGATTATTAAAAAATATTTAATAGTTGGGATTATTTTTTGCCAACGGGTGATAGCTAGGTTTATTTTGAGCAAATTTTCCTAAAAATAAAAATAGTTTATGATTGTATCTTAAAAAATGGACATACACGGTTGTTCTCAAAAAGTTCATATTTATTGTTTGGAAACGACCCTATCAAAGACCATTGTCGTAGTATAATAAATTTATGGAATAGACTCATAGGTTAGGAGTTTTAAGGACAGAATAGCACAACCGATGATACAGTCAATTTCGACAATCCATAATTTACAAATATTGTAATTTGTGATTTTTAATTTTAAATATTTTAATTGGTAATTATTATTATTCATAATTATTTTAATTAAAAACATTGATATCAATAGAAGAACCTTTCTTAAGAAAAGCATCAATAACAATAAAAAAAAAATTGTTACATAAAATTTTAAATAGATTGCATAAATTATACAAAACCAGAGTGAGGTAGCATCTTCTAATCTCTAAGACTTCTAAAAAGTTGTCATTCAACAAATGATTCTCTAACTTCCATCATATAAATGTCAGTTGATAGGAGTTTTTGAGGGCTTTATGTCAACGTGACGGGATAATCTAAGAATTGGTCGTACATGCCTTGACTATTGATGGGCCCACTGCATAAATTAAGCACAGTATGATGATAACAAACACAAACATTCGAATATAACTATAATATAAATATACTTTTAAAAGATCATGTTACTAGCTTTGCTATCTATCTCAGCAAAATGAGGAACTTGAACCTTCTCCTAGAATAAGAAACGGGTGGGATACCACTCTGAACTAGTTTAGACATTCGAGAATGGTCTCTGATGAAATAGATGCTTCAATGAGTATTTGATCCACGATGTGTGCATATTAAGGAAACATAGGTCTCTGTTGTGAATGGGCTAATAGTTTAGTGAAGAAACAAGAACAAAAGAATGCAAAGAAGAATGAACAAAAAACAGAGCACAACAAAGAACAACCACAACACAAGATTAATGAGGTATCTAATGATACCTCCCCCTCAAATCAAGTATCTTGTCATTAATATAATCAACATTACATTAAAGACTCACCTCTCAAGCTTTAGAACAAGTCTCCAAAGCCAAAGATTGAAGCTTGACTTCAATCTCTCTCAAATCACATAAATAAGAAGGAAGAACTCTTTTGGCTCTAAAACTCTAGCTCTCAATCTTATGTATGTCTCTCACTCACTCTAACAATGTATTAAGACTCCTTATATAGTCCTAAGACACTTTAGAGTACCATAGTACAAAATGCCTTGGAGCCCAAGCAAACTAAAAAGAAAACAGAAACACGCGCTGTGCTTCCCGTGCCATTCGCTCGACCCGAGCGTGGTATGCTCGACTGATCGAGCAGGTCCCTAACAGCTACTGGAAAGTCACTGATATTTGGCTCGACCCGAGCTGTTTGTGCTCGACCATCCGAGCGACCAGCAGCACCTACTGGAATGATCGAGCCTTGTTGCTCGAGGTGCTGCTCGGCCTATTCTTCTTGGCTTGGTAGCTCGAGCTTGCTTCAAGATCTTCTCTTCCTTGTGTCTTGGCTTCATCAAGCCACTCCACATCGTCACCAATGATCATCCCATGATCAAATGATCCAAACCTCAAGCTCTCGTACCTCTTTGCGCTCACAACATCACTCTCAAGTGTGCAAGCCAATGAGTACGCTGCGAGGTGATCGAACTCACCTCCATCACAATGAGATTTCAGGCTTGACTCAACAATCTCCCCCTCAAGCCCAAATCTCTTATCACCTTCAAATGTCACCTTCTTGGGTGACTTGCAATCATTAATGTGGCCTAGGCTACCACTTTCAACTTATAGCACATACAAGTTGCTCTCACTCCGTCTCCCTCTCATGAGGACCATGCTCCCCTTAATGACTTTCAATGTGCCTCCACTAGCCTTGAAAGTGCATCCCTTAGACTCCAATCTACCAAGTGATATGAGGTTCATCTCAAGCTTAGGAACATACCTCACACCACCAAGCCTTCTCCTGATACCATCATGTGTCACAATCACAACCTCACCAATACCTTCCTCCTTCACCCTTTTATCATTGGGTAAGGTGACAAGGCCTCCATCACAATAGCTAAGCTTAGCAAACTTTTTTTTCTCACAACAAATATGGAATGAGCAAACGGAGTCAATCACCCATTCCTTACTACAAGTCACTCCCCCATCAACTAGAAGTGCTCCCTCATAGTCATCATCATCAACAAAGCCTAGAGCGGCGCTCCCGCTACTTTCCCCATCTCTTCTACTAACCTTCAAGTCCTTCACTCTCTTGAGGTCTTCCTTCATCTCCCTACACATTGTTTGAATGTTCCCCTTCTTCTTACAATACTAACACTCCTTGTTACTATAGTAACTCCTCACTTTAGACTTCCCCCTTGCATTATACCCACTCTCTTTAGATCTTCCTCTTGAGCCTTCCCCAAACAAGGCCTCACTACCACCCTTCTTCTCATCCTCCTCACTATGCCTCTCCATGAACCGATCATTCTCTCTCAATGCCGTCAATGCTTGATCAAGAGTGATGGTATCCCTACCAAGAAGAAATGTTTGAACTATATTCTTATAGCTCTTTGGAAGAGAAGCCAAAAGTAGTAGTGCCTTCTCCATTTCGGAAAGCTTCTCATCGGCATTCAACAATTGGCACACCAATTGATTGAATGTGTTAATGTGATCTTGCATAGTTGTATCCTCCTCCTTCATGAGTTGATACAACTCCCATCCCAAGCACAACTTGTTGGTTAAAGACATCGAAGCATAAACCTTTTGAAGCTTTTCCAACAACACACCGGGGTCGGTCTCATCCAAGTCGTTATACTTGATTTCGGATGAAATGGCAAGCCTAATAGAACTCACCGCCTTCTTCTTCATGGCCATCCACTTCCCTTCATCCATGGTTGTGGGCTTACTCTTTTCAAGAGCCTCATCAATCCCTTGTTGCACCAACAAATCCATTACGGTGCTCTTCCACACCGCAAAGTTCATTCTCCCATCAAACAAAGGAACATTGAACTTTGCACCATCACCCATCTTGATTCTCCACCAAAGACACAAACTTTTACCCACAAAACAAGCCACAAATCTAACCTAAAGCTCTGATACCAATTGTTGTGAATGGGCTAATACTTAAGTGAAGAAACAAGAACAAAAGAATGCAAAGAAGAATGAACAAAAAACAGAGCACAACAAAGAACAACCACAACACAAGATTAATGAGGTATCTAATGATACCTCCCCCTCAAATCAAGTATCTTGTCATTAATATAATCAACATTACATTAAAGACTCACCTCTCAAGCTTTAGAACAAGTCTCCAAAGTCAAATTACATAAATAAGAAGGAAGAACTCTTTTGGCTCTAAAACCCTAACTCTCAATCTTATGTATGTCTCTCACTCACTCTAACAATGTGTTAAGACTCCTTTTATAATCCTAAGACACTTTAGAGTACCATAGTACAAAAGGCCTTGGAGCCCAAGCAAACTAAAAAGAAAACAGAAACACGCGTTGTGCTTCCCGTGCCATTCGCTCAACCCGAGCGTGGTATGCTCGACTGGTCGAGCAGGTCCCTAACAGCTACTGGAAAGTCACTGATCTTTTGCTCGACCCGAGCTGTTTGTGCTCGACCATCCGAGCGACCTGCAGCACCTACTGGAATGATCGAGCCTTGTTGCTCGAGTTGCTGCTCGGCCTATTCTTCTTGGCTTGGTAGCTCGAGCTTGCTTCAAGATCTTCTCTTCCTTGTGTCTTGGCTTCATCAAGCCACTCCACATCGTCACCAATGATCATCCCATGATCAAATGATCCAAACCTCAAGCTCTCGTACCTCTTTGCGCTCACAACATCACTCTCAAGTGTGCAAGCCAATGAGTACGCTACGAGGTGATCGAACTCACCTCCATCACAATGAGATTTTCGGGCTTGACTCAACAATCTCCCCCTCAAGCCCAAATATCTTATCACCTTGAAATGTCACCTTCTTGGGTGACTTGCAATCATTAATGTGGCCTAGGCTACCATTTTCAACTTGTAGCACATACAAGTTGCTCTCACTTCTTCTCCCTCTCATGAGGACCATGCTCCCCTTAATGACTTTCAATGTGCCTCCACTATCCTTGAAAGTGCATCCCTTAGACTCCAATCTACCAAGTGATATGAGGTTCCTCTCAAGCTTAGGAACATACCTCAACCATCAAGCCTTCTCTTGACACCATCATGTGTCACAATCACAACCTCACCAATTCCTTCCACCTTCACCCTTTCATCATTGGGTAAGGTGACAAGGCCTCCATCACAATCGCTAAGCTTAGCAAACTTTTTCTTCTCACAACAAATATGGAATGAGCAACCGGAGTCAATCACCCATTCCTTATTACAAGTCACTCCCCCATCAACTAGAAGTGCTCCCTCATAGTCATCATCATCAACAAAGCCTAGAGCGGCGCTCCCGCTACTTTCCCCATCTCTTCTACCAACTTTCAAGTTCTTCACTCTCTTGAGGTTTTCCTTCATCTCCCTACACATTGTTTGAATGCGCCCCTTCTTCTTACAATAGTAACACTCTTTGTTACTATAGTCACTCCTCACTTTATACTTCCCCCTTGCTTTATACCCACTCTCTTTAGATCTCCCTCTTGAGCCTTCCCCAAACAAGGCCTCACTTACCAACCTTCTTCTCATCCCCCTCACTATGCCTCTCCATGAACTGATCATTCTCTCTCAATCCCGTCAATGCTTGATCAAGAGTGATGGTATCCCTACCAAGAAGCAATGTTTGAACTATATTCTTATAGCGCTTTGGAAGAGAAGCCAAAAGTAGTAGTGCCTTCTCCATTTCGGAAAGCTTCTCATCGGCATTCAACAATTGGCACACCAATTGATTGAATGTGTTAATGTGATCTTGCATAGTTGTATCCTCCTCCTTCATGAGTTGATACAACTCCCATCCCAAGCACAACTTGTTGGTTAAAGACTTCGAAGCATAAACCTTTTGAAGCTTTTCCAACAACACACCGGGGTCGGTCTCATCCAAGTAGTTATACTTGATTTCGGAAGAAATGGCAAGCCTAATAGAACTCACCGCCTTCTTCTTCATGGCCATCCACTTCCCTTCATCCATGGTTGTGGGCTTACTCTTTTCAAGAGCCTCATCAATACCTTGTTGCACCAACAAATCCATTACGGTGCTCTTCCACACCGCAAAGTTCATTCTCCCATCAAACAAAGGAACATTGAACTTTGCACCATCACCCATCTTGATTCTCCACCAAAGACATAAACTTTTACCCACAAAAAAAGCCACAAATCTAACCTAAAGCTCTGATACCAATTGTTGTGAATGGGCTAATACTTTAGTGAAGAAACAAGAACAAAAGAATGCAAAGAAGAATGAACAAAAAACAGAGCACAACAAAGAACAACCACAACACAAGATTAATGAGGTATCTAATGATACCTCCCCCTCAAATCAAGTATCTTGTCATTAATATAATCAACATTACATTAAAGACTCACCTCTCAAGCTTTAGAACAAGTCTCCAAAGCCAAAGATTGAAGCTTGACTTCAATCTCTCTCAAATTACATAAATAAGAAGGAAGAACTCTTTTGGCTCTAAAACCTTAACTCTCAATCTTATGTATGTCTCTCACTCACTCTAACAATGTATTAAGACTCCTTTTATAATCCTAAGACACTTTAGAGTACCATAGTACAAAAGGCCTTGGAGCCAAGCAAACAAAAAAGAAAACAGAAACACGCGCTGTGCTTCCCGTGCCATTCGCTCGACCCGAGCGTGGTATGCTTGTAACACCCCCAAAGTAGGTCAAATTTTTGAAAACCCCCTTTAAGAAAATCTTGAGTCAAAACCTACTCCTGAGAGTGTTACCGCCACATCCATTTCTAAGAAAATAAATGTAAGGCTTAACGACTAGGAAAATAACTTAAATAAAACTTGAATCCGACAAAGGGTCTTCCAAATTTGCAAAAGACTTAAACGTAAACTGTGTCTATATAAAAACTTTGAACAACTGACGATAAACTAAACTGACATGACTCTAATTAAAGTTATAACTCTAGGTGATTCTCACTCCACAATTCCCACGTGATCAACAACCTGCAAAATAAGAATGCAAGGGGAAACAAGGGAAAGCTCCCAAAAATCAGAAAAACTGAGTAATTCCAACTCCATCCCGTAAAACAATTTTAGTTGAAATAATTTAAGAAGACAAACTATAATTGAGTTGAAAATAGTTGTAGAAATTAAAGTAATATAAAGTTGAGTTAAAGATCGATTTTATGAATATAATATAATAACACATAAGCCAATTAATTAAGTTGACATTTAATGATGACAACACATATATCCAATTTTTAATTTGAGGGAACGAGAACGCCAGTAGGCCGAGGCTTTACCCCTATACCTACTTCATCAAGAGGTCGTCACCCCAAATAATTCATCAAGGCCAGCAGAGTAGTCTCAGGTAACCCTAGTGTATAGACCCCTTCTACTTGGATCACAACAAATAGAAGGAAGACCAAAAATCGTATCGAGCATCAAAAATAATAATAATAACCTGTCGGCAGCTATACTAACCAAACAGGGCAACCTGTTCATCACTCTTATACTTGGATCACAACAAATATAAGAGCTTCATTCCCATCGTTACACTTTACGTGGTTTAATATATTTTAGTAATTATTGCGAGCACATAAAACATTACATTATACATTTTATGTAAAATGATCATAAATTTTCCCAATAAATATATATTTCAGAAATATCCAACTGAAATCTTATCCAACAAATCACCATTTTAGTATCAATTGGTGACAACAACAATTAAATCATAAATATTTCTCTTTCGACTCAAATCGTCTTTTAAACCCATTATTGAAATAATAATATAATTTCCATAAAATAATAAAATAAATAATTTCATTCAAATCTAAACCGTATCAAATTTTTGTTATTAAAATAATAATATCTATTTTATCAAAATAACAATTATAAATTCGAAGCTTGACAAAAATAATATTCAATATAAATTAAGAGTAAAGTATATAAAACATAATGTCATATAAAATAATATCATACCATTTCACGTAACACGTTTAAACAAGTTAATATCACTTAGCACATAATACTAACGGGATAATCCTAATTAGATGGACATCGAAAATTACCTTGTCACGCGGTCTTAGAAAAAACGTACGCTCCTAGTTATCTCGATCTACGAATCCGCAGTCTACACGATAAAGTAAAATGTCTCGAATTAATACCCGAATCAACCCACACGAAATAAATAATTTAAAAGACTTTCAATTAAAATATAATTTATTTTAAAAAGACCTATTTTAAAATGAAAACTTTTAAAGGTAAGGATAGAAGAATAACTTTTGGAAATATGACAACTTTTAAATAATCAACTAGAAAGATTACAATAGAATAAAAGAAAAGGAAAAAGAAGTAATAGTTTAAAAATAATTTGAAAAGGAAAAGAAAAATAAAAGAAATGAGAAAAGTGAATAAAACAAAGTTTCTGGGTTTAGAAACCCACGAAAATCAGAAAGAAGAAGGAAGGAGAGAGAGAGGGAGGAAAGAAAGAGAGAGAAAGGAAGAAGGACTCCGGCTTGCCTTTTTAAAAAAAAAAAATTTTTTTCTTCTATGAGCAGTTGTAGATTCAGAATGCTAAAAGAAATTTATGAAAACTAAAACTGAATTTTGGTGAAGTTAGCTTTAAAAATCTGATTAGAATGGTATTTATAGGGTTGAGGAAGGAGGTTACAAGGTCAGTTTAATGGTGAGAATGGAGATAGTGGGGAGGAAGGGAAGGATTGAGATGCAAGAAAGATATCAGTTTCATAAACTGATTTACGGTTTCTTTCCTCTTCAAAAACTAATTTTCAGTTTTTGTAAAATATCAGTTTTAAAGTTTTCTAAAATATCAGTTTTAAAGTTTCTGAAATAAAACAAAAAAAAAATACGTGGGATTACAATGCTCGACTGGTCGAGCAGGTCCCTAACAGCTACTGGAAAGTCACTGATCTTTGGCTCGACCCGAGTTGTTTGTGCTCGACCATCCGAGCGACCAGCAGCACCTACTGGAATGATCGAGCCTTGTTGCTCGAGTTGCTGCTCGGCCTATTCTTCTTGGCTTGGTAGCTCGAGCTTGCTTCAAGATCTTCTCTTCCTTGTGTCTTGGCTTCATCAAGCCAGTCCACATCGTCACCAATGATCATCCCATGATCAAATGATCCAACTCACCTCCATCACAATGAGATTTCAAGCTTGACTCAACAATCTCCCCCTCAAGCCCAAATCTCGTATCACCTTCAAATGTCACCTTCTTGGGTGACTTGCAATCATTGATGTGGCCTAGGCTACCACTTTCAACTTGTAGCACATACAAGTTGCTCTCACTCCATCTCCCTCTCATGAGGACCATGCTCCACTTAATGACTTTCAATGTGCCTCCACTAGCCTTGAAAGTGCATCCCTTAGACTCCAATCTACCAAGTGATATAAGGTTCCTCTCAAGCTTAGGAACATACCTCATACCACCAAGCCTTCTCTTGACACCATCATGTGTCACAATCACAACCTCACCAATACCTTCCACCTTCACCCTTTCATCATTGGGTAAGGTGACAAGGCCTCCATCACAATAGCTAAGTTTAGCAAACTTTTTCTTTTCACAACAAATATGGAATGAGCAACCGGAGTCAATCACCCATTCCTTACTACAAGTCACTCCCCCATCAACTAGAAGTACTCCCTCATAGTCATCATCATCAACAAAGCCTAGAGCGGCGCTCCCGCTACTTTCCCCATCTCTTCTACCAACTTTCAAGTCCTTCACTCTCTTGAGGTCTTCCTTCATCTCCCTACACATTGTTTGAATGTGCCCCTTCGTCTTACAATAGTAACACTCCTTGTTACTATAGTCACTCCTCACTTTAGACTTCCCCCTTGCTTTATACCCACTCTCTTTAGATCTCCCTCTTGAGCCTTCCCCAAACAAGGCCTCACTACCACCCTTCTTCTCATCCCCCTCACTATGCCTCTCCATGAACCGATCATTCTCTCTCAATGCCGTCAATGCTTGATCAAGAGTGATGGTATCCCTACCAAGAAGAAATGTTTGAACTATATTCTTATAGCTCTTTGGAAGAGAAGCCAAAAGTAGTAGTGCCTTCTCCATTTCGGAAAGCTTCTCATCGGCATTCAACAATTGGCACACCAATTGATTGAATGTGTTAATGTGATCTTGCATGGTTGTATCCTCCTCCTTCATGAGTTGATACAACTCCCATCTCAAGCACAACTTGTTGGTCAAAGACTTCGAAGCATAAACCTTTTGAAGCTTTTCCAACAACACACTGGGGTCGGTCTCATCCAAGTAGTTATACTTGATTTCGGATGAAATGGCAAGCCTAATAGAACTCACCGCCTTCTTCTTCATGGCCATCCACTTCCCTTCATCCATGGTTGTGGGCTTACTCTTTTCAAGAGCCTGATCAATCCCTTGTTGCACCAACAAATCCATTATGGTGCTCTTCCACACCGCAAAGTTCATTCTCCCATCAAACAAAGGAACATTGAACTTTGCACCATCACCCATCTTGATTCTCCACTAAAGACACAAACTCTTACCCACAAAACAAGCCACAAATCTAACCTAAAGCTATGATACCAATTGTTGTGAATGGGCTAATACTTTAGTGAAGAAACAAGAACAAAAGAATGCAAAGAAGAATGAACAAAACACAGAGCACAACAAAGAACAACCACAACACAAGATTAATGAGGTATCTAATGATACCTCCCCCTCAAATCAAGTATCTTGTCATTAATATAATCAACATTACATTAAAGACTCACCTCTCAAGCTTTAGAACAAGTCTCCAAAGCTAAAGATTAAAGCTTGACTTCAATCTCTCTCAAATTACATAAATAAGAAGGAAGAACTCTTTTGGCTCTAAAACCCTAACTCTCAATCTTATGTATGTCTCTCACTCACTCTAACAATGTATTAAGACTCCTTATATAGTCCTAAGACACTTTAGAGTACCATAGTACAAAAGGCCTTGGAGCCCAAGCAAACTAAAAAGAAAACAGAAACACGCGCTGTGCTTCCCGTGCCATTCGCTCGACCCGAGCGTGGTATGCTCGACTGGTCGAGCAGGTCCCTAACAGCTACTGGAAAGTCACTAATCTTTGGCTCGACCCGAGCTGTTTGTGCTCGACCATCCGAGCGACCAGCAGCACCTACTGGAATGATCGAGCCTTGTTGCTCGAGTTGCTGCTCGGCCTATTCTTCTTGGCTTGGTAGCTCGAGCTTGCTTCAAGATCGTCTCTTCCTTGTATCTTGGCTTCATCAAGCCACTCAACTTCGTCACCAATGATCATCCCATGATCAAATGATCCAAATCTCAAGCCCTCGTACCTCTTTGCGCTCACAACATCACTCTCAAGTGTGCAAGCCAATGAGTACGCTACGAGGTGATCGAACTCACCTCCATCACAATGAGATTTCGAGCTTGACTCAACAGTCTCAATGATAATATTGGTAGCCCCGAGACTGAATAGGACCGTGTACTGGTCGATGTGCATTTTTATTAGAGCAAAATGAGTGTTATGGATGTAGCCAAGCTTTTTATGTCTCATATGTAGCATTTACAACTCGACGATATCGAAGCAAGTAACACAACCAATATATCCGGTGATAGGGTGTTCGATTGATAATGTTGATTAATCAGTCAAAGGTGGAGTCTAATCAAGTAGAAAAATAACTTACAATTAGCGAAATAATCCCATTTAAATTAGAAAAAAAAACAAAATAACAAAACTAAAATATTACTTGTCTTTAACATGGAGTCCAATATACTCCTACAGGCAATCAAACAAGATACATCAAAGGGTCTCTTCATCGTCGGCCACAACTCTGCCCTCAATTTGTTTGGAACATCACAGTGAAAAGAGTAAGGGAGGAAGGTCGAGAAGTACTCGTAAATCCATATCCGTAACAGTGTCACATATCCTCTAATGGTCTTGCAACAAGACTTACTAGTTATACCCTGCTAGCTATATAAGTATGCCAGAGTAACTACCCCCTATAAAACCTATTATGTTTCTCTTCCCCTGGAAATAAAGGGTGAGGCTTCGTCCCAGTCCATATCTTGTCAACCAGTAGTAGTTGACCCTGCAATAAACATAAAATAGGATTAGATTGCATCCGTAACAAATGGGTCCTATTGGAAAGGCTCAGAAGGTCGCTAACGTTAATGCTCCCACTAGTGAACATCCTCGTCTTGCGAAGCTCGCTCATTGGCTCACTGAATTCCCTTCTAAGACTCAATGCTCATGTCTCCTTAGAAGGTTCCTCTGTTAATGAACCATTAATACATAAGCCAAATATGTGTTGACATCGTGATATTTAATATTCAATTCCCCCAAGGCATGGGAAAGGTACTAGTATCCGGTTGCCACCATTCAAAAAAAAACAAATATCAAAGTACAATCAATGTGTTGATGCATGATAAAAGGAAATCGACACAAAGGAGTACCGGTCAACTTTGTGTACAACTCATTAAACATATCTCTAAGTTTGATGATGGCCTCCATAGTCTTCTTTTTAGTACAACATTTTAGAGTCTGAAATGAGCGCTTACGACCCTTGTGATAACCCTAGCTATGTGCCCTCCATAGCTAGGTAACAACCTAACATCTATAGGTCAAATGGCTGGGATATCGTAATCACTCAATTTCAGTTATTTATCTTCCTACGTCACCTAACCCAGGGAGTTACTTCATTCATTGGCTCTCTAGTTAGACATCAAGACCACCAAAAGTATTAGGTCTGAACTTTGTAAACACCAATATGCACCCTTGTCCCCCCAGAATCTATCGAGGTTGTCCCACAAACCCCTAGCTATGTGTACACACATGTCTTAAGATGCTAGATCGATGGGCCTGACTTTGCCTAATTGTCTGCTCCAGCCTAGTATGACGAACTAGCTCAATAACTCCTCTCTTTAGAGGTTCACCTCCGAGAAGCATTGTTCCTAGAGATGTTTTCAAACAATAAAACACCTAAAAAAATCCTTGTCTTTACCACAATTACCACTATTTGGTTTTTGTGTGGTAAATTTTGTGTGGTAAACTTTTTTCTTCTAAGCTTTCAATTGAAGAAAGTGTAAAACTTAGGGTAGAGTATTATAGAGTGTTGTGTAGGACATTTTTATAATTTTAAAAGGTTGGCTAAACAATGAAGATGGTGGCCTCATTTGATAAGCATGTTATTTGTTGAGGACTGTTTTATTTAATTATAGCTATTTATATTTTAATTATTTATTATTTTTATTTTGACTTTTTAAGTGAATTATTTGTAATAAAAAATATATAGTCATATAGGATATGGCTAGATTAGTGTAATTTCAATAAATACTTTTGTTATGATTATTTACTTATGTATTTCTCTCGTCACGGTAGGTACTCAATTAATTTGCAATAAGTTTTGTTGTTATCATTAGAGTTTGTCTCAATAAAGATTACGACTAAGAGGCTTATTTTTACTATTTGGTTCTTCTTGCAGTAAGACATCATCGATGAATGTAAATCTGAAACTGCACGGGCAACAAGGAATAGGAGGGCCTAAAGATGTTCTTTGTGGACCTTTATCAACCCAAGTCAATAAAAATACAAGACGGATACCAAGTAAGTCTAATCCAAGTGCACAGTAGCTCTTAGCTTGGAGAAACTTTGCTATGGTATGATTATGGCACGAGGCTTAAGTAATTTCTCTTGTGTTAAAATATTAAATGAAGTAATTCAATGCTAGATGATTGAACGCAAAAGTGTAGTTCATTTTCAATGAATGCAATTCAGTGAGAAACTTAGTTCAATAGTAACTTTTGTCAAAATTTGATACCTATTGGTGAATTAGTGGGTATTTATAAATGATAATTTGACTTGGAGTTCAAAGGTCCTAACAAGTATTAGGGAATGTCTTATTTGGCTTAGGATGTTACCGTTACTAATTTTGAGGTGGTTTTCCTCAGCTTTTCCTTGTAGAGTCCGCTACAACCACATATGTGGCAACCTTTCATTGGCTATGTAGAGAAGCATTACATACAAAGAATATATATTTTTAATTTTTGGGGACACCTCTATGTATTTCAAAGAAAAGTGCTTTTATGTCCATTCATAAAGTGGATGATGTATTGTAGTTGCACTGTTTCTCTACATCTTATTTAATGTTTTAATGAACAATAATCAATGATCAAAGATCAATGAACAATTAACAATGATCAATGATCAAAGATCAATGAACTATGAACAATGAACCATGAACAAAGATTAATGAACAATGAACAATGAACAATGAACGATGAACGATGTGCAATTAATAATTAAAAATTAACAATGAACAATAAGCAATAAGCAATAAACAATAAACAATGAACAATGAACAACAAACAATGACCAATGAACAATGAACAATTTTGGGAGATTTGTAGGAGATCTTTCCAGTTTATTAGTGAGAGATCTAGGTCTGAATTTAGACACATACATCTATAATTAGAAATGTTGGTACTCGTTGACGTAGCTATCACGTCGATAGTGAACCACATTATTTTTTGGTATGTTTTCTTATTGTTTGCATTTTATTTTATTATTTTCTCTATTGTTTTCGATTATTACTTTTGTTGTCGCACAACATCATTGGTATTAATGGAGGGGGATGTTAGCATGGGAAAGAGGTAAGTTGCTAGGGGATCTTATTGGAGGGGGATGTTTGAAAAATACAAGGATTAGACGGGTAAATGAAAACTAGGGAGCTACAATGAATATCTTTTTCTTTTTTTTCTGTTTATTTTTTCATATACTTTTAATTTGAAAAAAGAAAAACAAATTTTAACCTGTTTAACAGGTTATAGGTTATTTTAACCTCTAAAAGCAATTTTAGGTGAAAGGTGGTTCAAAAATAATTAAAAGGTGAGATTTTTAAAAGGTAACCACCAAAAGTAGGATTTTTAAATGTAAATCTTCCTTAACTATATTAATTAAAGATCAAACAATACATTAAATAGCATAAAAAGAAGAAAAAAAATAACTTTTCAAACTAGATAAATTATTTTTTTAAATATAATCTTTTATCATTTTAAAAATCCACAGCTAAACTTATTTGTCCTGCATTAAATAATAAAAAAAATACTACTTCCTTCAATTCTCCCTACCTATTCTACTTACTTTTTGGTTATTATTCACTAATCATTCTTAATTTGTTTTTTTTTTCTTAATTTTTAAGTTAAAATATTGCCAAATGGGATGTTGTTTCATTCCTCTCCATGCAACAATTATTGATATCACTTTTCATAATTTTTAATTTTCCACAATTAAAGATATTAAGGGTTAAAATATTGTCACAACAAGTGTGAAAAAGGTACATGGGACAAGTAGGTTGAATAGGAGGGAGTAAATGAGAAGACCAAAAGAAACATAAAAAGTGTTAAGAGTAATTAAATTAAGAGAAACTCTCTTGTGCAATAGTTGTACTTATGTGACCAACCCAAAATTCCAGCCGAACAATTATTGATAACATCATACTTTAAAGTTTTCAATGCCTATTCTAAGGTTTAAATGCCCATTTTAATGATTAAAAATGCTCATTCTAAATATTAAATGAACATTTCAAGGCTTAAATTCAATATCCTACTATAAAAATATTTATTCCAAGTCTTAAAATTTTCTCCATCTGCTCATTTCAGTTTGCATAACTATACATATTATTTTGTCCTACTAATTTTACACCCCTTTTTTTAGCAATGATCCCACACTAATTCTTTTAATCTAATTCACAAACTTATTTATCTTTCTTCATCGAAATCACTCATTTTATCATCACTTGTTTCTTTGTTTTATTCACCTACTCAATTCCTCATTCCACTAAATTTGACGCAAAATGTATTGGATACATTCTCATAAAGACAAAAAGAGTATATTCCAAAGTTTAAAATGTCCATTCCAAAAATTAAAATCTTAGGTTTAAGCCTTAACAATTTTTTTCCAAAAGGATTAAGTTTACAATCCTACTTAAAAGTTAAATCTCTACTCCAAAGCTTAAAATTTTTATTCCCATGATTTAAACCCTCACTCAAAGCCTTGACCTTCACTTTTTTTTATATAGACTCGAATTTAACGTTATAGATTTTAATGCCTATTCTAAAGAGTAATCAATTTTAAGGCTTAAAATGTCTATTTCAAAGCTTTAGTACTAAGTTTAATATCCTACCAAATTTTAAAATATCAACTCAAGCTATAAATAGTTAATTTCAACCTTAAAATGTCAATTTAAAAGCTCAAATTGCCTAATTTAATACTTGTATAACTGCCACATTTAGACAATTCAATTGTATCTAATTAAAATGAAATAGTTGCAAATGTCATGGAAAAACGATAGAAGTCATAGATGGAGGCAAAAGTAGATACTCCCACCGTCCCTTATAAGTTACAGCATTTTCTATTTTCGTCCGTCTCACTTAAATTGCAGCATTTCTATTTTTGAACTACCACTTTCTTTTAATCTCATCCATACATTTTAACTCTCTTTTAATTTCATCCACCTAATTCATTCTCTCTCTTCATTTATTACCACTTTCTTAATTCTCACCCATTTTCTCTATGCTACTAATTCAATGGGACGGAAGGAGTATATTAGTTGAAGACATTTCATCTTCTCCATCATTATACTTGTTATCATCATTGTTTTTAGTACCAAAACATGGTATCCCACGCACATCCACAAATTAAAATCTAGATAATATGAAAGCAATTCAATCTTGTATAATCAAATAAATGGATATACACATAGATGATCAAAGAAGACGACTAAGAAGAAAGGATAATTAGGTCTCATACATAAGAACTGTCTTACGGGAGAATTATTGTTAAATTAAAATGTTCCAATACTTTCTCCATTCTCAAATAAATACATTTGATTGTGACATACAATAACAAAGTATATTTGAACATAAATAGTAGTAATCAAACAAAAAGTTGGCTAGCAATTAAAACGGTGCATGTGGGAAGACACAAAAAATGGGACAGTCCCTACCAAAGCAATCCATCTATAAGGTGTCACTGTCCTAAGTCCTGAATTCCCAACTAACATTAAAACATGATAACAAGTTTCTCCATAAATTCTGAATTATTTCTCCCAAAATTGCTCAATTATTTGTCTTTATAATTAAAGATGTAGTGTAATAGAGTGTGTGGGAGCCACCTAACAGCAAAAAGAAAACAGAAGGTAATAGGACAATAAAACAGTTCAAAAGTACAAAACTGTAATTAAAATTTTTTTGGCAATTGTTATCTAAACAATTCAGGAGGTACTATTGTCCTGGATATTTGTCATTTCTAGAAGCTTTAGTTTCTCTTCTTGAATAAAAGTGAAGCGATGGCATCCCTCCAACCAAACATTGCAGCAGGCTGCTGTAGTTTGGGCACGATCTGTGCCAGACCGACACGCAAGCTTGGGTTATTGGATATCAATGACTTCATAGTAGCAGATGCAGACCTGAATATTACAAGAAATAAGCCAGTAGCATCATTGCTGTCTTTCAAAGCGAGAAATAAAACCATCCTTTGTCCAATCAATGTGTGCATCAAAATAGTTTGTCAGGTTAGATTTTAGAGTGACTAGTACACTTGCATCAAAAAGTTACCACAAATTCTTGTGAGAGACGGTCTACCCTCTTTAATTTAGTTAGCCTATTATTTTCTTTTAGTTTAATTAAGCTTTATTCTTGGGCCTGAAAGACGTCTCTCAAAAAGACGGTCTCTCAAGAGACCGGCTGAAAAGTTACATTACCCCAATGTCATGAAATGACTCCCACCTATTGGAGGTTTGCGGGGTCGGATGTATCACAATATTACCCTTATTAAGGATAACAAAGAGATTGTTGCGGTTGATTGACGGTAGCAAACATCATCTGCAATTTCACATAAATAAAGCGTGCGAATGATTTAGTAAGTCGTTTTAATATAGTTCATTTATAATCCAAAACCAAAAACTACAAATCTTTGGCCCCATAGTAACAAGGGACGTTCTTATCATAATTTGTGGTTTTAAAGTTTTTATCTCCCTCTATGAATTGTCTTAGCTAACTATATTTGCACATTAAGAAATTACTATATATGAACTCCACGCCAAACGATACAGGAGTATCTATGGGAAATTATAAATCCAAATTTAATTGGTAAGTTCTACCCTAATAGGATACGTCAGCTTCCAAGTCCATATTTCTACCAGGAACGATACTAGAAATTTATTAGTTAGCTCCACTGATGCTGAGGTTTTTCCGCTAGTAGTACATGCCAGAAGAGCAAAACTGAAACTGAGGAAGGAATGCAGAAAATTACATACATGCTAACAAGGGGCTCTTCATGGGCGAATGTAGAAAAACCTTGTCGCTGTTTGTGCTTGGGCTTGGCACTGCAAGTTACATATACACGGCCACGACGTTTTATCACCTTGCAGAACTCACACATCTTCCTCACAGATGACCTAACCTTCATGGCTACTGCAAAAGCAACGTTGTAAGGGTATTTGTTTCAGGCAATGAAAGAGATTCAACTGATTTAACATTTTATTTACAAGTCCCAAAAGGTTGAAGCTGTTGAATCACATGTCCATATAACATGTTGCAATGGAAGCGTATTTCAAGGTCCACTTAAACACGTCTGATTTCAACGGTGTTTCAATGTTAAATTAGGTAGATAACTAGATATGGTTTAGTAAGCATGGTAAACAACGGAACACTATCAGCATGAAATTTTACATGAAGCCAATAAGATCTATCATAAATGAACTTTTCACTTAAATATTGTAATGACTGTCCTTCAGAACAAAGCGATTGGTGTAGGTACTAGCAGATCATCATGTCAAGGAAATAGTATCGAAATCTAAATGCTCCCGAGTCACTATGACCAACTTCTGAGCAAGATCGATGAAATGAATATGAATCCTCAACCAATGTCAGTATTACAGGCTAGAGATGAAGGTTTAGAGAACAATTCCCTTAAATCTCCTCAACCTAAACCCAAAAGTTACAACCCTGGACCCAATAAGCATATCTATTCAAGGCCTCATGCTAACATAAAACAATGATTCCATCCCCTTTTTTTACAACCTAGCCATCTTTCTTTCATAAGCGAGATACCTTGTATTCAGGATCTCAGCTCTCTAACTGTAATACTCCATAAAACTTTTGAATCATTTTGAATTTCCTCAAAACTGTAAAACAGTGCTAGGTGCTACTAATAATTAGCTCCAATAAACTGAAAGACACAATAATAAGGTAAATAAACTGCAAAATTACAAGAGTGGAAAATGTGGTATACACCAATCAACAGGTGACATTTCAATAAAAAAAAAAATTTAGGAGGTAGGTAGGAGGTGTCAGGTAACCTTATCAATGTAAAAATGATCACAGCCTGGTCCAATCATACCCAAGAGACAAATTCCTCAAAAAAAAGATGGCCTGGACAAGTACATAGATAGCATTCAGCCTTCTAAGTCGACATAGAGAAAAACCAATAATAGGGCAACAACAACACAAGTTAGTTTTATATCACAGGCATTTTAAATAGTAGGAAAGGAGGGAAATGGAGGGAAGAAAATAGTAGGGAGAAGCTCCTTCGCATTTTAAATAAAACAAATACTTTCAACATTGGAAAGATAACATACTCATCTTCCCTCCCCTTCCTTTCCTTCCACTCCAATTTCCTTTTCCTTCCCTTTCAATAATATTATCCAAACATGCAGTGGCGAAACTAAGGGGGTATTCAGGTAGGCCAAGAACAACACTATAATTTGTATAAAGAACTAGTTGGTATAAGACAAGAGAAGAAGGTAGATGGGTTGATAAAGCCTTATATATGATAACCAATGGATATCAGGTTCAAAACCTGTAGGCTACATTCTTTAGCTTTTACTATTTTTTTCTTTTTTCCGTATTTAGCAAATATTAACCCTAACTCATTTGACTTCCTTCTTTCCTCCATCGTCCTCGGCCCATTACTCACCTTAGATTTCCACCGTTACCAGGCAATTGCTGTCGAATGCTTGACAATAATTGCTTTCAATTTCTTCTTGGCGATTATTGCTTCAAGATTGTGATGGAGAAACAACGGATAATAAAACACCATCCGGGGAAAGGAATAAAAGAAACACTATAATGTAAAACAAAGAGCTTTCATATTTAATGAATTAATGTAGCTCGAGACTCGGGAGTAATGTACTTGTCATATGCTTCACACAATTGTTGTGCCAAAATGCATCGGATCTTTTATGGAAATGGTGAATGACTCATGTGCCTTCCAGAACCAGGGGTCTTCGAGCCTGCTGCGTACGATTAGCCAGCCTTGCGACGGCAAAAGGATTAGACGTCCTCCCATGCTACGGTTCCCTGCGGTCCGAACCCGGTGCCGCATTAGGTTAGGGAGCTGGGCGATAATAGCTCCTCCGCATCCCAAAGCGCGCTGCCCTCCTAGGCGCGCAACACTAAGTAATCCAAGCCAACCCACATTACTGACTAACGGTGGATAATCATATTTCTTAGAGGTACTAAAAACAACTCCATGAATGAGCAAAATGAAGGTTGCATTAATGAGAAAGATCTCTGGGGAAACCGCTAAAAAAAGATTGAACATGTGAGAGGATCCGAACGAATTCTGCTTTCATTTCCCCTGTATAGAGCACTGAGTTACTAAGGTTACGGTCTTCATCCCACAATGAGGTCTTTTCGGAATGCCCTGACTCTTTTTTTTTAGTCAGTAAGTAAACTGCCTTAGAAAAAGAAGAAGTTCTGTTAGGTTCTTAGTTGCTTTTCCTTCGTCTCTTTCATTTTAAAAAGTTTTCTTTGACTTTAGCTTTTCGTCTCCTTAATAGCAGGAAGTTCTCCAAAAGTGTGAAAGGCTGGAGGACTTTGTACCATCCATTCCAGTGTGGTTGAATTCTCTTCAACAGCCCAAGGACTTGGAGCACATCTTTTGTTCTTTCCACTGCTTAAAGTGATTGTTACGATCACGAAGAAACAACAAATCCCAACTACAGAGATATAAGAGCCAAAACTGCTAAGGGCATTCCATCCTGCGTAAGCATCCGGATAATCGGGAATGCGACGTGGCATACCCGAAAGCCCTAAAAAATGCATGGGGAAGAAGGTAAGATTAACCCCGAAAAAAGTGATCCAAAAATGGATTTGACCTAAAGTTTCAGGGTATGTTCGACCAAAGATTTTGCCCACCCAATAGTAAAATCCTGCAAATAAAGCAAAAACGGCTCCCATAGAAAGTACATAATGGAAATGGGCAACCACATAATAAGTGTCATGTAGAGCAATGTCTAGCCCAGAATTTGCCAGGACTATTCCAGTGAGTCCTCCTACGGTGAACAAAAAAATAAACCCTACAGCAAATAACATGGGTGTTTTGTATTGTATAGAACCCCCCCACATAGTAGCGATCCAACTAAAGATTTTAATTCCAGTGGGGACCGCTATGATCATGGTAGCTGCGGTGAAGTAAGCACGGGTATCAACGTCTAAGCCCACAGTAAACATATGATGAGCCCAAACAAGAAATCCAAGAACACCTATACTGATCATGGCATAAACCATGCCTAGATACCCGAAGACCGGTTTTCCGGAAAAAGTAGAAACGATATGACTTATGATACCGAATCCAGGCAGAATGAGAATATAGACCTCTGGATGACCGAAAAACCAAAAAAGATGCTGATATAATATTGGGTCTCCCCCCCCAGCGGGATCAAAAAAGGTTGTATTAAAGTTTCGATCGGTTAATAACATGGTAATTGCCCCCGCCAGTACCGGAAGTGATAATAAAAGTAGGAATGCTGTTACTAGAACGGACCACACAAATAAGGGTAATCTATGCATAGTCATTCCAGGTCCACGCATGTTGAAGATAGTTGTTATAAAATTGATAGAACCTAAAATGGATGAAACACCAGATAGATGAAGACTAAAAATTGCTAAATCAACTGCTCCTCCAGAATGGCTGGTAATACCACTTAAGGGCGGATAGACCGTCCACCCAGTCCCGGTACCCACTTCTACTAAGGCTGAGCTTAATAGGAGCAAGAGACTTGGGGGCAACAACCAGAATGAAATATTATTTAATCGTGGAAATGCCATGTCAGGTGCACCTATCAGAATTGGAACAAACCAATTCCCAAATCCACCTATCATCGCAGGCATAACCATAAAAAAGATCATTAAAAAGGCGTGAGCCGTTATTAAAACATTATAAAGTTGATGATTTCCACCAAGAATTTGGTCGCCGGGGCGTGCTAATTCCATACGAATCAGTACTGAAAAGCATGTGCCCATCACTCCAGCAATAGCACCGAAGATGAAATAGAGAGTCCCTATATCCTTGTGGTTAGTAGAGAAAAGCCACCGAACCAGATTATTTGTCATAATAAAAATGGAGATTGTATCCTTTACTGTTCGGACAGACACATCGGAAACTGGCCTATCCCGAAGAGACTTGGAAAGCGTCCCGGTGTCCTCTGAACTGAGTTTTCCTTTTTTTGATGTGAGTGAGGTTTTGCCCCACAAAAGAAATTAGACTCCATTCCTCTGTTCTCTCCCGAAAAAACAACAACCCCTACATAAGGGAGTATACTCCAACCCCATTCAAAAAATGAATGAATTCACAGACCTGCCCATAAAGCAGGGCCCTCTCCCCGTTTAAAAACAAATCCAAGCAATCATATTGGCTTATTGCCGGATTATCCACCGGGCTCTGAGTAACCGCGATTACAAGGTCAGCTACGGTCTATTCTGCATGGATCTGTTAGAAAGTATATTTAGAAAGGCATTTTTATAAGCAATTCTTTGGCAGAATGCTTTGTAATACTTATTTAGCTATAAATATATGATGTAATAATGTGATTGGATATATTCGAATATACACAAACATTCCCTCCTCACCTTCTATTCTGTACTCTCCCTACCCTGTACGCTTTTTCTCTTCTTTCTAACAGAATTCTCTATAATATTCTCTCTCTCTTTCTTCTCTTCTCCTTTCTTTTCTGTTGTACTTGCTAAGGTTCACCATAACTTGTATCAGAGCAGGCGCAAAAATTTACCTTGAAATGGGTAATCCTACAAATCAGCAACATATTGAACACCTCGCGCAAGAATTCGAGGAGCTGACTCAACGTATTCCTGCCCAAATACACTCTGATATGTCTCAACTGAAAGAAAAATTGGCGGTCAATCAAGCTGCCATTGAAACTTAATGTTCGGGGCTTGATAAATCCATGGCGATAATGGTGGAAAATCAACTCAAAATGCAGGAGTCTTTAAATCAAATGTTACAGGGCAATCAAAGACTATAAACCCGACCTCGTATTTGGGGAAACCCACCTCCAACTCCTCGAGGTAGGGGTATTCCAATTTTTAGTTCAAGAACTCCAATTTCGAACCCAGGATGGAACCCTAACTTGGAGATGCCGACATTTTCCATAAAGGAACAAGGTGGGGTTAACCTGAATTCGAGAAATGGTGGCTGGAAGATACGAAAATTGGAGTTACCCACTTATTCTGGCAGTAACCCGGAGATCTTCTGAGCTGAACGATACTTCTATAATCTCACAGAAGAGGTGAAGTCAGAAGCAGCTGCCATTAGTACGGAAGGTGATGCACAATTTTGGCTTCAATGAGAAGATCTAGAAAGCCCTATAACTAGGTGGCGAGATCTTAAAATTTTGTTGCTCAGGAGGTTTTGTCACCATAATCAAGGTAGCTTGGTGGTTGGCTATAAAACATATTCATAGAGTGGAGGATTACTATAAAAATTTTGTGGTGAACATTACTCCATTGGGACGAGTGCCTATGGAGATTTCCTTAGGAGTTTTCATGTTTGGGCTTAAGGAGTCGGTGAGGAGTGAGCTTACACTAATGGACCCTACTACTTTAAAAATTGCTATGGAGTTGGCTGAAAAGATAGAGCAAAAAGATTGGGCCAAATCCTATTAGAAGAGACCCAGAGAGTATAATAGATGGGGTCCACTAATTCTACAAAATTTCCAAAATCTTACCCACAAAACACATGACCCACACAATTTTCCCCAACCTATTTCCTCAGCTAAGCCTAACTTACACCTTCTATAACCAAATTCTGATTTTCGAACCAAACAATTACCTCTCACTGAGAAGGAGATGCATGAAAAACAATCTCGTGGAGTGTGCTTTAAATGCGATGAACAATTGTCTTACAACCATATTTGTAAGAATAAAGAACTGTTGTTGGTTATGATTGAGGAGAAAGATGAACTTCACAAGGAAGATATAGTGGAGGAAGTCGAAAATCGCACTGACCTGGAAGACCCCATGGTTGGTTTGTCGTTACAATCCCTAATCGAGTTTACAAAACCCAAAACTATGAAGTTAGTGGGCCGAATTGAAGGAAAGGAAAACTTGGTGTTGATTTGATTCAGGGGTTAGCAATAATTTTATTTCCACATCTACGGCTTGACAATTGGGACTTGAGATCTCTCCATGTAAGACGTTTGGGGTTACCTTGGGTATGGGATTGAAAGTCTTTGGTGATGATATTTGTACCGATGTGGTGTTGTCATTGCAGGGAATCAAAATTTGTGATCAATTTTTTGCCCTAGAACTGGGACGTTTGGATGCCATTATGGGAATTCAATGGTTTGAAAAATTGGGGACAGTTGCAATCAATTGGAAGACTCAGACCATGCGGTTTATGTGGAAGAGTCAGGGAGTGACACTTCTAGGAAATCCAGGCCTTCAATGTTCCAAAATATCATTAAAATCCATGGTGAAAATGTTACGGGTTGAGAAGAATGGAATTTTGGTGGAGTGCAACAGATTAATTGAGTTAGTATCAGATACCAAAAATACCATACCTTGCTATCCTGAACTTTACCTAGGCCAAATATCCTCAAGTGACCCAACCCCTTATAAACCTACCCCCACCTTGCTCCCAGGATCACGCTATAGTTCTCAAGGAGAAGAGTGATTCTATGAGTACACGACCATGCAGATACCCATATGCACAAAGGGCAGATATGGAACGTATGGTACATGATATGTTAAAAGTAAGCATAATTCAACCATCTAAAGCCCCTTTGCTTGCCCCGTTCTTCTAGTTTAGAAAAGGATGGCTCTTGGTGCTTTTGTGTCGATTATCATGCTTTAAACAAAGCCACAGTGCCAGATAAATTTCTTGTTCCTATTATTGACGAGTTGCTGGATGAATTAGAAGGAGCTAATTTCTTCACCAAGCTTGATCTTAAGTCAGGCTATCACCAAATTCGTATGAAAGCCGAGGATGTGTGCAAAATGGCATTTCATACTCAAGACGGCCATTTTGAATTTTTGGTTATGCCCTTTGGCATAACAAACGCCCCGGCTACCTTCCAATCCCTCATGAACAAGGTATTTCGACCATACTTTACAAAATTCGTACTTGTTTTTTTGGATGATATCCTCATTTATAGCCCTGATGAAGACGCTCATAAGTCACATGTGGACATGGTGTTACGCACATTAGCTGCTCATTCTAAAATCATTAATGAGAGCAAGTGTAGTTTCGGGGTCCAACAAGTGGCCTATTTGGGCCATGTGGTGTAGCAGTAGACCCGGAAAAATTTTCAGCAATTGTTGAGTGGCCATGTCGTTTTGTCTCAGGGGTACACTCACAAAGCCCAAAAACTCACCAATCTATTGAAAAAAGTATGTAGGGATGATTTTGTGATAAAGGCCTTTGAAATAGTCAAGCAAGCAATGACCAGGAACCTCATTTGGCTATGACGAATTTTACTAAGCACTTTGTGGTGGAAACAAATGTTTCTGAACGTGGTATTGGGGCAATACTTCAAGAGAATCACCCAATTACCTACTTCAGCCGCACTTTGGGTCTTCATGCTCTGCAGCACTCTATATATGAGCGCGATTTGAAGGCTGTCGTGTTTTCCATCTTACAGTGGAAGCATTATTTCATGGGAAGTGGTAAGGAGAGATCAATTTATCCTCAAGTTCATCTTTGAACAACGTGAAATAGGGGCCGAATATTATAAATGGGTTATGAAACTAATGGGTTTTGATTTCACAATCACTTATAACCCGGGCAGAACTAATATTGTGGCCGATACCTTGTCACGACGAGAAGGAGATCTTACTGCCACCTTAGAGTTATGCACAGCTCTAAGTTCAATGTCAATTGATTGGGATATATGGATGAGAGAAGTAAAAATGGATTCCACATTATCCAAAATTTTTCAAGCAGTCAAAGCAGGAACCGACATTCCTTTGAGTTTTACCATTCACCAAGATAAGCTCTTCTATAAAGGCCGGTTTGTTTTGGTAAAGGCTTCGGGCTTCCCCATTTGTTTCGATCCTACTCAAGGACTATCATGACACTCCCTTTCGTGGCTATGGTTTTGAAGTGAAGATGTACCAACACATCGTGATGCAGTGGTATTGGGAAGGTATGCGACGCCAAATAAATCAATACGTTCGCCAATGCACCATTTGTCAATAACAAAAAGCATCTTATCAGACTCAGTTGGGCTTATCCAATCCCTTCCTATCAGTACTTGTGTATGGGATAATATTTCGATGGATTTTGTTGAAGGTCTACCTAAGTCAGAGGGCATTGACACTGATTTGGTAGTTGTAGACTGTTTCACTAAATATGCTCATTTCTTGGGTTTGAAACACCCTTTTACGACCTCCTCCATTGTTGTTCTGTTTGCTAAAAAGATAGTGCCTTTGCACGGGTTTCCTTCTTCCATCATCTCTGATCGAGATCGTATATTTTTGAGCCCCTTTAAGCGGCAGCTGTTTAGATTGCAAGGCACTAGATTGGTACACAGCACAACTATCCATCCCGCAAAACCAATGGCCAATAAGAAATTGTTAACAAAGCTCTTACAACTTTTTTGCGATGCTTAATTAATGGCCAACCCAAACACTGGGCAAGGTGGCTCTCTTGGGTTGATTTTTGTTATAACACTACTCCAGATGCTACATTCAAGATGACTTCCTTTCAGGCTTTATATGGACGTTTGGCCATGCCCATACTGCTGGCAACAGTTTGGTAGAATTACTTAAGGAACGCGATGTCATGCTTAATGAGATTCAATTCAATTTAATTAAAGGGCAACAAGTAATGAAATACTATGCGGATTTGAAACGCCCGGAAGGTGACTTGGTGTTCCTTGACGAAACGACCTAATGAGAAATTGGCTCCTCGAATTTTTTGTCCATAATCTGTCCTCCGGATAATCGACAAGGTTGCCTACAAGCTTGATCTTCCTTCCTCTAGCTTGATTCACCCCGTTTTTCACGTTTCTCAACTTAAATTGGCTTAGGGATTTATTGCTCCTTCGACCATTCACCCCTTTATCCAGTGATATGGTTTTCAATGCTTCCCCTGCTACACTTTTGGCCATTCGTCACCCCAGTCCCACCATTACTGAAGTACTAGTGCAATGGCATGGTTTATCAAGCTCTGAAGCTACCTGGGAGGATTACAACAAACTCCTTTCTACTTTCCCTTCTCATCACCTTGAGGACAAGGTGAAACTCCTGGCTAAGGGTTTTGTCGTACCAGCAAACCCAGCTAAAAGTTTGAAGGTTTACCACATATGCAAGATGAATAGTGGCTGAAAAAGGACAACCACTAGGTAATGATGAGGTGGCAGAATTCTGTTAGAAAGTATATTCTACAAAGGCATCTTTTATAACCAATCCTTTGGCAACAAGTTTTGTAATACTTGTTTAGCTATAAATATATGATGTAAAAATGTGATTAGATATATTGGAATACACACAAACATTCCGTCCTCACCTTCTATTTTGTACTTTCCCTCCCTTGTACTCTTTCTCTTTCCAACAAAATTCTTTGTACTCTTCTCTCTTTCTTCTAATTCTCTTTTCATTTGTATTGTACTTGCTAAGGTTCACCACCCAAACATGATAAACAGTAGTTGTACCAGCAAATGTTTTAATTTTATTTTATTTATAAAATTTATTTGAAAATTTAGCTTTATTATTTCATTCAAAAATTGATTTTATTTTTCTTCTTAATGATAGTAGAAAATATCGCCTGCATCGCCTTATTTCAGTCGTATCTTAAGTTTTTTAGCTAATGGCGACCGAATATGTGTATGTGTTGGAATCGATATTTATTGGATAATTGTTTAATTGGCTAATTACATTATAATAATTTTAATTCCACTAATTGGAATCAATATTTTAATTGAATATGTGTTTGTGTTGGAAACTTGGAATCAATAGTTTGAAAGTGATTTGTTTCAAAATTTGTCTTATGATGACATTATGTGTCGTTTTCAAAAACATGAATATCGCGTGGACAATTACGATTAAATGTATTTTTTTAATTTAAAATGTAGACAGCACTTGAGTTTTCTGGATCCGCCGCTACAAACATAGTGTAAGTATTCAAATACTTGTAAATTATATTATAAGATGTCATAGCTCATATGATCTAATGTAAATTATACATAGACCTTTTTATTGTAGTTTCAGCACATGATGGAATAACTATTAATCTCGATAAAATTATATAATAATTGTATGAGAGTAAATAATCAAAAAGGAGTAGCTACTAGCAGATCATCATATCAAACTCTTCATATTGGAATCAAAGGTTTCTAAGTAAAAAAGACAGTATGGCCAAATCGATTGCAAGTTCGAATAAAATAAGGAACCCTAAATCTATGCCAATATAACAAATTAGAGCAAGTGAATATATTTCCCCCTAAATCCTCAATCTATAACAGCACTCCCATGTATTCAACAACCACATCCAAATAAGGCTTGGGTTAACATATGTGAATGACATCATTGCTTTTCATCCTTCTTGTCTTTCAACAATTTCTTGACACTTATTACAACTTTACTTTCATAAAAGACATTTAGTATTATCTAAGTACCCTAACAACATTCCTAGAACATTCCTAGAATTTTAGCATCATGCAATAAATTACAATCTCCATTGAAAAAATTAAGACATATGTCCACGCGGATTCATTTGCAATATACAACACAATCATGAATCATTAGTAATGATTCATTTTATTCAACCGTGACAAGAACTAAATTTCTAATATCTTAATTTGTGTGCAATTGTAGTTAGAGTGTAACTAAATAAAGAGAAAAGTAATCATTCGGATAGAAGTATAATATAGCTCTTGAATTTTGGGGAAATTACTTCTTATCTGTAGTAGTAGGTTGTGAAACATTGAGATGAGAATATAGTTTCATTGTACAATTTTTATTTGTTTTTGAGTATTAACAATAACATGGTACTAATTTATTGTATCTTCAAAGAAATTTTGAGACCAAAAAACAAAAAGATAAAAATGAACTTACATATGATTTTCTGGATCAAAAGGCCAAAGAGAATTAAAGAGTACTTCTTTTCACTTCTTCTTCAAAAATATCTTCTTCAATCAGATTATAAAACAATGAAAAAAAAAAACAACAATCTTAACCGAGCAAAAATTTGGATTTTAAAAGAAACTGGTTTCAATTAACCGATTAGAATCAAATTAAAGACAACCATAGAATAGGAAATTTAGAGATTCTGTCAAAAACGGCTGGCAATTGGCATAGAGATGAAGATTTGATTGAGTTATCCCAAATAGACTAAAGAG
The DNA here is from genome assembly GCA_019425755.1 of Amaranthus cruentus. Taxonomy (NCBI): domain Eukaryota; kingdom Viridiplantae; phylum Streptophyta; class Magnoliopsida; order Caryophyllales; family Amaranthaceae; genus Amaranthus; species Amaranthus cruentus. The sequence continues at coordinate 3,334,246 of CM033464.1, forward strand.
GAGAATAACTAGGGTTTTCATTGGGACTATTATATGATGGGCTAAGTTTTCCATACTTCCTTTAGCCAATGCTAAAAATGGAAAATGTAGACAATCAAAATAAAATAATTGTGTATCGAAAATTAAAAATTAAAAAATATAAATGATATAGTTATGGTGAGATAATTTTTATTGGGCTGATTAAATGTACATTTAAAGTTTTAGAGTGATTAATTATAAATTTAAAGTGATCACCTACAATTTTAAAACGATCAATTATAATCTTAGAGTAGAGTCGTACAATACTCAATATTAACCTTACACTAATCACTTAGAATTTTAAAGTAACTAAATAAATAAATATACTGATTATATGTATTTGTTAATAATGAATCGTTTTTATACAATATTTAGTGGAATAATAACATGGCATGTAAACCAAACTATCCACCCAACCATATTTTTTTAACATATTTTGTGTTTGATAATTTTACTGAGCAAAGCAAGTTAAAACACTATACTAATATTTCTATTTTATATCCCCGAAATCACTTATGAGACGATATCTATTAATCTGAAATCAATGAACACTAATCGGCAAAAAGTGACCATTTAAAATCTTAAAGCGTTAAATAAAAACCATAAAAAATAAAAAAACATTGAAACTTTAAAGTTAATTAATTAATTAGGATAATTTTTATAATATAATTACTTTTACATGTCAACAATTATTTATTTATAATGTAGAAACGATCCATAGATGAAGAAAAATTATTTTGCTAGGATTATAAGATTAAAAAGAAAATCAATACTGGACGAGAGAAAAAAGTAACAAAACATTTACAAAAATATCTCAAGGTAATTTAAGAATATATATATATATATATATATATATATATATATATATATATATATATATATATATATATATATATATATATATATATATATATATATATATATATATATATATATATATATATATATATATATATATATATATATATATATATATATATATATTGTTATTTATACTCCCTCCAAATCATTTTAGATGTCCCATTTGGGTTTTCACGGTTATTAAGGGTGGTGTGGGGTCCATTAAAAAGGTGGTAGTTGGGTATTTTAATTGATTAAATTAATTATAAAGGTGGTAGTTGGGTATTGAGAATTGGAAAAGTGGGGGTATTTAGGTAAAAAAAAGATAGATAAAAAAGGAAATAAGACAATTGATATGATTTTGCCAAATAAGGAAATGGGACATCTAAAATGATTCGGAGGGAGTATTTTATTTGTGACACCTTCATCATCATCAAATATTTTCAAATTGTCGTCAACTACAAGTCGAATACTTTTAAGGGCTTGTTTGGTTACCCACTATTAACCTTGGAATTTTAAATTCCTAGGAAATAGTATTATGGTAATTTGTTTGGTTGCCAAAAAAACTAAAATTCCTAGGAATTATAAAATCCAAGGGAAGTTAATTCCTATGAGACATAGGAATTAGATTACCATATACCCCCCTTGGCTATTTACAATTCCCATGGAAATAAAAATTCCTATTGTCAAACAAACAAAAATAAGTAATTCCTAGGAAATTGACAAAGGAAGTAAATTCCAATAAATTACAACTTCCCATAGGAATTTAATTCCTACGTCAACCAAACGACTCCTAAGTGACATTACAAATGGTACAGAAGTTAGTTTTATTTTTAGATATGATAAACATGTAAAATGATTCTACTTATGATGTTTTGGAAAATTATTTTGTGCAAAAGAAAGTATTGCAACACGAAACGTGTGGTCACATCAAAAGCTACACCAAAATACTTTCAGTACCAGGAAGATATTTAATTCATAGCAACATGTAAAATGTCATTGCAACAATATATATATCTGATGATAATAGAGAAGTTGTATCACAATTAACTAACAATTGTGAAACAGGTAAAATGTCATTGCAACAATATATATAAAGGAATTAAAATATAACCCAATTTAGGAAGGTAAGAGTAGTATTTGATGAGTATTGACTTCCCATGAAATAGGTATTTATAGAAGGAAATGGGGAATATGAGAGGTCTAGATATTGATGAGGGAAAATGAAACTGCAACCTTAAGCTAATCATGCCGTTTGAAAATCATCACAGCCGTTATATAACCATTTCGTTCTTATATCAACAAGGTTGTATTCATGACTCATCCTTATTCTTTTATTTCTCCTTAGTAATATCAGTCGTTTCATATGCATTGCTGTCAAGTTTCAATTCTCTATTTCATAATTAATATTAATATTAATATTAATATTAATATTATTATTATTATTATTATTATTATTATTATTATTTTGAACAAGAAAAATATTTCATTGATCAAACTCAGACAGGTACAAACACAGAGCCCAGGGTAACTAACTCCTTTTTACAAGTTATATCATTATGAAAGTGGAACTCACCTTCTAGGAAAGGTTGAACCACCTCATTCTTTGTGTGCAAAAAGGAGAAGGAAACACCTCAGGGAACAAAACAAGAAAATTACTTGAAAGAGTCTCTTAAACCAAGTTTGACACCTTACTTCCTAGAGGATCCTTTTAGTGACAACAACAACAGTGCTCATACTCATCATCCATATACCTTCATTCTGGGTTCGCCAGACCATATAGGCAAGGCTGCAGATACTGGTAAGGATCAGGGATCTACGGAATCTAGGACCCTTCCATTTCTTGAAAGCAAGTCTATGTAGACCATGAGGGATTCGAATAGCTAGACACTGCTCCATAAACTCCAAACAATGTATACTAAAAGCACATTGGAAAAAGATATGATCAATAGACTCGGGTGCAGCATTGCACATAGGGCAAACGTTATCATTAAGGACACCCATTTGAACCAACTTATCCCTGGTTTTGCCTGCACATCCACTCACTCAATTGAAGCTTTACAGAGCAGAGCCTCTTCAGAGCCCACCTGTAACACCCCTGAATTTCCGACCCCTTAAACGAAACCAAAATCGTGAAGGACGGAAGGAAATTCAGGTGTTACCTAAAAAGAAAAAGGAAAAGAATTAAAATAAACGTTAAAGATTAACTTTAAAGAGATTAGTGGAAATTTCGGCAGCATCTCTGCTAAAACTCGAACATGCGGTAGGGGAGTTAGTACAATAAAACATTAAACTAATCTAAGGCATCATTGCCTTTAAAATCTCACACCACGGCGGAATGATTCATCGTCGGCTTCTCAAATCGACATGCTAAGTATGGATCGTGGTTCCGGCGTCAACGCTTGCGTTTTAAACTGACTTGACTCTTTAAAACCATACAGGTTATAAACTACGCAGCAGAGGTAACTTATACAAAAGAAGGACATGTGCCTTAAGCCAAAAACATAAACAAATTTAAATACAAAGAAACTACATGTAGCGTCAAAAACAAATACAACATTGTACGCTTCAACGTTCTCACTCATCCCCCGTATGCAATGCATAGAAGCTCCATCACCTGTAATGTCTGTCTATGATGTCCCCGCTGCTCAACGTAAGATCATAGACCAACGCGTCATAGCAGGGCCATCAAAGACAAGCCATCAACAAAGAAAACAAATAGTACACGTCAGTATTTAACATCATATCATAATAAGGCATAATCAACATCAATAAAGTATGTCATAATGTGAGGATGATTTCACCACACTCCAAATGCCAATCATAATCACTGGACATCAATTCCTACTTCTCACTGTCAATTCCATTTTCTTCACTTCTTTTCGACTTCATAACTTCTTTTTGACTTCATAACTTTTCGGTATCACTTGAACCAAGAGCTTAACCACTTTCAAATATTTTTATATATGTGACTAGAGGCCACCATATTGGGGTTTGCAAAACCCACATGGCCACACCTCGACCAAAGGGCGGTGAGGGGCCGTACCGGCGCCCAATGGTAAAGTATGAACATATCCCCGTACAGCGACCATATATAAATGATCCTACCTTCGGGAACTAAAGCCACTGGGGTACCAAACTAGTGGAGCCAACATACCTAAACGTATGTGACTAGAGGCCACTATAGGGTTTGCAAGACCCACATGGCAACACCTCAACCAAGGGCGGTGACGGGCCATACCGGCGCCCAATGGTAAAGTATGAACATACCCCCGTACAGTGACCGAATATAGATGGTCCTACCTCTGGGAACTAAACCCACTGGGGTACCCTAACCAGGGGAGCCACAATATTCGAACAAATTTGCTATCTCATCAATAAGGAACTCATTCCCATTACAACCAACAACTTTCTTACTCCATCACTAAGGGATTTATTCCCATTCCATTTCATCATATCCAACACTTTTTTACTCCATCACTAAGGAACTCCTTCCCATTCATAAACATAAATAAACCACATTAATAAAGGGATCGTTCCCTATTCCACTAACATAAATCAATCTCAATAACAAGGGAGTCATTCCCATTCAAACTAACGTAAGTCAAACTCATCAATAAGGGAATCGTTCTCATTCAACTAGCAATGATCAATATCATCAATAAGGAAACCATTCACTTTTTCCAACTAACAATAAACAATATCATTAATAAGGGACTCACTCCCTTTCAAACAAATAATAATCAATCTCAATAACAAGTGATTCGTTCTCATTCTAAATCATTACCAAACATTTAGCATACTAGCATCGTTCTCTACTAGTAAACTTGAAAGTCATATAATCAGTAACTTTGATATTTCATTCGACGACGATTCATAGATAGTGTACATTATATATTTTAAAACAATTCAATATCGGTAAATATATATAATGCAATATGTATGCAAGAATTAATTACTGCGTGTACGTACTTGTAAGCGTCATTGCATGACCAAAAGTCACAAAAGTCACCCAACTAAAGTTCTACCTTCCTCTTATGAGTTGGGCACCTATATAAGTTTGGAGTATAACTAATAAGTTTTTGTCATACCAGCTAAAAACCACTATTACTCATTCAATATGAGTTTTCGGTTACTCTAGCACGCACACAACTCATTCAATACAAGTCAAAATCATTAACTCAACACAACATATGTTTTTTTACCAATTTAAAAGTAATAGTATACGTGAATCATTTCTTTACATTAACTAATTTTGAACATATTTGCTCGCGTTACCCCAAAAATAACTAATCGCAACTAAGCCTTCTGATTTTAATATAACACTTATATATCATTTGTTACAATCTTAGAGTTATTGATTCGTGATATCATTTGTTACATTCTCCAAAGCTAGAAAGAATTATAATCAAAACAACACCACAAGTAACTTTAGCAACCATCGACGATAAGTAGACATTATGCTCTTGGCTTTACTAAGAATATGCATTATGACTTCAATAACGACCTAATATGAGTACTTGTAATTCGCAATAATCAAACCATGACAAATAGCACCTATTATTGCCAATTTAATCAACCAAAAATCACTTCTATAATCAACGAAATCATCACCATTACTAATTATCACAATAATAATCAATCGACTAAGTCTTAAAACAACTTTTTGAGGTTATTTAATCAATCATCCCCAAAATTTAGCATAAAACACACTTCTTCATCACTAAATCCAAACCCTAGTCATTTCATTTTCAAAGATAACATCCTTAAGTACTACCCATACTAAGATTCAAATAAACTTATACAAAAATCAGCATTCAACCCATAATTTCTAATCACACTTCAAACCCTAAATCATAAACATGTTCAATTCATTCATCAAACTTTCACCCACAAAAAGATTTAATCAAATTAACACAAAACCAACATCAAACTCAATACACTTAATAACTCCAATTAAAAACTAGAAAATTCATTACAAAAAAGAGGAGATTGCTCACAATGGGGAAACTAGAAGGAGTGAGTGTATAGGTGGTTGTTGTAGTGGTGGTGGAGCACGAAGGTGGTGGAGCACAAAGGTGGACGACTGGGTAAAACGCAGCCCAACTGTTGTTGTGAGTGTCAAGGTCCACAGCCAGGGGTTGGGGGTTCTTGCGACTGGTGGGAGGTGGAGTACAGCTGCTGGCAGTCCCAATGGCGGCACAGCAGCCAGCCCTGGAGGCACATCAGCCAGCCCTGGCGGCACAGAGGAGGGAGAAGCCAAAGAGAAAGAAAAGAAAGGAGTGGCAACCGAATGGGTTTTTCTTTTGTGAAAAAAAAGGAAATGTGTGGTCTCCCTTAAAACCCTAGCCCATCTCTTTATTAAGGTGAGTTTTCTAAAATGCCTTACTAAGACAACCCACTCATGTGCTCACAATTTTAATAAATAAGAAAATATTAATTTTAATTTGAATCTTTTTATTTTTATAATCACAAGTCTAATTCAATACAAATATGTTAATATTTAATATTCGTGTGGGACACGAGTCTATTAAAACTAAGTCGGAAATGATATCACAAAAACTTGTTTGCAGCTGCTTCACACGTTCGACTAAAAAAATTTTTACTTGCCGAATTTAAACCTTAAAACACCCCTTTCAAGATTTAAAAAGCCAAATCTAACACTTAAAACTCTTACTTCAAGCCTCAATATTCCTTCTCTAAAGGATTAATTTAATTTTTTACCTATCGACTTCAACCCTAAACACTGATTCTACCACTTAAAATGTCACTTTTAACTCATAAAACCCTACTCAAACCCTTAAATTTATATTTTACTTACGTACTCCAACTTTAAATTTCCATTTCAAGACTTAGAATATCCATTTCAATGGTTTGAAGTTTGTCAAATCCAAGACTTTAAAAGCATATTTTAAGATTCAAAATGTCCAATTCAAGCTTTAAAATGACAACTTTAAAATTATGGGTTGGACCTGTAAGTGATCGCAAGTATGCGACTGTCTCACAGAAGATTTGTTGTAGAAGAAATTGTTTCTAATTGAGGTCGTCTCACCGTGAGATGACTTTAGTTGGGTCAGCCTAAACTATTTTATAAAAAATTGCTGTATGTATATAAGTCTGATTCAGATTAATTTCATTTTTTAAATGTTTTTCACTACAAATAAGTGTTGAAATAGCGTCGGGAAAAAGCAACCGAATTGAACCCATCGCCAGTGGCGACGAACTGGCTACGAGAAATACGTCGCCTAATGTAAAAAAGTTGTTGGCGACCAACTGGCGACTGGATATTGGACGCCATTTTAAAATTTTACATTATAATACATAAAGAAAACCAGGAAAAATGAAAATTTAAAATTTTAAAATACTGGCGACGAGCGGGCTAGGAGAATTTCTCGTCGCCCCTGAAAAAGCTAATCACCTCTTTGCCCAAAAACGCAGTATAAAGCGACACCAAACTACACTTGTCCACTCATGTAATTGAAAACTTTTTTTAAAAAAAGTAAACTCTTAGAGCATGAACAATGAAGAGGACCAATATATCCTCTTCATATTTCTATCTTTTTTCTCCATTTAACACATCATTTTCTCTTTCCTCCACATCATTTTTCACTATTTACATCCTCTTCCTTCTTCTATTCCTTTAATTTATCCAACATTCAAGGGTATACTTTTTCATTCTCTTTTCACTTTCTCTCTCCTACTCATATATACCCCACTACACATTCTTTTTCCTATCTAAATTTAATAATTGTAATTTGTGTAAATCATAAATATTATTTACTCAATTTTTGTATAATTAATTAATTAGCGATTATTAGTCTTGCAACGCAAAAAAAAAATATTCATAATTTAATATTTTATAACTTAAAAAACAAAACACATACATTAATTAAATGTTCGGAAAACATAGAATTTAAAAAAATTACTACTATGTTTTTCTATTCGAAAATTATTCTGCATAGGAGCTTCCAAATTTTTCCCACATATGCTCTACCAAATTACTCTTCAAAGACATATGTATATGTCTATCACGAATATCTTCTCTTGTAGCTAAGAGTGTCGTAAAATTACGATCATCATATCGTCCGGGTGTAACATAAAATATTGTACCATTTGGGCTTGATGCTCCTGCTACATTTTCAGGTTGTTCTTGGGCGAACTCTTGTGGATCTTTATAATTAACATAAGTATCACACTCGTCTTCTACAATCATATTGTGAATAATGATACATGTCATCATAATTTTCCATAGCATTGGCACACTCCACGCTAAAGTAGGTTTTCGAATTATTACAAATCGAGCTTGTAGTACGCCAAAAGCACGTTCAACATCCTTTCGTGCACTTTCTTGACGTTGAGTGAACAACCTTTGTTTATGGGTTTGGGGAGCGGTTATGGCGTCAATAAAGGTTGCCCATTTTGGATAAATTCCATCTGTTGGTGAAATTATTTTGAAATTTTTCTTTACCTTTTTTTTTATGACCGTTTTAAATAATACCGTTATAAATAATCAAACTTAAATTCAACCAATCAAAATGTGCCAAGTGGAGCAATCATATTTTTCCAAAAACATTTTTCCTTTTTTTTTCCCTCCTTTTTCTTCCTCCCACGTGAGTTTCCCTTTGTTTTTTGTCCACATGCAATCCTCTTTATTCTTTCTACTTTCTCTTCAAGGAGAGGATGAACCCATTTTCTCTTGCCAAAGAGGATCCTCACTTGATCTACACATCCAAGAGGATGGGTTAAACGAGGAAAAAGTGAGTTAAGAGGATGGTATATCCTCACCAATGTTCATGGTCTTACTTCCTCTTCTTCTTCAAGCACTATTACTTCATCTTTCCTACTCAAATACCAAAAATACAGGGCCTTTCCTACTCAAATTCTTCATCTTCAAGCACTATTACTTGAAACAAAGTAGCAATTTCTTCTCCTTATGATTAATATTGTCATTGTTCTACAAACTCCACTTTCTCACCATATATGGGTACCATTACTTCTTCTTCTTCCTCTAACCCATCTTCATCAATGGTTAATGCCCTTGATGGGTTTAGTCGGGTCGGGCCTAAGTTTGCTGTTCACAAGGATTCAAGTGACCCATATGCAGATTTCAGGCGGTCCATGCTTCAAAGGATTGTAGAAAATGAGATTTATGTGTTTCTTCTTCGGGTTTTTACTAAGATATGAAATAGTTTCTTCTTTTAATTTCCTAAACTTTTGTATGACTTTGTAACATAAACTTTTATTTTATATATATGTATTTCTTGTTTAATTTTATTTTAATTTTTTAAATTAGTTTTTATTATTTTTTATAATAATAATAATAATTATTATTATTATTATTATTATTATTATTATTATTATTATTATTATTATTATTATTTAATTTATATATATATAAAATGCCCAAAAAAAATGTGAAATATTGGAGGCCATTTGTTCTTGGCTTTTGTCGACCTTTCCAAGTGCCCTGGATGAACAAGGGTCGACACCAGCCCGTCGCCAGGACGCCATATTTTTTTTTAAAAAAGGCGATGAAATGGCGTCCATTTTTTATTTAGCGTCCAATAAATTAGCGTCCACCACAAGGGTCGACACCAGCCCGTCGCCAGGTCCACTTTTTGACCATTTAGCTTCCAAATGGCGATGAAATTGGTAGTCGCCATTTTATTATTTTTTTGTAGTGTTTTTTACTAATGAGTTGCTTGTATGGGCTCGTCTCATGGTCAGACTTCCTAAAAAGCACATAAAAACTAGCAACCAATGAAAATGATAAGTCAATTCATATGTTCTCCCTCATTTTTCCTACCTTCCATGATTAGCTTCTTCTTTCCTTCTCTATTCTCTTACTTTTCTTGAATTTCTCCAATTTCGCTCCTTTCTTCTTTTGCAAAGCATGTTTTCGTAAACTTATGAGAATCAAGATATATACATTTCGATAAGAAGTCTTACCACTTGTTGTAATTCCAAGAAACAAAATGTTTCTAGAAAACAAATGCAACGAAGACAAACAAAAAGTTTGACATAGTTAAAGCGAAGCAAGGTAGATAAAGATTAAAGGAACAAGTTATTATTATTTCAACACCAAATGGGCTATATGCTTTTTGTTCTTCATTTTTGTCATTTTTATTACTCAATTATTTAACGTTGTTTCTATAATTTGATGATATACATAGTTGAAATAGATGAATCGTTGTGTTGAAATTGTTATATATAAGTGCAAAATTGGCATATTTTGTTTCTGTTTTACCATGCAATAGATTTGTTTAATTACATACTGATATTCATAAGATTAATACTAATATGCATAACATGATAATTGATTTTGGTAAATGTTTTGTTTTGTAATGATTTGTAGCAGTCAAGAGTTGATGCATATAATTGGTTAATTGATACAATAACCTATATAATTGTTTTGTTTCATTATGGGGGATTGTTGTTAAAATCGCGATTCTAATATACGATTCTACGATTTTACGATCCAAAAACAAGCGAACGATTTGAATCGCAGGTAGAATCTTAAAGTTGTAGAATCTTACGTATCTAATTGGAATAAAACTTTTAGAGGTAGAATCGTAACACGATTCTACGATTCTACGATTTAACGATCCGATTCTAATAATTTTGTACGAATTATCTTTAATTTTTTTTATGTACCATCTTTTACTAATCTCTTTCATATATACACATTAATTTAAAATTTTCCATCATAAAAACTTTTAATAAACAAATTTCTTAATTGGTATGAAGAATTAAACTAATAATTAAAAAGTTTTTGTTATATTCTTAAAAATAAAGTCAAAGTAACTTTAATTCATAAATTTAAACTCTTGAATTGGATAATAATGATAAGAAACTAGATATTTTTAATATATTTAATTTTTTTTGTAGAATCTTACGATTCTACGATTCGATTCTACCGACTCGATTCTAGCTCTTTAAACGATTCTAAGTAGAATCGCGATTTTAACAACTTAATGAGGGTGTTTGGCAATTGGCTTTTGGCTTAGCTTTTTGGTTGACTTTTGGCTTGTTGTTTGGTCAAACAGCCAAAAAAGTGTTTGGTAAATGGCTTTTAAAATAGCTGAAAAGCTGGCTTTTAAGCCAAAATGAAAAAGCTGCTCCAGCTAGCTTTTTGGGTTGGCTTTTGGCTTGTTGGCACACTTTTTCTCTAATAAACAACCAACAACCAATATTCAAATTTACCAAGCATCACTACAAACAGCTATCTTTTTAAGCTAGCTTAAAAGCCAACAAAAATAGCCAACATTTTCAGCTGGTCAAACAAGCCAACTAAAAAAGCCAACCGCCAACAACCAACAGGAAATTAAAGTAATAATTGATGCATTTAGTGATTTTATGAAAATTAGTTGATATTGATGCATTTAAAGTAATAATTGATGCATACAAGTTGTTTATTGATAATAGTCATGTTTTGTCTTGCATTATTTAACTTGTTGATCAATTTTTTTAGGCTTGATAAGGAAATTAAAACAAATTGCAAATTTAGGGATGGATTAATCATAGATATTAAAAAATTTTAAAATATGCACCAGGCATTTTAGCATGTCTTGTTTTTATCTTTGGTCCTAGTAGTTGGTACGACGTATTTCTAATGGAAGAACTGATAGAGAATATTACATCACTCTGGCTGATGTGAATGATATGCCCATCAAGCCTAGGAAATTGATCAAAACATCCTTTAATGATAAGTAACTAGCTAACAAGAGGAGGATTGGAGGAACATACTTGGGGTTGATCAAGATGTTAAGCTAGAAACTCACATTGTATTTAACAGAAGGACCACCATGAAGTTTTAAGTTGTTCAAACAACTATTTGTGCTTTATGTTGGTTCTACAATCTTAGTTAGCTCTGTTACCGTAACATAAGATCAGGTTAGAGCTATTCATGGGCGGGCTACCCGCCAGGCTCGACCCACCCGACTAGAAAAACGGGCGGACTTGGTCAACATTTTTCAAAAAAAATAATAAATTTGGTCGGGCAATACCCGCCCCGCCAAGATAAATGAGCGAAAAGCGACGCCAAAAATTATCTGCGGGTATACCCCCCCGCCCGCTAAATTTATTAATATATTAATTATACTACAAAAAATGTTGCTCCTACCTACGCTTAAAAATGCAGTCAGACACGCTTATATGTGAGACTGATAGATTTAGCCACGCTTAATTAAGTGCTTGTGTTGGTAAATATTTAGGCACACTTAATAAGCGTGGCTAAAAGCACTAACTAGCGTGGCTAAATGCACTAATAAGCGTGGCCGGTAGTACCTTCAACTAAGCTTATAAGTTTTGGAAACTGACATCACTTAATAAGCATGGCTATATGATTTCATAGACAACTTGTTTTCTTCTTGTTTTCGTATATAAATAAGTGTGGCTAATAAATAAACATAACTAATATCATATATCATACAATACTATAAAACTCTTGGAAAATTCAGTGTCATCATTTAAAGAGGCATGACAATATTTATCAAATTTAAAATCTAATATTTTTTGTTTAAGTTTGAAGCTAAATTAAGTAAAGTATTTGTAGGATCATACATTATAATAAAAAGCTTGGAAAATTCCAAGTGTCAATTTTTAAGAGAACTTACCAAAATTCACTTATTGACTAAAGACTAATGATATGGCAATTGATCTTGAACAATATATCTACTATTAAAGTATCTTTTGACTAACATTTATTTAGTTAATTTGAGTAAATTGAAGAATATAATATACTGCTTAATATATTGTTGATAATTTTAAAAATTACAAAGTTAATTCATACATATAACTGTCAAAATTGAGTGTTTTTACTGCATAATATTTCTAGCTTTTTTTAATATCATATGTTTATATGTGTCGATGTAAAAAAAAATCGTGCATTGCACGGGGTTCTACACTATTTTTAACTAATTATAGCGGTAAATTATTTTTAATTATTATTTTTAATAATAATAATAATAATAATAATGATAATAATAATAATAATAAAAATAATAATAATAATAATATTATTATTATTATTATTATTATTATTATTATTATTATTATTATTATTATTATTATTATTATTATTATTATATTAACAATACCAAAATTATTATTTTTGGCAAATATAATTTTGTTCGTGTAGAAATAAATTACACAGTATAAAATTCGAGAATAGCCCAAGATACAAAAACACAAAACAAAACATTATAGCACAAAAGATACACACATACCCATTGATTTGATCTGCTGGACGCACTGAATTTATGCCCGCCCATTGTTTTGATCTCCTAGTTGGTATAGAGCTATGAGTTTGTACTGGCAATGCACACACACCCAATTAAGCTGCACTCACACTTGGTAAGCTTGCAGTTGAAAAGGAGCAGAAGGTCCGCTCGTTGTAGGTAAGCTCACACTTGGTCTTGAATGCTGTTGCAGATTGGTATAGGCCTCTGAACTGGAAGGGCCTGTAAGGCAAAGAGAAGACAATCCGTTGCAAGGAGACGATCTGGCCAAGAATTGATGCATGGATGCTTGACATCTACTCACCCTCCTTCATACTTTAGCAAGCTCACAGACTTGATCTCATCCCCCAAAAAAGATATTCTAAGGCATATTGTTCTCCCAAACTATTTCATACATATCTCAAACAATTAAATCATTACCTTTCTTAAATTATAATCTAACCATTTGTATGTGAATAGTCAAAGCTTAAAATGGCTCCAATATTTAACAGAAAATTATAGCTCCAACATTATAGCTAGCTTCCTTCTCATTAATGTATTTTCAAACTATATTGGTATCCAGGACCACATATTACAGTGAAAGCAAAAGTTTTTGAAGAAATTTGGATTCACCTCTCAACATCTAAAACAAAAGAGATACTCGCATTTAGATGATGTAAAAAGATGTTTCACAGCCTCTACATTACCAAAAAATTGAACTTACTTAACATTTACCTTCCGAAGGCTTCCAATGAATAAATTGTGCACTGCTATATATCTGAGCTACCTCCCCCTTCTGCCAGTGCTCCAAAGTTTTTTAGCCTGGAAGAGTCCAATTTGCTTCAGTGCAAACGTAAGCTTGGGGATGGGCATTTTACCGCCGCTATCAAAGTGTTATCTTCATCAGGGGTGGCACCTTCTTCCCCTGACACCCTTCAGGCCCTGGAAGCTAAGCATCCGTTCATTCGCCCTCCAGTCACACCTTCCATCCCCTGCAAGGAGGACGCTCTTACAGTGACCAAAGATGAGGTGTTGAGTAGGATACATTTGGTGGATATACTAGGATGGGCAGTGTCGGCAATTGCTGATAGCGTGTTATGTTCTATCACGAAGGTAGTCAACTTACTTCTTGAGGGGAAATGCCCTAACGTTCTTGGTGGCTATATAGCTAGTGCTCCTCTTACCCCTTTGGTTAAGCCCGAGGGAGGCATTCGCCCTATTGCTGTAGGTACAGTGTGGCGTAGGCTTGTGTCTAAGGTTTCTGCTTCAGTTGTTGGGAAAACAATGCATGCCTCTGTGGGTAGGGCTGAGCAAAAGTATCTGATGATCCGAATATCCGACAATCCGATTCGATATTCGAACTGTTTTTTTGGATATTCGATCCGAAAGACAAAATCGGATCGGATATTTGATCCGAAAAATCGGATATCGGATAGCAATACGGATATCAGTTTTTAAATTTTCGAATATCCGACTATCCGATCATGTGTCGGATATCGGATATCGGATAGTCGGATATCCGAGTCATATATCCGAAAATTACAATTATCCGAAAAAATAGACATGGTTGGATATCCGAAATTAAATTTTTTTTTGAAAAATTAATATATGTCTTGGGAGGAATGAGGATGTCGACATTATGTCCTCATTATTCCCAATTTCCTATATTCAAGAAAAACCCATTTCATTGCATTTCAGACTTTCATTAGGGTTTTCCACTTTTCGTCACTTTGCTCAGTTTAGTCCCTCACTCACTCACGGCGCCTCACACACACGCAGACACTCAGTCCCTCACTCTGTCACTCACCGTCACCGGCCACCGCCTTCTTCACAATTCCAGTTGTTGAAGCCTTGAAGGTAACATCTTGTTAAATCTCTATTTGTTAAATCTTATTCTGGGTGGGTTTTTGTTTGAAAGCTTAAGGGTGGGGAATAAATAAGGCTTATGAGTTATTGACTTAAGTCTTATTCTGAAATTTGTTAAATCTCCATTATATGTTGAAATTTGTTAACCATCTAATTCTAAACAATACTCCTCTGACTCTTTTAAGCAGACGTAAATATGAACAATTAAGAATAATAAACCAAAAATTGAAGGAAATGTTTTGCATTATTACACTGTTGATAGGTGCTATTGAAAGATGAGAAATTAAAGAGATGAATGAGATTACCTTAATGGCATAGTTTTGTTTGCTTACTTTTAATTTTGCATTATTACACTGTTTCGCCATTAACATTCATTTTTGTTTGCTTACTTTTAATTTTGTTTGCATGTTGGAAAAAGGAATAGATTATGTGAATTAAACAAAGTGGTATTTTGATCATTGAAAACGTAGTAAAATTGATGTGGATATTTCAAATTAAAAATATACCATATTGAAAGATATAAAAATGAAAGTAGTTTACATTATACTTTTAATATAAATTTTGGGTAATTTATATTTTAGTTGTTAATGTTGATAGTAACCTTTGTTTCTTTTGATCTTTATCCTACTTTATTTTTTGGTTGGCAGAGTTATGTCCTCATGTCGTCGATCAGCCTTCGATGTCTGTGGTCGATGATTATGCTTGAGTTGCTGTGAAGAACTGAAGATTAATATTTGTAGTTTAACTTTTAGTTTATGTAATTTGAATTATGAAACATGATGCATCGATCCTAAGGCTTGTAGTGTTGCCGGACTATTAGTTGTGGCTTTGACTTTTATATCTCTTTAATGATTGTATTGAAAAATTAAATTTTGAATTTAGTGTTTTGGATATCAGATTTCGGATATCGGATATCAAATACCAGATATCGGATATCGGATATTCGGATATCGGATATCACATATCCGCTTTGAATTATTGCCTTCAATTCCAATAAGTTTCGGATATCGGATAGGCAGGATATCCGATTCGATTTTTTCCGGATATCGGATATCAGATATCCGAGTGTATTCGAATCGAATACGGATATTCAAAATAATGTTTTTCGGATACTGGATATCCGATCCGAAGTGCAAAGTCGAATCGGATATCCGACTTTGCTCAGCCCTAGCTGTGGGTACAATGTAGCGTAGGCTTGGGGTTGCTACACAAGGAGGGAGTGAGGCTATTCTTCATTCGGTTAACAGGCTCGTTGAGTGTAAGGGATATGTAGCTGGTCTTTCTTTACTCTTAGTGGATTTTAAAAATGCTTTTAACCTTGCTGATAGGAGTGTCATGTTATCGAAAACAAGGATTCATTGCCCCTCTCTTGCCCCCTAGGTCGAGTTCTGCTACTCTCAGCCTGCTAAGCTTTACTTTGGTGATTCCACTCTCTGGTCCTGCCAAGGTGTTCAACAAGGTGACTCCTTAGGCCCTTTGCTGTTTGCTCTTATCCTACACCCCCGTGTTTTGAAAATTCATCAGTCCTGCAAGCTAAACCTTCAGGCTTGGTACTGTAACACCCCGGCCTAGCGGACCACCAGTGACTACTAATGGAGACTGTAGACTAGCCCCACAAACCAACACAAGTCTTTCCAGCGGACTTTATCGTTACTCGTGCGCACCCAGGAAACTTCCCAAGAGGACATCCATCCTAAGATTGCTCCCCACCAAGCACGCTTAACTGTGGAGTTCTTAGCAAATGGGTTCCCTAGAAAAGAAGATGCACCTTGTTGATATGAGTAGTCTATCAATCCCTTTTCAAGCTAAATCTGGGGTATCACACTCACCCCCACTTAGGACCGTCGTTTCAGGATCATTCCCCCGCTAGGTGCACTGAACACGCAATCAGCCACAGTCGCAGGGTTGCTCTAATACCATTTATAACACCCCGACCCAACGGACCACCTGTGACTACTCATAGAGACTGTAGATTAGCCCCACAGACCAACACTAGTCTTTCCAGCGCACTTTGTCCTTACTCGTGCGCACCCAGGAAACTTCCCAGGAGGTTACCCATCCTAAGATTGCTCCCTACCAAGCACGCTTATGAGTAGTCTATCAATCCCTTTTCAAGCTAAATCTGAGGTATCACAAGTACCTTGATGATGGTACTATTGTTGGTGACATCCTTATGGTTGCGAAGGCCCTACACATTATCCAAGAAGATGGGCCGTCCCGTGGATTGTTCCTCAATGTAGATAAGACTAAACTGTTCTGGCCTACGGATGATCCTCGAAGTAGAGAACCCGGAGTCTTCCCACCTAACATATCCCGCCCTAGTTTGGGAGTGAAACTTCTGGGTGGGCCCGTGAGCACAGATCCGAGCTTTTGTCGTGATTTCTTCTTCAAGAGGGTTTCTAAAACGATCGAGCTCATGGAAGCTGTTAGCAACCTTCACGATCTACAATTGTGCTGGGGTAGGGAGGTTGTTTTATGCGTTGAGGACTTGTCCGCCAGATTCCTTTCAGGAAGCACAGATTCAATTTGATAATGCCTTGCGAACTTCCTTAGAGAAGATAGTCACGACATCTGGACCGGGTTTTGGAGATTGGTAGTGGAGGCTAGCCACGTTCCCCCTCAGGATGGGTGGCCTCGGCATTTACTCGGGAGGTGACGTTATTAACTATGCTTTCTTTAATTCCCATCTTCAAACTGACTCGCTGCAGACTAAGATTTTGGCTAATAGTGGTCTTTCCTCCTTGGGTCCTGCTTTTGATCAGGCTCTTGCTCTCTTTCGTGATTAGTGTGGCCCCAATGCTTTTCCTCTTCAGGATAAACCTGATGCCCCTCATATGATGAAAACTTTGGCAAGGGCTTATTTTAGTATTGTTGAGAAAAGTCTTGTGTTTAG